>JABTTQ020002428.1:0-433081 GCA_016081115.2 Rehmannia glutinosa
TAATGCATCAATATCTCGAAATGAGTATTCCCAAAGGAAAGTCTCCCATCGGCATCGCCCCGATAAAAATCACGGCCAACGGTCCATCATGTCTGGTTCGCCATCGAAACACAAAGATTATCATGTAAAAGGCAAATAACACCTTCGCTACCTTTAGACATCGTTTGGTGAAGTCACTTAAGGTGCTATCGGCAAATACATCACAGAATCGCGGCGGCTTAGTGCCTATATATATACCGGCCGTACTCAAAATAACCGTTAGGGTCAAATGTGGACGAAAATTGCAATCTCGATATCATAGCAAAATCACGGCGAGAGAGAACGATACCGCTCTTCGACGCGAACCAAAGCCTCGATTCTAGAAAGCAATGAAGACACGCACTCCATTGCAACCAATGCATGCAAGTGCCGCATTACAATTAGCTCTGTCATACCCAAAATCCATAAAATATCCGAAAGCCGACGTCTAAATCGACTATATAAACCACCACCGATCTCCCGCAACTCATCTCGATGGTTCAATAATATTCGATCGAACGTATCCCGCGATCCGGGCCTCTCCCAATGACATGAGGGTCTCAACCATCGGGACCGACCTACAACAATTAATAAATTGCAATTTAGTAACGAGGTACAAATATTGAAGAAATGTAGTAATGAGGTACAAAAATTAAAGATCGATGGTAGAGGCACGATATAGTCATGATTTCAAATAGGTTAGCTGGGACGATATCGTGCCTAATTTAACCTACGACACGATATCATGCCCAAATTAACTTTCGCACGATATTGTGCCCAATCCTAAAGGGCACGATATCGCCCAAATTAACTAAGGCGATATCGCGTCCAATTACCCTACAAGACGCGATAAAGCAAATCGTGTCGCATCATCTTCTTAACCATATCGTGCCAACGTTACAGGAAAAATGCAAACCCCATCTTCTTCGAATATATTACCCAAAACACAAACTCTTACACTCTCATTTATCAAGTAAAAATACACCAACAACTAACATACTAATCCATGAAAATCCAACATATATTTGAAAAATAAAATCCAACATAAATTTGAATGTAAAACTCCAACATATACTAGAAATGAGAACATTAGTTGGAAAGGGGACGACTAACTGTTTCGAACGGGACGATGGTGCGGCGTCGACGGTGCGGCGGTGGTGGCGACGGCGGCAACGGGCGACGGGGGGACGACTCTTGGTTGGACGACATGGTTTCTCTCTCGCACGATATGGGTTTCTCAAAGACACGATATGGTTTTCTTTTGTTTTTTACCTTTTGCTTTTTACTTTAGGGAAAAGAACAAGAGTGGGGATACGGTTTTCAATATGTGTATACGGTTTTCAATGTGTGTATAATAATTAGCTTTAGTTTCAAAATTCAAAAGAACCCAATTAAATGAGGGACAATGTTGTCAATTTGGGTAGAAAAGAGTTTTGTTATGTTGGTGGTAAAAAGAGTACCCACTATTCATAGTAGGTACTTAAAAAATTTTCCTTTTAATACGTCAATTAGTTATCCAATATTATATGGTTATTGGCCAAATTGTCACTTAAGAAAAATTAAACATTTATTTGGCTAACACGAAATAAAATTCGATCGGATGTTAATCAGAGCTGCAAAAGAAAAAAATATTATCGGATACATTGGGGAATGAAATCGTTTTGCCCTCGTTTTCTCAACCTTAAGTTATATTAACTTAACTATTCACTGAATCAATTTGAATATTGTGTATGGAGATCGACTTCCTGACAAATAAATTAAGCTAAGCTCATCTTTATTTTTTTAAAAAATAAGACAAACTTAGGAAAATGGCTTATCTTTAGCAATTTTGATTGAGTGCGAAAAATTATTAATAATAATAAATTTATTAAAATAGGTTCAAATAAATGTAGAAAATTTCAAGTGTATATAGTAGGAAAGTAAATACTCCTATATCCAGCAAAAGAAGGTTAATGATCTAATTTAAGTTTGAAGATGAAATACCACAATCAACAAAAATGATGAACTACTTGGAGCAAATCATATTATATATATAAGCAAATGGTGAATTACTCATTTGCAAAATAATGTATATGTTCAAGCTCTAGCCACTTCGCTCTATCTTCTTCCTCTTTTAGGAAGTAATTTCCGATGCTTTTAGACTTTTTTCATTAATAAATTTATCCTTAATAGGTGACTTCTATTTGTCCGTTATAAGTGATTTTTATTTTCAATTAATAAGTTTGTCTCATTTTCTAGATTTTTTCAAAAGATTCATATGAACCATTACCCGATGATACGTCAGAAACGATATTAATTTTTGTGGTACGTGTTTTTCCAATGTCGTTGGCCAAAACGGAATTGTTCAATCACAAAAATCGATTTTATATGATCCGAGCAATCCGGAATAGGATCTTGAATTATAATGCGTATTTAACTAGAATCGATTAATTCGCATCAACAAGAAAGAATTGAGATTACCCTCATAGCGTGCTTTCAAAAATCTTTTGCAGAAATTTCATGCTCCAAACCTTCAAGCCTTCTTCTGTTCTCCAAGAACTCAAGAATGCATAAAAATCTCTCTTGTGTGTGGGGGCACATAATGATCGATAGAAGAAATTAAGTTGGAAGAAATAATTAATCTGTGGGAAATCTTTGCGGAAGAAAAGTATTACTTTAGGTAATATTTTGATTGACAAATCAAATCATATTGATTGGCAAATTATATAATTTCTTTTTTCCAAAATTATCTCAATCGGTCCACTTAATTCAATATTTCGCACTAATAAATCATAACTCTTATAATTTATTCCAGCTTTTTTTTCTAGAGCCACCAAAAGGACCTAATCGGACCTAATTAGTCTAAGCTCCAATAAATTAATTTTTGATCCAATGATCAACTCTTGAACAATCAAAATAATTTATTAATCTTATTCCACTCCATTAAAGGGATAAGATTGTACTCTTAATCAAATTGAAATTCAAGCCAATAATAAAATTCTACGGTTTGTCAATCTTACATGTCACCTAGTTGATTAACTAAATATTAGAAATAGGATAAATGACCAAAATTTATTTTCTAATATTTGTAAATCTCAATCCTCATCTTCTATCTTATAGTCTTATTTGATTGTCATCACATCATGAATTCAACAACAAATATCAATTACCGAGCTCGATTCTACTATCTCATTAGAAAGAACAAATGGGATCATGATCATACCCATTAAATAGGTGATTTGATTCCATATTGTGAATATATGTTCCTTGTTATCTCACTTTAATTCCCAAAGCATCGAAATATTGATCATCAATTTGATCTAACTCATTGATGCTTCAAAGAACTTCAAGTTAGTAATCAAAGTCCATTATCCACTTAGGATTAAGATGTCACATATGATAATCAAGTGAAATTAAATATCTATTGGTCAATTAAATATTTAATTTCACATAGTCCAGTCCAATACATTTAGAAAATGTATTATCGATTTTATTACTAAAGTCAAGAAAAACTTCAATAAAATTGAAACGATCTTATAAAAATAAATTATCTATATTTATTTACCGATCGTGGACTTTAATTCTTTGAATTAAATCATAAATTGTATATTTCGTGTTTAACAACTTAAACATTGTTCGCTTTATTTTTTTAGCTTCACTTTTGCAAGTGTACGGATCGATTTATAGAATAGGGTTTGCAAGGTCGAATCCACGAGGATTAATAAATTAATGTACCAAGTATTGGATTATAATAGTCCTATTTTTATCTAAACTATCGTAATTTGAAGGTTTGGTTTAATTATTACTAAAGCGTAAATTAATCCTAAAATAACAAAGTAAAGAGTGATTAAAAGATCAAGTATGGATGGATGGATTCGGGTTATGGTTTCAATTAATATCCCACTTTTATGCTTAGATTAAGCAAACCAAGGTTAAACGTATTCTTCTCTATAGACCAATCACCAAAGTAATTTACCCTCTCTCGAGATGTATGTAAAGCGTTGATTGGAATATCTATGTTAGCATCTCTACTCAACATGAGATATCCAACTCCCAAAAGTTCAAAAGATTACTCACAAATATTCACAGACTTCTCAATCATGCAATCTATTTGTGTCAAGTACTCAAGATCTAGTATTGAAACTCATCGGTTAGAATTATGAGTCAATACATCAACAAGTCTAGATCAAAGGCCTTTTGATAAAACAAGAATTAAAGCAAAGTACTTGAATAGAAGAAGAAAGCAGTACCTTCAATTATCCTTAATCATCACATAAAAGTGTTTATTAATCTACTCCCAAACCCGGGAATCACGAGAGGTTTAGCCAAACATTGAAGATAAACAATTCATAGGCAAATTATTCATAATCAAAATCTAACTAATTGAAATAACGATAGGATGGAATGAGTGACTCGGGGATGACGACGATCTCTCGATCTATCTTCAATCCTCAAAGGTGTGGTTACGGTCTTGATCAATCTCTCAAGTATCCGTGGGAAATCGCTTTTTCTCCGGTTTCTTGGGTAAAAATCGCACCCTGTTTGTGGCCGCCTCGTCCTATTTGTACTCGTTCAGGTCGAAACCTAGTTGAAATTGGATAAGCCTCTCTTTTTCAAGGCACGGCAGGTGCCGTGCCCTTTGGCACGCCCAGCCCGTGCTGGGTGCCGAACAATTTGTAATTTTTCTTCAGAGGAGCACGGGCGTGCCCATATGGCACGGGCTGCCCGTGCCCTAGGCCGAACCTTGAGTCATCATATTTGGGTTGAGCACGGGCTGTGCTAGAGGAGCACGCCCTGCCCGTGCTCACCTGGAACAATATGCACATAGGCTAT
The DNA here is from genome assembly GCA_016081115.2 of Rehmannia glutinosa. NCBI lineage: Eukaryota > Viridiplantae > Streptophyta > Magnoliopsida > Lamiales > Orobanchaceae > Rehmannia > Rehmannia glutinosa. The sequence goes on from JABTTQ020002428.1 coordinate 4,831, forward strand.
TTTCTTCCGTTTCTCGCCCGGTTCGTCCAACTTCTTCTCGATTCGACTCCAAACTTCGTCACTCATGTCAAGTATTGGTGGTTGCAATGCCCGAATTGTTGCCACCATGCTACAAATATAGATAAATTCCTACAAAACGAGCAAAGCGTAATCCAATTCCACAAAACAAGAATAATACCCAATTTACTCATATAACGCATGCATATCCATACATTCTAGCCAATATTAAGCCCAAAATACATGCAAAATACCACGGTAATCAAACCCCAACTTAAATGTGATGGTCCGGTCAACACTTTATAAACAACACAACACAATCGGGGAAAAGAAGAGCAACTCAAGAACACCGCATCATAATTCATGTCATCTATCCATAGACATCAAGCACAAATCAACCAAGTTTTAAAGAGTTAACATGGAGCACAAGTTTATAAAAATCAAGGTAAATCACTTCAAATCACGCCTCTCAAGGATAAAGTGTATACTCTTCTCACTAGAATGATAAGGGACGTGTATTCACTCAAGTCATATCAATGTTGATGAATTACCATATGCTTGCGAATCGTCTCACATCTCCGCCACTCGCTTGTATGCAATTGACAAATCATAAAGGACTTTATTTAAGGTTGTAATGAAGGCTCTTTGGCTAAGGTAGGCAAATATGGATAAAGTGACTCAACTCTAGCGTATAGATTGGAAAACACCTTTGTTCTTCTCTAACCATTTTCTAATTCCACTCGACTATATGCTTCCAATCGCCTTATATCCTCTCACTTTTCTATTTCTCCTTCTTTTTCATACACATTATTCCATTCGCCTTTACATCACGATTCTCACCTATTTTTCACTTCCGCCGACTCACTTTGCGATCGTTTTTTTTTTTTTTTTTCGACATTTGTGAGTATTTTCCTCCTTTTTCATCTTTTATTCCCAAGTTCCCCACATGTACACATTTTTCGACTTATGACACCCTCCATTCAATCCTTTATTCATCCCCCTTTTTCTCAATTCTATACGCTTAAGCTCAGGGTAATGATTACATTACATAGGATTGAAGGCTTAAAATGTGGCTATCAAAAATCGTGCAATAGGCTCAAATTGGCTAACTAGGGAAATCAAATATCATAGGGTAAGCAAAAGGCTTCGAAGGCTTAACAAAGATGGCCTAAAATCATCTTCATGAATGCATACAACATGTGACTTTGACGGAGAAACCATAGCAAGCTCTAGAATTCAACTCAAACATGAATGACACACTCAATCACAAACAAGACTGCATATTATGAAATCAGTAATGGCTCAAAAGCTCAAAGGCTTGTAAGTGCACAATTCAATGTATTTTCACCAAGATTCAATAATCACATGCTCCACGTGAACCATTTTCAACCCGATCAACTCACACTCAACATCTAACTCAAAACAACACAAATCAATTCGCAAACGCTCCCAAGGTCAAGATCTCAATCAAAACACAACAAACACACAAAAGCGGTCAACTCACTCCCTAACAACTAGGAAAGCAATAAACGTGCTAAAGCGATAAACGTGCTAAAACCATAAAAAAAAATAAAACATCTAATGCAATGCAACCTATATGCTCTACGTGCAACTAAATGAATGCAAATGCCACACCCATCAAAAATATACTACCTCTCCCCCCCAAACTTGAATGAAATTATAGCGCATGCAAGAGAAGGTAGAATTTCAATGAAAAGTGTGGAAAGGACCTGGATCACTGTGGAGGTGGCGGCGGGTAGTGGCCCCGGGAGATATGCGATTCTCGATCCGTAGCACGCGCCGCAATATCTCCGACTCACGCCGCTCGTGCTTGGTTCCACAAGCTTCTACGCCTGGTACCTTTGATCTTGGACTTCTTGGTAAGCACGGAAATCACTCCTATCGCCGCAGCTTTCCTCAAATCCACGAACATGTCATGATCATATTTGTCCCCCATGCTCCTCGCTTGGCGGGAGCTCTCGAATGTCAGGTTGTGCTCGTGGCCCGCCCGATCAAGCTTCCTGTTGGAAGCCTTGCTCAAACCCCCTCTCATGCCTATCATACTCATGCGCCTCCATGACCAAGTCTTCTTCGCTGGCAACCCGCTACCCTTTGCTTTATTCGTGCGGCCAAACCCCGCATGACTCGATATGCTCCTCGCAGAGTACATAAGCCGCTTGATTTGGTTATCAATCACCATTGTGAGTGTGGGTTAGGAAGGGGAAACGAAGACCCAACTTTTTGTTGAAAAAGAGGATATTCTCTCATTGCTAATGATCTTCATGGTATGGAGAGCGCTCAAGTTGATGCTTCGGCTGCCCTCTAATGGCTCCATATGGCTTATATCAACCTCAAAATGGCGCGCAATGGGGTTATCATTCCCCAATTAAGATCTTCCCCACATCATGTCTTTGTTGTATGTAGACAAAGTGTGTTCCACGAAGTAAGCCGCCATGTTATAGGGGGTGCGAGTGAGCATACACCATAGCGAGTATAACTCTCGCTTGCATACCCCATTGTTGTCTGGGGCGAATACCGGTGGGCCGTCACTTTTTGAATATAGCGGAAGATGGGGTTGCAGAGTGACAATGCTTTGGAAGAGCATGCGGCATATTGCATGAGGCCGATTTCAGGAGTTTCTGTCAACAACCGCCAAAATTCACGCGCATTGTAATTTTCAGCCATTTTGTATGGGCGTCGGATGGTACCCCGAAAATTCGATTTAGCTCGGCGATCGAGATTTCCCGCCATACATTGCCCATTTTGAAGTGGATTTGCCTAGGCTCGTTTATCGGTCGTGTTTCCGTAACTTGGACGGTGCTTAGAAATTCAAGACGAGTGTTTTGTATGTTGGCCACCGCCCTTGCATGAACGCGGTCCACCCAACTCGTTCAAACATTTGCCACACCTCCTCGTGTATCCCTAGTGTTTAGTACACTCATCATCGGCATAAGCGTATGGGAATGTAATCACGAGTGATGAACCAGGTTGCCCAACGCGCCATGATATCATGCTCGGTGAATGTGAGTCCACAGGGCAAGCGGGTCGTTGGGGTCTATCGGCCTCGCGTTTCTCCTCAAACGTCCACCCCGCCCTCTTTGTGGTTCAGCCATTGGTGAGAGGTACCTGGCAAAATAATCGTGAGAATCCATACTTGCCAAGTAAAAACAAACAATGAATTAATACAACAATTACAATAGGGGTATAGTAGCTCATCTCAACAATTCGATCCATAATTAAGCTTTCAACTCACATACCAATATAATTGCCGAGAATCTTAGCCACTAACATCCTAAACAATCTAGCACAAGTATAATCCATCAAGCAATCAATCCAAATCATCACAATTCACCAACCCACAAGGTGTTCGATAAAATACCCCATAGAAAAGTACAATCAAAATCATGGCACAAGTATCAAACAAACATTATAAATCAACTCTAATCCTTAATTCACAAGAAATTTGACATAAAATTCTATTCATACCTTAAATCTCGAAAATAGGAAGAGAGTTGGATTTTTGAAGCCCTAGGTGCTTTCTACCCCAATTCTTTGCTTCCAAGCAATTCAACCAATGTAATTTGTGTTTGAAGTAGTGTGGGAGGTGAGTAGTGGTGATATTCTAGGATGATTTTGAAAAATATTTGGAGGGGGGCGAGCTTGTTCGTCAGTCGCGCGAGGGGGTGATGTGTTTTTGTGAAAACATTTCGACACCCTCGTCTATTTTTAACTTGCAGCAGAAAGGAGCAGGCGTGCTCCTTTGGCACGGGGGTCTTTGTCGGGGCCATAGAGTTTGGCCCACTGGGAAGAGCACGGGTCGTGCCAAAAGGCACGGGTGGCCCGTGCTAGGGGCCGTAAGAAATATCCTTCAGGTGCGGTATAGCACGGGCTGCCCGTGCTATATGCTGTACCTTGTTTTTTTTTCGATTTTTTTTTTAAATAGGGAAAACTTCTAACCTATGAAAGCAATTAAATCCTAACTTAGAAAAGGGAAAAGAAACAAATTAAGAAAACATGGGAAGAAATAAGACAACAAAACCCTTGGGTTTCCTCCCAACAAGCGCTAAATTTAACGTCTATAGCTTGACGCCTGTTTAGTCGATCACGACTCTAGCAATGTGAGGCGTGTCACCTCCTCCGCTTGATCCCGGCTCAAGTAATGCTTGATCCTCCGGCCATTCACCATGAATGTCTCCCCATCTTCGCTCAATAGCTCCACTATTCCCTGAGCATTTAACACTTTCTTTATCACAAACGGCTCCACCATCTAGACTTAAGCTTTCCGGAAAGAGTTTAAGACGCGAGTTAAACAAAAGGACTTGTTCACCCGGCAAAAACTCCCTCTTCTTTATCATTCGATCGTGCCATCGTTTGGTTCGCTCCTTGTAAATCCGTGAATTCTCATAGCTTCATCCTTAACTCCTCCATCTCATTTAGGTACAAGAGCCTCTTTTTCACCCGGGCACGCTTGGAAATCAAAATTTAACTTCTTTGACCCAAAACGCCTTATGCTCCAATTTGACGGGCAAGTGACACAATTTCCGAATACTAATCGATACGGTGATGTGCCCAAGGGTGTCTACCAGATGCAACCGATATGCCCATAGTGCGTCATCTAGCTTCATGGCCCAATCTTTGCGATTTATGTTTACCGTTTTCTCCAAAATCTGCTTAATCTCACGATTGGCTACCGCTTGCCCGCTTGCTTGCGGATGGTACGCTAATGCCACTTTGTGCTTAACCCCGCACTTCGCAAGTAGAGTACTCATTAATTTATTCACAAAGTGTGACCCCGTTGCTAATCAAAGCTCTTGGGGTTCCAAACCGAGTGAATATATTTTTCTTTAGGAATTTAAGCACTACTCGCGCATCATTGGTCCGTTTAGGAATAGCTTCAACCCATTGAGATACGTGTTCTCCGCAAGTAGAATGTATTGATAACCCGACGAAGATGGGAAGGGGCCCATGAAGTCGATCCCCACGATCAAAGAGTTCAACTTCCATTACATTGGTCATCGGCATCTCGTGTCGTCTTGAGATATTTCCCATCCGTTGGCACCTATCACAACTTTGTACGAATAGATAACAATCGTTAGATAATGTAGCCAAGATAATCCACTTTGTAATACCTTAGCCGTCGCATTTGAGTCGGACCAGAAATGTCCCGGAAGGTGAAGAATGACATGTTGTAGAACTCCCCTCCCACTCTTCTTGAGGCACACATCGTCGAATGATGGTGTCCGCGCATCTCTTAAAGAGCAAGGGGTCGCCCCACATGTAGAACTTGACGTCATGTAGGAATTTCTTCTTTTGATATTGTAGGTCCCAAGGGGTGTAAGTGTAAGGTTTAGAAGGGGGTTGAATAAACCTTACCAAATTTTCGATTTAGTCCTTTAAATATACAGAGTTGATTCTACACAGCTGTGTCCTAGATGGACAGTCGATTTAGTCAATCAGTAGAGTTAGTCTCTCAACAGACTCAGCTGAGCTGTTGATGGAATAACTCAGCTGTTGATTCTAAATTAACTCAACTGTGGTTTTGTTTACAGCGGAAGACTTAACACCCTTAAGCTTGATTAAGCAAGATTTTAAAGCTTGATTTAGTACTTATAAATTATCAAGTGGATAGATTTATCGTGAGATATAAGCAGTTAAAATGCAAGAATTAAAGTGCTGAAAAGTAAATGACACAATAAAGTTTTTATAGAGGTTCGAAGATGGGGTAATTCTTCTACTCCTCTCTTCTCCAACTCCTGGAGGAATCCACTAGGTAATGATCAGTATACAAAGTGGTAACAGTCCAGATACAAGTCTTGATCACTCACCTTTGGGCTTCTCGGACTGTCGGCTCTTCACCTTCTTCACAGCACTGGGAACTTCTTGCACATTTTTGCTACTACAGCTCACTTGCTCAAACTCTTTGGATTTGATCACGAAGCCCTCCAAAAGCTTGAGACTTGGTTCGACCTTGAACCTTCCTACAATCCTTCGTGGAATGTAGACCCTTTTCTTCAAAAGTTTCCTCTTCAACCGATTGAAGTTCTCTTTCCTTCACAGTAGGTGTTGGATTGATGTACTTCGTAATGTAGGCTTGAGGATTAATCTTGAATGATTTGAGAGTATTTCGGTTGTACTTTTATTGATTTCTTGAATGTTCGTGGTTCGGGTAACCTTCTCTCGAGTCATTCCTCAAATTTTTATATAGTGATCTTTCAAAAATTTGCCGTTGAAGAGATAGGCTTATTTTTGAAAGTCACTTGCGATCGTTGGCTTGTCTTGTTGCGATCCTTGGAATTGCCATTTCCTCGTATGAATTGTTCTTTCACCTTTTCGAGTTCGACACGGTGTAGTGCTTCCCATTGGTTCATTTCTTTTGCACGCTTTCGGGATCGAGCACTCCAAGAAAGGTGGTATGGAGATATTACTTGTTTAAGTAAATCTCTTGATTTACGTGCAACGGTTCTTTTTTACGCGATTATCTCGACTTGATCGCATTTCCTTGCTTTCCCCAGGTGACTTAGAGTCGACTTCCAATCATGGATGACTCTTGTCACTTCAACTTGAGACTTGGCTTTTCTTGAGTTGACTTGATCGATGCTCCACTGTTGCATCTCACCGCTTCTGATGGAGAGTTCCGTCTACTCTTCTTTGCCATATTCATTTGTTTCACAAAGAAAGTCTTCCTTCCGGTCTTGTTTGTCTTCTTGCATGTTAGGGCGTAGGCCGACTTAACTCGGCATTTGGCTCTAATTGTTACAATACATTTTACAAAAGAATTGGGATGCCAACTTTCTATTCTAAGTTTTACATGGCATTCATCAAAATCTAAACAATAAAATTCCTAACAATTTCCCCTTTTTGATGATGCCAAAACTTAAATCATTCAAAAATGCAAACAAAGAAAGATACATACAGATAGTGTATTGATATAGAATGTATGCGCAGAATCAATTCTTTTATTGATCATATCATTCTTGTTCCTTAACACAACTGTTTACAAGGTGTATCGAGCACATAATTGTCTTCACAAAAAAATAAAGAATTTATAGCTTTATTACGTAAGACTTACATTGTATGTATTTACATAATAAAATACACGAAGGGTTGGACAAAGAACACTTCATCTCCTTTATTTGTCTCCTTCTTTCATCTTGTTCAAGATCTTCTTTCTTTTTCTCTTTTTCTCGCCGTCACCGCTTTCTTTTTTTTTCTTTTCATATGCCTTCCTCGGGCAGCTTCATCTTTTCTTATTCTTTCTGTCTCTCCTCCCATAGCCGAGTTTGTCTCTTGTTTTCTTCTTCTATTCTTTTTGCGTACTCGGCGTTAGTTTTAGCCACTTTCAAATTTGCCACTTGGTCAAGCCAGCCCAAAGATCCCTCCTTTCTTTCCCGGATCTACGTATTCAATATTCTTGGGCGGAGGCCTAGGTCCTCAAGCTTCTTCCTCCACTCTTGCTTTCTTCATCTACCTCCGGGCATATATCAGACGGGTCTTCTTCTTTCCAAAGTGACCCGGCGGAGTGACAAAGCAGAGCGATCACGGTTGTCGCCGCTCACGCCTTCTTCTTCACATAACGTGAGACCCTTTTCCCGATACAAGTCCCAAGCTTGAGCCATAGACATATTTGCAAAGTATCCCCGGATTCGAGCGTTTTAAATTCATCGACCGATCGTGGCTCTGTCTCCGACATCCGAGATGGCATAAGTGTCTCGCTCACCGGAATGCCTCCATGTTCTTTCAAGATGTTCATAACCCTGGCATCCATTCTTCCTTCCACTTCCTTCATCCCTCGCTTCAATTGTTTTTCTCTTATCGCCCATGGATATAGCAGAGTGTTGGAGTGGCAGAGTCACGAGGAGTTTGCCGCTTATAATATCAGTTGTGATAGGACCTTGTTGAGGGGTTTGTGCAATCATCAAGGTCATATCTTTTGATCCTTCCCCTCGCCAGAGATTTTCCTTTCTTCCTCGTTTTAACACTTCCTCATTTGATTTTCCCTTGTTGCTTCCTTCCTTTTCAACTTCAGGATCCCCTTGGGCTTTAGGTATTCCTTTCCCCTTTTTGGCATCATCAAAGGAGAGAGGAACGCCTCAGTAAATAGACTTGCAAGCGGGAAGTCAAGCCTGGCCGATAGTTGAGTTTTGTCTCGAAGTCTGCTGCAGAGTATGCGGCCAAATTCGACCGAGTAGCGTTGGACTCTGCTGAAATTAGCTTCATCTCAGCCATGAGAAGGCTGAATTTTGTATTCATGGTCTCTTCCAAACGTTGTAGATCACTCTTGTTTTGCTCACGCAGCCAGCCTTGACCTCGGCAATGTGAGCTTCATGCATGTGCTCAATATGCTCTCTCGCCTTCGTTTTTGCATCAAAGCATTTTCAGACTCTCCACACCAGCCTTGTTGAACAATGTCCCAAGTATCTCACTGTTCACACACATTGTTTTTGTTGTTGCCACCATTCCCTTATCCGAATCATTATGCCTCTTAAATCATTTGTAAGGGTGGCATCTCTGTTGTCCGCCGCATGTCCAAAGAGGGCTCGATGCCTCTCCATCCGTTCAACCTCAAACCAAATAGTGCCTTGAACACTTCTCGAACTTGGTGATTCTTCAAGGGTGATGGCCATGCAAACATCAAAATCATAATCATTTTGGAACAATGGTGTCCGATGGAAGAAACAGAGTTTTGTGATAGCGTGCTTGTTCGTTTTTCGACTCTTCGTGGAGTTTCGTATCTCCGGTGAAAAAGGGAAAGATTCTACAAAGGATTCATCACCGCCAACCGGGATCTGTTTCGATGATGAGCGGTGCGCGTGAAGTTCTTTTGGGAATCGATCTCCTGCGCAGCCTTGAGGAGCTCGCGCATGGTCTCTTGTTGATTGGGTTTTGTTGTGAAGTAGACCGCTTAGGCCGAGCCTTAGTGTCTTAACCTTCGTTGGTCTCAACCGATTTTCCCATTTCAATGGCGGGTCCTCGGCCTTATCGGAAAGCGTCGTCGGACGATGATGAGATTTCCATTGGTGGCTCATCATCAAAGTTAAAAGTTTGACGAGTAGTCTTGGGATCGACTTGCTCGTGCTTGGAACATCCGCAGTGAGTCTTTTGGATTTGTCATGGGGATGACTCAGCTTCTTCTTCGCCTTTCCGATCCCGGAAAAGTGACATCGGGTTGTCCTAGGAATCATGAAGCGCGCTTATCTCCTTCTCGGATGGGTCGATGATGGCAGGAGGGATGTTCTCTACATCGCTTCTTTACCCCGGAAGTCTCAACCTCCCGTGGGCCTTCATTTCCTCCGGCAGTCTCTCTGCTGCGAGGCTCGTCCTCCCTTTCGACAGTGTCATTTTGTCTTAGGGTCTTCTACTGATGGCATCCATTGGAGTCTCAACCCCATGGATTGCACTTTCATCGCCAGCAGTGTTAACTCCCTGTGGTCATTCCTTTCGGCCTCGATCGCATCGTAGCCGTCATTAGCCAGAGTAGCGAGTTGGCACCTCACCGAGATGGGGTCTCAATGTCTGAGCTTCGTTGATGGCAACTTGTTGTTCTTCTTGTGTTTGTATTTTCTCTACTTCGCCTCCTTGATTCGTTGTGGAGTCATCGCAGACATCCTCCGACCTTGCCTGCGGTGGAGGAGATTTCCCCCGGGGGGCGCACCAGGTGAGTGACTTGGAATGGGGTCACTCGTCTCCAAACTCCGGCTGTTTCGATTGATTGTTCACCCGTTGGGGGGTGGTAGCACACCTTCAATAGGGGTTGGCTCGATTGGGGTCCCCACTATCCCGATTTCATCGCCATGACTCCTTATTGCTTCTTTCGAGTGAGTGGGAAGTGGTAGAAAGAACAACAGCTGCTATTTCTTGAACCACTCCCATTGGATCGATTTCGGTTGTGTTTTGGAGGACTCTCCTGGTCCCTCCATTAGTCTTTGCTCGTGAAGGATTCTAGATTCGCGGCAATACTTGCTGCATTTGCAACTCTTCTCGTGGCATCGGCATTCTCCGGTTCCTCGTCACCGTCGGAGAAGACATCAAGGAGAGGATGTGTGTGTCTGTGGGTGCCGGAGATAGGGCGGATGCTTGCCTTCTCACGTGCCTCGCTTCCCGACTTGCTTTTCTCTCTCCTTTTCCTTGTAGATCTGGGCAGGATGTCCGTGCGCTTGTCTTCATCCGATCTTTGGGAGTACAGTGGTCGACCCAAGGAAATTTTAGCGATTCCTCTTCTTCTTCTATGAACTCAGGCCGTTGGAACTGTTTCCTTGACTTACTCAACTTCCATTTCCTCCACTCACGCAGACGATTTTGGATGTCCGGGTAAGGTGGAGAGAGGATCATTACATCACTATCCGCCTAGCGAGGTTCTTTTTGTGCTTGGTGTGTGAACTACACCGTGTGTGTCTTGAGTTGCCTCACGATCGCGCTTCAAACAGACTTGGTTGTTTCATCAACTACATCCTGGAGACTCTACTTCTCCGATAGTCTCTCCGGTATTTGCGCTTATTTGAGTAAATCGACTCATTTGGTTTCTCGATTCGATCGCTTGACTATTCTTTTTCGTCTCCTAGTGTGTACGTAGGAGGGATTTCGGTTGACGGTGTCCTCGAGTCTTGGCGGTGGGGCCGTCTTGCCGGTGTGTTTTTTTGAGGAGCAGCCGTCGTGGCTTCTCGGTTCTCCTCTTTTGACGATCGGAGAAGGTATTTGTGAGTCCTTCTCGACCGCTGCTGTTGGGGCAGGGACACGGCCGGCCTGGGCAGTGACTACCTGCAGGGCGAGGAGCATGTTTGGTTTTCTTTCTTTGCGCAGGGGCAGCATCTTTGGCACGGTGCGCAGGGCGCTTTCTTCTTTTTGGAGAGGAACATTTGTATCTTCGGGTGGTGATTCCCCCTCATCGGTGTCGCTCTCTTGGCGTAAGCTCTCTTCTCATGCGCTGAGAGGTTTGCTCAACATCCTCTTGTTAACATGGAATGCCTTCCCATGTACAGAGGGACTCCTTTCACCTCCAATAGCCGCCAATCACCAAGGCCATATCCTAGGGATCCTCCAAATGTGCCATCTTCTTTGAAGGATTTGTTCCCCACGTCGGGCAGAGTCTGCTTTGTCGGAGACAAACTTGATTTATCTTCTTTTCTTCGATGATTGCGACCATTACAATCAGCTTTGCCTTTGATGATTGGTCAAAGCGCCAAATTTGATGTCGATACATTTGGCAACTATGTCCAATGACTTGTGATAATCCTCCTTCAGCAGATCTCTTGTTTGTTTGTATATACTATTTTATCAAAGCAAAGTCGGGCTTGGCTATTTCTTTCCAAGCATCACCAGGTTTACATCACTTCGTTAATCTCGATGCTCTTCCGCCTGGGTAGTGAGCGTGGTCACCAAATCCTTGGCGAGATAGTCACCGCTTTCCGTGAGCAGGATGACTTGATTCATTCATCGTGAATCTCGGCATTCATGTAGAATTGTGCGACCTCCTCCACATAGGTCATCGGATATTCTAACGTTAGAAACGGTTTTAGCCCGGTCGTTTCCAACTTTTCAGCGATTTTCTTTACTAGGGTGTCGTCGGACCCTCGCTTCACCATCCGTTTTAAATCCACCGTCGAACCGGTGTGGATTTGCTTTCCTAACTTGGTAAAGTCATAAGTTGGTGCCATTTTTCGGATTATATCAAGGAAAAACTTGGAGATTGACTTGGAGATAGATAGGGCTTCGAGAGTATTTTGCTTTTGCTTTTGAGAGAAAGAGATGAACAGTTTTTAGAAGTGTGAGAGAGAAAGGGATGAAAATGGTTTAAATATGGTTTATGAAAGGACGTGCGGGTGATTTTTGAAATTTGATCGAAATCAACGGCTTGGATTTTGCACGCCTATTGAGCATTTAATGTCTCGTATTTAATGCGACAAAGATTTATATCCGATAATAAGCTTGGTGTGCAGCTTTATGTCCGTACACATCATCATTATGCCGACGTATTCCTTAAAACATTCCCGCTTAGTCAAAACGATCTGCGTTTTTGTCACTTTGCTCATAAGTTATTCAAATTTTATCCCTTAGCCGATTTAACTCTACTTTCTCACAGTTCTCTTAGTGACTCAGCTATCGGTGACTCGGTGTATGTTGTCTTTCCGATCTGGTGATTCTTGAAATGATTTATTTTCAGCTCTTTTTCACCCCTTTTCTGTTCCATTTCTTTTCTTTGATTCTTCTGTGTCTCAGCTTAGTTCAATTAACCCCAACTCATGTTTGAGTTCTTCAAATCTTGACTCACATAATGGTTTTGTGAAGATGTCAGCTAGTTGTTTATCAGTTGAGATATATTCCAGGATGATGTCCTTCCTTTCAACATGATCTCTTATGAAGTGATATCTGACATCAATATGCTTTGTTCTTGAATGCAACACAGGATTTTGAGTGATTGCAATTGCACTTGTGTTATCACACATGATTGGAATTTCTTTTTCCTCAACGTAGTCTCTCATTTCTTTGTCTCATCCATAGGACTTGGGCACAACAGCGTTTGCCAGCCTATGTATTTCCCGCCTCACCAGAGGTGGCTATTGAGTTTTGCTTCTTACTAAACCAGAAATTAGCCTGTTTCCTAGCATTTGACATGTGCCTGAAGTGCTCTTCATGTCCACTCTGCATCCAAAGATAGTGGGAATCTGAATAGCCAATTAGCTTGAATCCACCTTCCTTTGGATACCATAGCCTACTTCTTGGCTTCCTTTCAAGTATCTCAATATTCTCTTAGTCTTTGTCATATGGCTCTCTTTTGGAGCAGATTGAAATCTTGCACATACACCTACAAACAAAGGTGATGTCCGGCCCGCTTTGTGAGATAGAGCGTGATCCAATAAGTGCTCAGATCTTGTTTGATCTACAGCTTGCCATCCGCATCCATGTCCATTTTGACTGATGTGTTCATTGGTATTTTTTCTGAAGACTTCTCCTTCATACCAAACTTCTTCATTAAATCTCTGGTGTATTTTGTTTGACTTATGAAGGTTCCATCCTCATTTGTTTCACTTGGAGTCCAAGGAAGAATGTCGCCTCTCCCATCATGCTCATTTCAAATTTACTTTGCATGAGGTTTGAAAATTTTTCACTGACTCTTTGTTAGTGGATCCAAAAATGATGTCATCCACATATATTTGAAGCAAAAGATACTCTTCTTGTCCCGAATTACGAAAAGTGTTCTATCTACTTTTCCTTTTGTGAATCCATTTTCGATTAGGAATTGTGACAGGTGTCATACCATGCTCGCAGGTGCCTGTTTCAATCCATACAGGGCTTTCTTGAGTTTGTATACCTTGTCTCCAAGAGTCTTCCGCTCAAATCCTCGGAGGTTGTTCTACATACACTTCTTCTTCCAATAAACCATTTAGGAATGCACTTTTTACATCCATCGATATACAATGAAATTCTTGTGAGTCGTGCATAGGCAAGAAACATCCTTATAGCTTCCAATCTTGCTACGGGGGCAAATGTTTCATCAAAATATATCCCTTCTTCTTGGCAATATCCTTTGGCTACCGGTCTTGCTTTGTTTCTTACCACATAACCTTCCTCGTTCATCTTATTTCGAATACCCATTTGGTGCCAATAACATTTCGATGCATAGGTCTTTGCACTAATTCCCATACTTTATTTCTCTCAAACTGATTCACTCTTCTTGCATAGCTTGAATCCAATGTGTGTCGTCAATGCTTGTGACACATCTTTGGGCTCTATTTGCGAGATGAAGCATGTGAACATAGCTTTGTTGAGTTCGGATCTTGTTTTGACACCTTCTCTTATATCTCCAATGACAAGTTCTCGTGGATGGTCTCTTAGCCATCTTACATCGAGGTTGGAGTAAGTTAGTGGATTTAGTCGACTTGCGGCCGTGTTGTCGTGGGTCGCTCTCTCGTAGTCACTTACCGAAATTTTCCAAATTGTTTTTGAGATTCACTATCTCATCTTCTTCTCAATTGATAATTCGAAACCTTCAAAGATAGGGACTCTTTTGTATGGTTGGATGATCATTTTATCACGGTGACTCTTCAATGTCTTCACCATTTATATTTGGCTCATCGAATACTACAGAATGGATTCCTCTGTAACCATAGTTCTTTTGTTGAGTATCCGTAGGCTTTGCTTTGGTGAGTATCCTAAGAAGATACCCTCATCGCCTTTTAGCATCAAAAGCCTTTAGGTTGTCTTTGCCATTGTTGTGGATGAAGCATTTACATCCGAATATTCTCAAATATGCAACACTTGGTTTTCTTCGATCCGGATCTCATAGGAGTCTTTGTCGCTTTTATGCATTTTATCATACATCTGTTTTGGGTGTAGCAAGTGTGTTGATTGCTTCACCCAAAATCTTTTTGGTAACCCCGCTTGACTAACATGGTCCTTGGCTGCTTCTTTGAGGGTTCTGTTCTTCTTCTTTCGCAACTCCATTCTGTTTGTGGAGTCCTTGCTGTGATAGTTCATGACCAATACCATTCTCAATACAAGATCGAAGTTATTATTCCATTGACAAACTCGGTTCCTCTATCCGATCTTATTTTGATAATGGTTTGACTCTTCTCATTTTGAATCCTCTTCATCGATTGTGGTAGTTTTTGTAGAGTTTCTTTCTTCTTGCACATGAATATTGTCCATGTATATCTTGAGTAGTCATCTACTACCACCAAGGTGTATTTCTTTCCACTTATCTTTGTTTGGTTCCCTTTGGGCCAAATAGATCCATATGAAGTAGATGCAATATTCTTGTTGAAGATGGGCATGTCTTTTCTTTGAATGACGACTTGATTTGCTTTCCTTCTCGACATGCATCACATATACTCTCCTTCTTGTATATCGATTCGGAAGTCCTTCTACAAGATGACTTCTTGCCGACTTGTTAATTGTTTTGAAATTCAGGTGATTTCGACTTTTTGTGCCATGACCAACTTGATTCACCATTTGTGCTCTTTGCTAGTAAAGGGGAGTCTTTGGGTGTTGCGGTTGACCAATCCACTACATACATATTTTTCTGTCTACATCCTTGCAAGTACAACTTCATTTGATTCAATATCTTTGATCCGCATATACCCATGTTGAATCCAACATTGTAGCCCTTGTCACGAGTTGATCGATGCTCGATAAGTTGAAGTTGAGTCCTTCAACATATGCGACATCGTGATTTCTAATCCATTCCTCTTGATGGATCCAATGCCTCTTATTTCACCAGGAGCTTCATTTCCTCCAAATATGACTTTTGCTCCTTTGACTTCCTTGAATTTTGACAGATTTTTCTTATTTCTGTCATATGTCCGGAATGTAACCACTATCCATGTACCAGGTTCCTTGGCACTCACTATTCTTGAACCGCAATCAAGGAAATTAAGTTTTAGGTACCCATACTTGTCCGGGTCCGAGGGGTTAGAGTTGTAAGATGATCCAACCAACCTATAGCCAAATGATTTGACTCTAAGGGTTGCCATCTATCGCTGCCATAATCATAATTAATCCTGGCAAATTGCTTGGGGATTAGGTTCATACTTTGCCTCTTTTGTCTCAGTATGCTGCATATGTGTTTTAGCAATTGCCTTCCTTGGGTAATTGTGGTGTCTTTGAGTGTAGTGCCTAGGTGCATATGTGTCTTTGATGAAAGCTCTTATGCTTTTGGAATGGCCCTTGCCGAGTTCTAGGCCTTTGCCATTTGGGCTTATATTCCATAAGTGCTTTGATAGTTCACATTATTCCAATCGGCTTGGCTTGGATATTTTCTACCATTCCCATCATATGTATTTCTTTTATGGGTTTTAAGGATTTTTGGTAGCTCGCTTCTTCTTTACTGAGTATTTTTCGTTTGGAGTTTCTTTGAGGACTCGGTTGAATCTCTTCTCGGTGCCCTTTCAAAGACACTCAATCGGTTATTTTCCTTTTCCTTTGTAACCAAGGCCGTTTGCTTATTATTGTGCTTTGGAGTGAATGTGTGTGCAACATTTAGAGTTTTGGATTTTTCGGACTCTTCATGGCTTGAAGATCCTTTTTCCAAAATTAATTTTGAGGTTTGACATAGACAGAGGAATTAAATCCTAAGCCTATCTTGTCTCCACATTCTCTTTGACTCATAATAAGATCGTCCAATGATTTAGATGCCTTAGTGAATGAGGCAATAACATTCTTGAGGTCATTCTCCTCTTTTCTATAGCAGCAATTTCTCGCTATTAATTTAGCATTTTCAGCCTTTAAACTTTCATTCTCATCGCCTATTTGACTTAGAGTACTCGGCTCCTTAGTCACTTTGAGTTTTGACTTTTGAGTAGGCTGTTTTCCTCATTCAATAGTGTGTGTGAGGATTTAATGTGTTCAAAATCTTTCATCATTTTTCCTAATGAATCATAAAGATCGAGTGGGTGATGAAGTGTGTGTGTCACGATCACTATCACTAGTGTCTCGAGTTTGTTGAGTTAGATTGTACCTCATCTTCTTGATCAGGTTGATCTTGTTCTTTGGCCATCAAGCGGATCGGGCTTCTTCTTCGTGAGTCACTTGAATAGTCGGCTTCATTGCTCTCAATCATTTGTCTCTCTTGACTTGGTTGTTTAGCTTGATCTCTGCGACCATCATTGCCTTTTTCCTTTCTTGTCTTCTTTTTCTCTCAAGACCTTCCTTTCTTCTTCATCTCTCGTATTTGTTGACTACAGGATATGGACGATCAATGGCATAGTGACTGGTTGTCTGAGTTCTCCAAAGATAGATATTCAACCTTTTGATCAACTCTTTCCATTCTTGGATTGTCGCCCTTTGATACTCAACTTTTGATGATCTGTTCTCTTGGTTGGCCTATCTTCCCTTGATTTGGGGGAGCCGAGTGTCTTCCGGAAGATTCACCCTTTCCTCTCTTGTAGTTCTTATTGAAGAACTTGTTGAACCTCTTAACCATCGGGGCTATTTCTTCCGGGTCAATGACTTCTTTGACCTCGGCTCTCTTCCCATCTTTAACAATTAGAGCATTGTTTTGGGTACAGTTGTCTCTTCCTGGTCTTTTCTTCTCGGCTCAAACTCGTAAGCTTTGAGGTCCGAGAATAACTCATGGTTGGATGTCTTTGATAGGTCCATGGAATGTCTCAGTGCCATGACCTTCATTTCCCATTCATTTGGAAGACTTTTAGGATTTTCATACACATTTTTCTCGTGTATATTCCTTTCCAAGTGCGAGACAGCTCATTTGTGATTTACGTGAACCGAGCGTCTAGTTGATCCAGGTTCTCTCCTGAGATCATTTTGAAATTCTCAAATTTCAGACCCACCGATAATTTGTTTTCTTTGATTTGCTCGAGCCTTCACAAATCAATGTCAACTTGTCCTGATTTCTTTAGCCGTTTTGCATGATTTGACTTTATTGAACATGGCTTTGTCCAAAGTTTTGTAAAGGATGTCCTTGGCTACATTGTCCAGGTTGTATCTTTTTTCTGTCATCATTTGTCCACTCGGTTCTTGGTTTTTCAACCGATGGTCCGGTGAGGAGAAGCATCTTTTCTCCTTCACCGCAACTCTTAAATGCTGTTTGTGTTCACCTTTAATATTTGCAGAGGCCCATCTTCTATCACTATCCACATCTCATCATGTAATTTGATAGATGAGCCTCGCATACGAATTTTCCAATCATCAAATTCTTCAATAGTGAACATAGGGATGCGTGTCAAATTTGCTTCCATGATAATAACTTTTAATGGCAAAAAGAGTTTTGAAGGTTTAAGTACTAAAGCAGACTTTGAAAGGTTTGGAGATCTAGTTCAAGAACCGGTGCGGAGGGTTCAATGAACCAACCGCTCCGATACCACTTGTAGGTCCCAAGGGGGTGTAAGTGTAAGGTTTAGAAGGGGGTTGAATAAACCTTACCAAATTTTCGATTTAGTCCTTTAAATATACGAGTTGATTCTACACGCTTGTGTCCTAGATGGACGATCGATTTAGTCAATCAAGAGAGTTAGTCTCTCATTTCGAGACTGCATTTGAGCTATTGATGGAATAACTCATTGTTGATTCTAAATTAACTCAATTGTGGTTTTGTTTACAATGAAGACTTAACACCCTTAAGCTTGATTAAGCAAGATTTTAAAGCTTGATTTAGTACTTATAAATTATCAAGAGGATAGCGATTTATCACAGATATAAGCGATTAAAATGCAAGAATTAAATTCTTTGAAAAGTAAATGACACAATAAAGTTTTATAGAGGTTCGAAGATGGGGTAATTCTTCTACTCCTCTCTTCTCCAACTCCTGGAGGAATCCACTAGGTAATGATCGATACAAAGTGGTAATGAGTCCGGATACAAGTCTTGATCACACGGTGACTTGATCCTTTGGGACTCGATCCGAGACGCCTTGATCACTCATTTGGCTTCTCGTGACGACTCGGCCTTCTTCACAGGGGCGGTGCTGCTTACTACTGACTCACTTGCTCAAACTCTTTGGATTTGATCACGAAGCCCTCCAAAAGCTTGAGACTTGGTTCGACCTTGAACCTTCCTACAATCCTTCGTGGAATGTAGACCCTTTTCTTCAAAAGTTTCCTCTTCAACTCGATTGAAGTTCTCTTTCCTTCACGGTAGGTGTTGGATTGATGTACTTCGTAATGTAGGCTTGAGGATTAATCTTGAATGATTTGAGAGTATTTCTGGTTGTACTTTTATTGATTTCTTGAATGTTCGTGGTTCGGGTAACCTTCTCTCGAGTCATTCCTCGGCCTTATATAGTGATCTTTCAAAAATTTGCCCGTTGAAGAGATAGCTTATTTTTGAAAGTCACTTTGCGTCGTTGGCTTGTCTTGTTGCGATCCTTGGAATTGCCATTTCTCGTATGAATTGTTCTTTCACCTTTTCGAGTTCGACACGGTGTAGTGCTTCCCATTGGTTCATTTCTTTTGCACGCTCTCGGGACTGAGCACTCCAAGAAAGGTGGTATGGAGATATTACTTGTTTAAGTAAATCTCTTGATTTTACGTAATAACGGTTCTTTTTACGATTATCTCGACTTGACCGCATTTCCTTGCTTTCCTGGTGACTTAGAGTCGACTTCCAATCATTGGATGACTCTTCCGTCACTTCAACTTGAGACTTGGCTTTTCTTGAGTTGACTTGAGTGATGCTCCACTCATTGCATCTCAGCCTTCTTCTTCTTGAGAGTTCCCGTCTACTCTTCTTTGCCATATTCAAATTTTGTTTCATAGCAAAGTCTTCCTTCCAGTCTTGTTTGTCTTCTTGCATGTTAGGGCGTAGTGACTTAACTCGGCTTGGCCACTCTAATTGTTACAATACATTTTACAAGAAGAATTGGGGTGCCAACTTTCTATTCTAAGTTTTACATGGCATTCATCAAAATCTAAACAATAAAATTCCTAATGATATAATGATAAACCAGGAGGCAAGACCCCGCAACCAAATAATTAACAAAATCGGCATACCATGGGAATTTAGCTTGTAGCATCGAAGTTGCTTATCGGGGAATTCCTCCTTAATTGCCTCCGTGACTTCTTTTTTCTCCTCCTTTTTGTATTCAAGTCCGGACAAGTGATCGGCTACTATAATCAATAAAGGGGAGGGGAAAGTGATCTTTGCGAGTAGCATCATTTAACTTCCTATAATCAATACAAATTCTCCATCCAAGCCATTACTCTAGTCGCTATAAGCTCATCACTCTCGTTTCTCACTACCGTCATCCCCCCTTTCTTGGCACCACTTGTACCGGACTTACCCAAGAGCTATCGTAAATAGCATAAATAATTCCAAAGATCTAACCATTTTAAAACTTCTTTTCTAACAACTTCTTGCATTATAGGGTTTAATCTTCTTTGATTTTGCAATCAAGTTTTGTAGACATCTTCCATTCTAATCTTATGCATGGACTAATGCCTTTTAAATCGAAATGGACCAACCTATCACGACTTATGTTTTTGTAGCACCCTAAGCAATTTATCGAGTTGAACTGAAGTTAAAAGAGATGATACGATTCATGGACTCGTGTTATTCGCTCCAAGGAATGCATATTTGAGATGTGCGGGCAAGGGCTTGAGTTCGGGGTTCAATTTGGCCTCTTCGGATGGGGGCACGGGCTGCCCCGTCTTGATGAGCACGGTCGTGCCGTCTTGACTCCTTCAACTTCCTCTTCGACCTTAGGCACGGATGCCCGTGCCATTTGGCACGGGCCGTGCCGCCGCTCATTTTCTTCAATTTTTCCTTCGGCTATACGGACGACACTGGGCGCTCAAGGCACGGGCCGTGCGCCCTCGTAAGCCCGACTCCGCGACGTTTTTCAGGCGTGTGTGCGCCTCTTGCGCTCTCGGTAGTTCCCGCATATTATCCAAAGCACAAACACAATCATACAAGTCTTGGTTATCAATATCAATAGTCAAGTTCGTTTGTTGAACACGAATGTGTCAAACCAAACTCCAAAGTATCCCTAAACAATGTATGATCCGCATACTCATCAATACAGGATTCGCCTACGCCTATGAAATTACAAGTCTCCACACCATCATGAAATTGAAGTGCCATATATATAGTAAAATGTAACACGCTCATCATTAACCCGCACGTGAGCTCTCCATTTTGCACATCTATTAAGGCATTTCGCCGCCGCTAGAATGGACGCCCAAGTATCAAAGGAACGTCTTTATCTTCCTCCATGTCCAAAGACTAAAAATCCCACGGGGAATATGAATTTATCAACTTTGACCAAGACATACTCGATGATTCCCTTTGGATACGTGAGTGATCGGTCTGCGAGTTGTAAGGTGACCGTCGATGGCTTCACCTCTCCCAATCCAAGTTGCTCGAAAATAGACAAGGGCATTAAGTTAATACTCGCTCCTAAGTCACAAAGTGCTTTCTTAAAGAAAACATCACCAATAGCACAAGGGATAGTGAAACTCCCGGATCTTTCAACTCGTGGTAGTTTCCTTTGGATTATGGCATCGCACTCTTCCTGTCAGATTGATTGTCTCGAAACTAGTCATCTTTCTCTTCTTTGACATAACATCCTTCAAGAACTTAGCGTAATTGGGCATCTCGCTCCAATGCGTCTGCGCAAAAGGAATGTTAATATGCGTTTCTTAAAAATATCTAAAAATTTAGCAAATTGCGCGTCTAACTTTTTTCTTTTGAAAACGTTGGGGAAAGGAAGGAATATTTAGTTTAGAAATATCGAGGATTAGAGGAGGATTTAAGCTTCTCGGCCCCTTTTTCGTTCAAAGACGATGTTCCTCGACTCCTTCCTCGACCTCAACCTCGCCATTTGCCTCGGGCCGCATCACCTAGCGCATCGATTGTCGTTCAGCAGGCGCGGGTTGGTTGTGTGCGGTGGCACACGGCCGTCTTTGCCCTGTGATTCTTGAAATTTTCTGGTATTTTGGCCCCTCGTATTCCGTTCCACTCCTCTCACGAATGGCTTTACACTGTTCCTTTGGATTTACCTCAGT
Source organism: Rehmannia glutinosa (assembly GCA_016081115.2). Classification (NCBI taxonomy): domain Eukaryota; kingdom Viridiplantae; phylum Streptophyta; class Magnoliopsida; order Lamiales; family Orobanchaceae; genus Rehmannia; species Rehmannia glutinosa. The sequence goes on from JABTTQ020002428.1 coordinate 26,280, forward strand.
ATTGCTTGGAAACTGGCCTTTTTGGTGCTGTCCACCAATAATCGTAGCTATTTGGCCAATTTGGGTCTCAAGATTCTTCATCCGGGACCCCGTTGGGTGACATGGTTTTCGATTTTATCCATCTTTGCCTCATCCTTGTTGAACCTGTTCCTCGCCTCATTCATAAACGAGGTGAACATGTCTTCCATGGTTGGTTTAGGATCTCGCAGTAATAACACCATTAGTCACATTAAACCCTGGTGGTGGTTGCATCACGTTCTTTGTGTTCGCGTAGGAGAAGTTCTCGTGGTTCCGTGAGCCCGGATGATAATGAGTGGGATTTTGATTGTTAGGAAATTGTTAAAATTCCGTTTATTCGCGTAATTTGCTTTCTCTATCGATCTAGAGGAACTCCACCATTACTTGTGCCGAGGCGTTTCCCTTGTTGGCCTTTGTCAAGGCACTTAGTTGATTTGTCAAGACGGCCATAAATTTTGTCAATTCCTTGATTGGGTCCGAATCGGACACTTCGCCACCCTTTTCACATTAGTTCTTTCGGAGAGCCACGATAGCTATTCATGGCCATCTCTTCCAATAAGTTGAATGCATCTTAGGAAACCTTGCGAGAAGCGCGCCCCCTGCAAAGATCCACGAACGATCTACCGCCCCATCAACCTATTGTAAAAGAAACAGAGTTGTTGATCCTCGGAAATCCGTGTTGCGGGCATCTCCTCAACAAATCCGGAATCTCTCCTGTGCCTCGCACAAAGGCTCGAGTAATCAAACCGCTGAATTGAGTGATCTCGCTCTTAAGTCGTAGTGTCTTGCTTGTAGGAAGTATTTGAATAAGAACCTCGACTCACTCATCCCAATTGTTCACACTCCCCGAGTTAGGGTGCCTAGCGAGTTCTAGCCTTATCCCTTAAAGAGAAAGGGAATAGGCGAAGACGATAGCATCATCGGTCCACCCCATTCATCTTGATAGTATTGCGATTTGTATGAAATTCGCAAGATGAGAGTTGGGATCTTGACGGAAAACCCCCAAATCGGGGCGAAAGTAATCGCAGACGCTTCTTTGTTGACTGCTTCGGAGCCATTGGAACCTCTGGTATTGGTAACTCAACATTGACCCTGTTGGCCTGGTTGTTACCCCGTTATTGCCTCTGTTGTTGTCTTCAACTGTCATGGTTTGGTCCTGCTGTCTTTTCTCGCCTAGTTTAGTAGCCGCACTATTTCGCCTAGCAAAAGCTTCAACCTCCCGGTATGAACGGTGCTAATTCTTCTTGCTTTGAGCGAGTGATCATGCACTACCCGAACCAACTAAAGAAAACAAGTTACCCACAATAGAAGAAAAATCAAACAAATTAAAAAGAAAACCGTCTAGATTAAGAATAGTTCTATTTATCACAATATTAGTACTAAAAATTTGATTAATCCCAAGAACGCGCAAAAACTTGTTCGCCTATTTTTTTAGCTTCACCGCAAAGTGTACGGATCAGTTTATAGAATAGGGTTTGCAAGGTCGAATCCACAGGATTAATAAATTAATGTGCCAAATATTGGATTATAATAGTCCTATATTTATCTAAACTATCGTAATTTCAAGGTTTGGTTTTATTATTACTAAAGCAGAAATTAATCCTAAAATAACAAAGTAAAGAGTGATTAAAAGATCAAGTATGGATGGATGGATTCCTGGGTTATGGTTTCAATTAATATCCCACTTTTATGCTTAGATTAAGCAAACCAAGGTTAAACGTATTCTTCTCTATAGACCAATCACCAAAGTAATTTACCCCTCTCTCGAGATGTATGTAAAGCGTTGATTGGAATATCTATGTTAGCATCTCTACTCAACATGAGATATCCAACTCCCAAAAGTTCAAAAGATTACTCACAAATATTCACAGACTTCTCAATCATGCAATCTATTTGTGTCAAGTACTCAAGATCTAGTATTGAAACTCATCGGTTAGAATTATGAATCAATACATCAAACAAGTCTAGATCAAAGGCCTTTTGATAAAACAAGAATTAAAGCAAAGTACTTGAATAGAAGAAGAAAGCATTAACTTCAATTATCCTTAATCATCACATAAAAGTGTTTATTAATCTACTCCCAAACAGGGAATCACGAGAGGTTTAGCCGGATATTGAAGATAAACAATTCATAGGCAAATTATTCATAATCAAAATCTAACTAATTGAAATAACGTCACGATGGAATGAGTGACTCGGGGGATGACGACGATCTCTCGATCTATCTTCAATCCTCGAAGGTGTGGTTGCGGTCTTGATCAATCTCTTGAAGTATCCGGTGGGAAATCGCTCTTTTTCTCTAGTTTCTAGGGTAAAAATCAGCGCCCCTGTTTGTGGCCGCCTCGTCCCTATTTGTACTCCGTTCGGGTCGAAACTAGTTGAAATTGGATAAGCCTCTGCTTTTTCGCGCGAGGCATGGCGTGCCCTTTGGCACGCCACGCCCTGACCGTCCGGAGTGCCGAACAATTTGTAATGTTTCTTCGAGGAGCACGGGCGTGCCCATATGGCACGGGCTGCCCGTGCCCCAGGCCGAACTCGAGTCATCATATTTGGGTTGAGCACGGGCTGTGCTAGAGAGCACGCCCGCCCGTGCTCACTCGGAAAAATATGCACATAGGCTATTTTCTTCCGTTTCTCGCCCGGTTCGTCCAACTTCTTCTCGATTCGACTCCAAACTTCGTCACTCATGTCAAGTATTGGCGGTTGCAATGCCCGAATTATTGCCACCATACTACAAATATAGATAAATTCCTACAAAACGAGCAAAGCGTAATCCAATTCCACAAAACAAGAATAATACCCAATTTACTCATATAACGCATGCATATCCATACATTCTAGCCAATATTAAGCCCAAAATACATGCAAAATACCAGTCAATCAAACACTCAATTTATAATATCAAAAAATCATGGACATATGCAAGCTCAATATATATGAAAATAATATTTTATTCAAACTGTCAATTTACACAGTAATTTACTCATAGGCACAATACTACCAATATTTTCATTGTGATGGTCGATTCTAGGTGTCGATTAGATCTCTTTAGGCTTAAATTTTTCATTTTCGATCTATATATATTTATGATTTTGTAGGACTTGCAAGTGTTTTTCACTTAATGAAGTAATCAGTTGTATGTTCTCGATTATTGAATGACATTCATTTTCAATATAAAAAGATAATATATATATATATATATATATATATATGTTTTATATATTACAAATCAACGTATAGTAGTTGAGGATCAGAGTTATAGCGCAAGTAGTTTAATGTTCAATTTCTAGATTTCCATGTGTGTTCGATCCCACCAAAATCACCGTTTGAAGATTACTCATTTCTTTATTTGTACTAAACAACAAAAAACAAATCCACGTCGAGTAGTTATCTTAATAATCTTATGGGATCATATTTCCAAAAAATGACGTCAAAAGTCTGAGCTACGAGACCTTTTTTTTTTTTTGGAAGAAAGGAGATTGGTTTTTTTGCCAAAAACTTCCCAAAAAAACCATAAACCATTCCAATTTACTATTCAAGCCGTCCATTTTGACCGATTTGACCTGCCAAAATTGGAAAGAAAATTTGGGTGTGAAATGGTTGGCAAGAAAAATTGTAAAATTTCTCCCCAAATTTCCCTTTTTTCCCAAAAATTAAAAATAATTTGGAAATTTTTTAAAAATAAATTATTTACTCATTCTCATTTTCTAATTATCAATCAATTACATCAAATATTTATTTACTGAAAAAATATCACTATTAACTATCATTATTTCATAATCATATCACAAATACATGCACTACTCACTCTAATAGATTTTTCAATTCACAAATCACATCAAATACTATTTTACTAGTTACACATCAATTATCATCATTACTTTTTTATTATAAATTCAATCACACTCCCAAAAAAATTCACTAAGTTTTTTCAATAATAACTTTACACCAATATATACTTAAAAAAAAAATAAAAATAGACAAAGATACCTTATAAAGAAATTAGGGACATTTACAAAAACCTCCGTGAAGTTTGGGTCGTTTAAAAAAAAATCACAAGTTTTTCAAAATTTCAAAACAATTCTAAGGTTTGATTTCATCTTACATGTCCCCCTTCTTAAGTAAAAAATATTTCAAAAAAGTCTCAATTTCTAGAAATATTATAATTATGCCCTTAAATTTAAGACATAATTATATATAGGGACTTTTGTAATTTTGAAATGTCTCTCGGTTTTTTTGTAATTGGCTCAAACCTCAAGGGTCTTTTGTAATTATCCCAAGAAGTTAAGATACATGTCATTGTACTTATTATGTGATAATTAGAATGTCCTTTGTCTTTTCCTTTTTCTTTTTTTTTTTTTTTTTTTTTTTTTTTTTTTCTGGAGGTTTCTTTTCTTGAGTTGAACTGCGAAGTAAAAGGTGTCTAGGTGTGGGAAATCATTCATAATCAAATACTCCTCCCATTCAAAATAAATATTTTTTAGGAAAAAACACACATATTTAAGTATTGTGATAAAATACCAATTATATTTTTAATTAATTATAAATGTTATTTTGGAACAAACAAATTTATGCATTAGTATTAGTTGGGAAGCGATACATTTAAGAGTAATTTGGAAAACCTTTTTCTCACCAAATTTTTGAAAATATAAATGTGAATCGGACATTCTTTTTGAAGAACTTCTCATGTGCCAAAAAGACTGTGAATAAGAGGGAGTATAATCTAAATACCATTTGTTCAAGATTAGGAGCCAGATATCCCAAGAGGATCTTATAAAACTTAAGACATTTGAAAATAGCAAAGATGATAGGATTAGATTGTGGGCGGACTAATTCTTTAAAGATGATAATATTAGATTCTGGACTTTTATTTTTTGGAATTTTAATTTCAATGTAATTTCGAGATCATTGGAAAATTTCTTCTATATAACGCATTTGAAAAATAACAAAACCCAAAGGTTTTAAACTGTATTAAATTTTAGGAGGATTTTTGTAATTTTACAACTTCTCTAGGTCTTTTTATAATTACCCCAAAACCTACGGGTAGTTTTTGTAATTATCCCTAAAAACTTGTTTCCTAGCTACCACCAATTCTTCCAGCTATAAATACTGGGGCATTGAAGAGTCCATAAGTGCATTCTCACTCTTACTAATCCAAACTAATTCGCACATTAAATTCTAGTACTAGGTGAGTTTAATCGTTACGGTTTCTTTATTTAAGCTACTGTTTAGTTTCAATTGCTGTTCACCAAATACATAATCTAACATAGTTTAAGTTCAATTTTCTCAGCGGATCATGGAGGCAAGGAGATCGGGAAACTATGAAGCAAGCATATGGGATGACGATTACGTGCAATCCCTGACCACACCATACATGGTACTAATTCTTGCTTTATGATAAATCCACCTACGGGTGCTACGACCAACTCCATCCCTGGTAGCGGTAGCCAAGGGCGGAGCCAGGAATAAAAAAGGGGTGGGCCAATACACGGAAACGGGGTGGGCCGATACACGAAAATCATATAAATTATAATTAAAATTTTTTTTTAAAAAAACATTCTAGGGTAATTTTTTTTTTAAATGGGGGGTCGGGGCCCGGAGTGGCCCCCCTCCCTCCGCCCTTGGCGGTAGCCATGGTTATAGAATATTAAGTTTTGGATTTAATATTAATAATAGAGGAAAAATTAATGAACCCTCAAACTATAAGCGATATTCTACATTGTCCCCTAAATTAATTTTTTTCTATTTAATCCTGAACTACATGAAAATTTCTACGCCCCATCTCGCCTCCCGGGCGGAATATTCTCGCCGATTAGCCGACAAGTGGAAGAGATGGGACCGTAGAATTTTTGTGTAGTTTAGGGTTAAATTGAAAAAAATTAGTTTAGGGTGGTATGTGAAAATCATGCATAGTTAGGGGGTATATTATAATTTTCTCTACTAGTTAAATCAACTTTAAAATTTCATTTAATTCTTCCTCAATTTTAGATTTACTAGCTTACCAGGTTCGACTTTTCCCCGTATGCACATCAAATTGTAAATTATGTGTGCCCATAAATATGTATGGATGCTTATATAATATGTTATAATTTCATTGATTTTGTCAAAATAGTGTTTCAGTTTGTTGGGTTCTTGATTAGGGATGGCCCGACCCGCCGCGGGCACGGGGTAGTCAGTCGGCCCCTCCGAGGCCCACATTAAATAAATTTAAATAGGAAAAATGAATAATTTTTTAATATACTTATAAAATATTCTTTACAAAAATTATTAAATATATTAAAAAAAATATGCGGGGCAAGGGGGCAGGGTAGATACTCGCGGGTCGTGTCGAAATTGTCATCCCTATTCTTGACCATTCTATTGCTTATGCATCGAATAAAAACAGTCGTATGGTGGAGATAAAATTATATAACTATGATTTAATTTAATACTTTATTTATATACAAATGCACAATAAGTATAAATATAAAAATCTATGACAATTTTAATGTACCCCCGAACTATGCACAATTTTTAAAAGCAACCCCTCAACTATTTTCTTCTATCCCCTAAACTACATAAAATTTTCTATGGTACCCTCTTCTCCTCCCCGCCAACGGAATATTCCCATCAGATCCGCCGACGGAGAGGATGGGATGGGACCGTAGAAATTTTCATGTAGTTGAGGGGGTTACGTAGAAGAAAAATTTAGTTTAGGGGACAATGTAGAATATCGCTTATAATTTGAGGGGTTCATTAATTTTTCCTCTATTATTAATATTAAATCCAAAACTTAATATTCTATAACCATGACCACCCTACCCATGGAAATGGAGTTGGTCGTAGCACCCGTAGGTGGATAATCATAAAACAAGAATTAGTACCATGTATGGTGTGGTCATGGATTGCACGTAATCGTTATCAGATAGTCAAATATGAGGATAAACATATGGAAAAGGACTTGCATGTTACAGCTCTTCAATTTAGACTGCTCAGACAACATGGTTACCATGTCCCTCAAGGTGCCTAATGCTAATCCTTAAACTAATGCATATTTACTTCAGAAAAAAAAAATCAATTTATCTCTACACAAAGTATGAGTAAATTAAAATTTTAGTCGGTTGCCAATAATAGTTTTGTATAAATCACAGTATGCAAAAAAAAAGTCATGTAATTTTCATAACACTCTCGATTTCAGTCCCTTGCTGGAACCTAAAATTGGAAAATTTGTCGAAAAAAAACCATGTATCCACATTTCTGCTCAAACACTAATATTGAAACCAGTTTTGCTTATGTAGATACCGTACAAGTGAGTCGACATGTAAACTGGGACAAAAACGACGAATTTCTAATTTCGGTCGACCAAATAACTGAAATCGATTTTTTTAAAGTTATAGTACTTTTTGGTAGAGCTATCAATTTTGCCTTGGCCAGTTTACCCGGTTTTTTCAGTGTGTTTTCGTGGGCTGGACGGGGAAACTGAGCTCCAAAAATAGTGGTCCAACTGCTGCTTGGCCAGGACCGATTTTTGTTTTTGGCCCATCGGGCCGTCCCGGCACGTTTGACACTCCTAATTTTTGGAAATCATGATTCCTGCATGCGCATGCTATAGTTACAAGACTGAAGTTGCAATTTAGCCCGGATAGTATTTATAGAATTTTTAGTTTGTTTAACAAGTGTTCATTATTCCAGAGGTTTTCTCTAGTTTCATGGACGAGGCCGGAAATTTCAAGTCGGGCATTGCTGGTGATGTCAAGGGAATTCTATTCCTATATGAAGCTTCATTTTTATCCCTGGAAGATGAAAGGATATTGGATTTGGCCAAAGATTTCTTGATTCATCATCTTACGGAAAGGCTCCACCAAATTACTGACGAGTCGAGTCTAGCCGAGCAAATCAGGCATGCTTTGGAGCTTCCATTACACCGGAGAGTACAGAAAATTGAAGCCAAATGGTTCATAAATGTGTACGAGACTAGATTTGATGCCAACTTTATTTTGCTCGAACTGGCAAAATTGGATTTCAACATGGTACAAGCCAAATATCAGGATGAAATCAAACACGTGTCAAGGTAGAAATAAACTTTTTTTTTTTTTTCTTTTATTTTTTGTACTTTTTGAGAAATTAAGAGGAGTCTCTATTGTTACTGTTTCATTTGTTTTCGATTAATTACAGGTGGCATAAGGAAACTGGTCTTTCAGAAAAGTTGGGGTTTGCAAGGCACCGATTGGCGGAGAGTTTCTTGTGGGCTGTGGGATTTACTCCTGAGCCTCATTTTGGTTACGATAATTGATGACATATACGACGTTTATGGTACGTTGGATGAACTCGAGGTGTTTACACACAATCGAGAGGTCGGTTGATTATAAAACAAAATTTTACTTATCATTAAAATCCGTCTAAATTACAATTTAGTTCTGTAACTATAGGGGTGGAATTAATTAATGGTATTCAAAAACCGTGATTCATAAAAATGTCTAATCATTTTCAAAACATTCTTGACCACGTGTAAATATTCCCAACCAAAATTTGCTGATGTGCAAGTCAATTCGCTTATGCATCACCAAATGAGTTAATTGTTTACCGAGTTTTTGTCTCAATTAATATGTCAATTCACTCAAGGATATCTACATTAGCAAAATTATTTGACATGTGGATTTTTCTGGTAAGTTTTCCACTTTCCAGCACTGAAATCAATAATGTTTTAACAATTATGATACTATTTCGCAAATCGTGATCTGCAAGATCTTTATTGCCAACCCTATAGCTACAAGACTAAAATTAAAGTTTAGCCCTAGAAATTCTATGAATTAATTTAATCAAATCGTTTATATGAAGTATTTTCCGGTCTTTGATTCACAAAAGAGGCTACTCTTTGTTACATCAGGTGGGACATTAATGGATTGGATCGCCTCCCGAGTACATGCAGATCCGCATGCCCGATTTGAGGGTAGGCACAACAAGTTTGTGCCTAGGGCCCCAAAATTTTAAGGGTCCATTTTTATGTTTGAGGGTAATTACGAGAAAGGCCCTAAGGTTTGGGCTAATTACAAAAAAAAAAAAGAAATTTTTGGAAATTATAAAAAAAGAATTCCTTTAAGTTTGATGCGTCTTATATTTTCCTCGTTCATATGCAAAAATAATTCAAAATCTCCCCTACGTTTATGAAAATATTACGGTCACCCCCTTAAATTTAATACACAATCAAATCTTTAAGGTTTTGGGGCCCCAATTTTTTTAAATGGTTAAGTATATAAATCATACTCTTCACACACACACGCAACACCAAAAAAAGATGGAATTCAACATGAAGCCTAAAATTGTGAAAAAGAGAAATAATTCACTCGAATGTGAGGTACATATAAACTCTAACTCATATCGACAATTTTAGATGATAATGAACATTACATCCTTCTCAATAGTTTCCTAAAATCCTTATAAATAATGACAATTTTTAGAAAAAAATCTTTTACAAATTTTGAGTCAATAGTTTTATTTTTCCATTGTGTTAATACTTTTCATTTTGCTTAGTTTTTTAGCTTTTGCTTAATTTTGCCCTTTTATTGAATTGATTTAGTTAGCAACGTGATTTATGATCTGAGCAAAATTTTATTTATTTATTTGTGATTTACGAGCATCAGATAAGCTTGGGGGTGACATAGTAATTTGTGTGACTGAAATTTTATTTTTCTTGTTGTCAAAGTTTTTTAGGGGATTAATATTACAACTGATTTTTCGCCCTTGATTTATAGTAATATTTTGAGACAAAAAAGGTTGGTCGATATAAGGGCCCATTTTTTTTATCCTGCTTAGGGCCCTATATTTCACAGGTCCGGCCCTGCGGATCTGTTTCTTAGCTCTCTTCAACTCAGCTAATGAAATGGCTTATCATATTCTCAGGGACCAAGGTTTCAACATTATCTCCAACTTGAGGAAATTGATATATATACACATTTTTGCTTTGTTGTTTCCTTTTTCCTTTCTATTTTTGTGCTTCATCAGTTTGACAATCTACTAAATATTACATTGTTTTCAGTGGGCAGAACTGAGCAGAGCTTACTATTTAGAAGCAAGATGGTTTCATAGTGGGTATTTTCCAAGCACAAATGAGTACCTGAATACAGCCTGGGTTTTCGTTTCCGCCCAGTACTTCTTTTCCATGCTTACTTTTCCATCACAAACCCCATAAACAAGAAGGAATTACGAAGTTTGGAGCAATATCCTGGTATTATTCGTTGGCCGCCGATGGTTTTTCGCTTGGCAGATGACTTGGGAACATCTGTAAGCAAATTACTCCTTAATCAAATCCATCACCACAATTAGAGCGGTCAAACAGGCCGGACCCGGCTAGCACATTGGGGCAAGGAGCAAATTGGACCAGGCCGGCCATTAATGACTTGATCACTGTTTTTGGAGCCAGCCTGATCCAATCCATTAAAATACACACAAAAAATCGGGTTGGCCTATTGTTTCAGGTCGAATGAGTTGGTCAAATAGGCCCGATTCATTCCGGCCTCTAAAATGAAGCCCAACCCGATCTTTTTATTTGATCGGACTCATTTTAACAGCTCTAATCATAATACATATGTGTGGCATAATTACGAAAAAACCCTTGAGATTGCGGTATTTACCAAAAAAAAAAACCATAAACGTTTCTAAATCACAAAATCCCCCTTGAAGTATGACTTCGTCTTAAAATTTACCATTTTTATGTAAAAGCATTTCAAACACCCCCTTACATTTATAAAATTATTACAATTATTCCACCTCAAGGGACTTCCTGTAATACTGAAACTTCTCTGGATTTTTCTGTAAATAGCTCAAACCTCGGGTTTTCTTTTTCAAATTATCCCTTTATATTATATTCTACTATATATATAGGCATCAATAGCATTTCTTTGTTATTTATACAGGATGAAATGAAGAAAGTGGATGTGCCAAAATCAATTCAGTGCTACATGAATGAGACAGGGTGTTCTGAAGAAGATGCTCGCGAGTACATAAAACATCTAATTCATGCTACATTGAAAAAAATGAGCAAAGATATATTAATGGAGAAGCCTTTCAAGGATTTTGGTACGGCTGCTATGAATCTTGCAAGGATTTCTCTATGCATGTATCAGTATGGAGATGGTTTTGGGGTTCCTCATCATGAGACTAAGGATAATTTGGTCTCACTTATTGTTGAACCCTTTCCTATGCCGTGAACTTGAAGATATGGTGGATTGCAGATAAAATCGGTCATTGTTAGTTTTGGCTTTTTCAATTTTTAGTCCTTTATGTTTTTGCACTTAAGTTTATTGTCCAGCTAATAAAGAACAGCCAAAATCAGCTACAAGCATTTGAGGTCGTGCATTGTTCAATTTGATGTTTGTTTTTACTGTTTGCAATTTGTACTGTTTTGCTCTTGCGTTAAATAATAAATACCACTTGTTTTGCCTTCGTGTCCGTGATTTTATTTTCAAACCTAATACGTTTTAATATGAAGTTGATCTGGTTTTAAAAAATTAGTAAAGTTTATTAATTAGTTAATTATTACTTTGTCTATCTATTTTCTTATATATTATTAAATCCCGTAGTGATCAAATTCCCGGACATAGTTTGTTTGAAAGAATATAACCCACAACAAATTAGATAACAGTTTCCCATTCCATTTTTTAACTAACGTAATGAAAAGAAATTATTAGAAACCACAAACTCTGACTTTTTTTTATAACAATGTTATCTATTTTACAAATAGACTTTTGCACATCATAATCCAAATAAACTTTTAATTCCACATAAAAATCTATAACAAGATAAAAACATATACCAAGTCTTTTCTTCAACTCCTAGTCTCCAGGAGATTAAAATTGATTGACAAAGTTTACTTCAACTACTATAATAGCAATAGGCATAGAAGGTGAGAACTCAAGAAGTTGGAAACTAGTTGAATGAGCCTCAGTAGAAATGCATATGCACGGCAATTACCGAGGCACAATAACACAAACAGTTAATGAATCTGACTAACAAGAGATCTAAGCATCAAACAACAAGATTTCATGTCTGAAACCCATCAATTAACCACCAGGATTTCCTCTTAAATCCAATGCACAAATGATGAACTCCAAGACATGTCTTAATTAATTATTCCTTGAACAACTCACGCCATAAAAATATCAATTTAAGATCAGCACAACATAAAAACTAATTCTGTTTCCTCGACGAAGCGGGCCTCTGAATTTCAGGCACCACCCTAAGCCCGTAATTCTGCTGACAACAAGAGCCTTCACTGAATGTTGCACAATCCCATATTCCACTACCTCTTTTTTTCAGTAACCATTAATCTGAGGTCTCGGTGTTGGACCCATTAGCCGAGAGAAAGGCATCTGACTGCGGCTGGGAACGCCTCTAGAACCAGAAAATCGATCAGCAACATTTGGATCCGATACTGATTTTGAAAAGGCCTGGGCAAGCTCAACTGCAGAAGCTGCTTTCCCATATCGCACCGGAGGGGCATCAGGGGAAGCTGGTTTCGATTGCTCGACTGGTTTGCGCCAAGTCTCTGGTGATGGAGCCCTGTCCTGCACCTGCTGCTTCTGTTGCTGATTACCACGGTGCTTCTCGACATCCCTATTATTTCTCCAAATTTCATTTGGTCTGTTTCTCCTGTGTGAATCAGATCTCTCAACATCCAGTGGGTGATCTCGCCTATCAGAGTGTTTTGCTATTATCCTTTGGTCGGTGGTGTTAATTTCGGCTTTTTCAGCGAAACGTGCAGGAGTGGCATGCATGAAGGTATCGGCCTTTGGAGTGGTTTCCTTCACCCTTTGAGGGTAGCTAAATGCAAATAAAAGAAAATGTAATTTTGACCTTTAAAACATCCAAATTTGCTTACAAGTTGAAACGAATTAAATTGTTACCTCAACGGAGGTTGACTCTCGTAACTGCTTACATCATCTTCGATTCCTCGTTCCCTTAGAACCTGATATAACGATCACCAGGTTCAACGACAATTCTAGCCAACGAACAATTGAAAAAGCAAAAGTTGCTCAGAACCAATATTGTCTAAGCCAGTGAAGTATCGGAGCAAGACTTAGAGGGTGTTTGTCTAAGCTTATTTAAAAGATCTCATACGCAACATCTTATAAGATGTTTTTAGAGTTTAAAAGTAGTAGAACTTATTTTGAAAATTTGTTGTTGAAGTGTTAGGATAAAAAAAGATGATAGAGCTTTTAAGATGTTAGTCATGACAGTTTTGTAATTAAAATGGAAAAAACTAAAGGAGGTTGGTTAAATAAGATCTTATTTTGAAAAAAATTGGGATTCCCACTTTTTTAGAAACAGCTTATAAGCTCCTCACATCTTATATTGGGAGCTTATAAGATCTTTTTATAAAAAGTTTAGCAAACGCCTTTATAAGCTAAGCTCATAAGCATCTTATACGATGTTTTGAAAAACTTATAAACTCAGCCAAACACCATGTTCTTAATTGCATCAGACGATGAGGAACCACATGGACCAATAGATTCAGAGCATTTTACAGCTAGTACATAAAGCATGAAGGCAAATCGGGACAGTAATCTTATATGACTTGGAGATTCCCAAGACTATTCAATCCCAGGTTAATTAAATGACTTCCGAGGTACAATCCAAAGTCATATTTGAAGGAATAGGAATTGCTTTATGAAATGAGATAAAAAATGAACTTACCAATTCTCGTGGGCGAGCTCCCCAAAAACAGTCTTTCTGAAGCAACAAGAAAGAGAAAAAGAGAGATGTCAAAGGTAAACTTCCTACTGGAAAAAAACTACATTTTAAAATAGAGAAAACAGAAAAAGGTATGTCGTGGTAGAAAAGAAATTGCATCCATTTAAACCATTATAGTTCAAAATAATTAGATGCTCATAGACTTACTCTCGTATTAGTTGAACCTAACTGACTTGCTCCGACAACTGATAGTCTATGGAGCAGCAGCTGCTATTACTGCTATGTATTACAAATTGCAGCCGACAGCTACTAATCCCCGTAGCATACTATTAGTGTTATTAAATTTCATATTCTATCAGCACCTTAGAAAGACAGGCCGCATGGAAAGGATAGTTTTGTCATCTGGCTAACCTTACTTCTTCAAACAAAATTCACAACAAACTTTTTTTCTAGAAACAGGATCCTCAATAGACAGCTGTAACTCAGCTCATATGGACACTACAAAAGTGGCAGTAATATAGAGAATACAAGAGAATATAGGACACAGATGCTTCATGCTTTTGGTGTGACTTCATAGCATAAAGCAGCACTCCCATCATAGTATTTTTATTCAGGGACAACATCTTCTCCGCTGCAATCATAGGCTACCGGCATACAAAATGGAACTCTACACTGTCAATTTTATATAACTCATTACTCTAATTTTATAATGCATCCCTGCATGTCATCCCTTGTTGCACCACCATGCGCTAGCGAAATAAAACTGTAATTGCAGATAGGTTTTAACTCCAAGTCCAATCTGCCATACACAACCCTAAAAAGGGAAGGAAACAAAAAACCAAAGTAGACAAAAAACCTCTATGGCCAGAGAGGTAAATTTTGATTGAGCCTGTCAAACAGGAAATTCGAATCCAACTACAGTAATGAAGTATGATCATACTAACCCACCACTTTTATGGTAGAAGTATTTCATAAATTAAAAGGTGAAACAAGCACAACAATATAAAGGGTTAAAAAACATGCAATGTAGGATACACCAATAGTAAATTAAGGCTTTCAAATCAAATTATGCTAGCAACCAATTCAGAATGAACACACCAACAACATCAGCACATGCAGAGTACAATGTAATTATGCAGATCTTATTAAGCATATACTCCTTTTTTATTCATGTTTGGTGTGTGTGAATCCCCATTCATTTCTCTCAGTGCATTTTAACACCTAAAAATTACTAGAAAATATCCAACCATGTATCTGGAAGAGAGATCTAATAATCTTACAGATAGCTAGTTAATACAATTTGACAATGAGCAAATACATGGAAAAGGAAACAAGAAAAAACAATTAAAAGACAAAAATTCAAAGTCTAAGGACCTTTTGGGTTCAGTGTTTCCTTGAGCTGCTCAAGGGCTTGCGATCGCGGCTTCAAATTCAGTTTTGGGCGCTCTGGAGCTCGATCGGCAACCACAGGTCCAGCAAAACCAGATTGTATGGGGTTTTTAGATTCATGTACAGCATAGCTATCCTCCACGCGAAGATGATCACTTGTCTGCTCGTATAACTGGATTCCAAGATGATGAATATGATATGATACCAAATCTAATATATACAACTTCAAATGAAAATTCAGCAGCCTAGCTTTACAAGTTTACCTGCTTATGATCAGTTGGTGACTCTACATTCTCCAACGGTTTGGATCTTGGCAGTAATTTCAATTTTGGTCGATCTGATGATTCTGAAGGTAATATTGGCTGAAACTCAGACCCACCAGACTTTCCAGTGTGGCGAAGGGACTGAAACCCATTAGCAGTAACAGAAGTGTTTCTTTCATATGACTCCATGCGAATGTTGGATCTAGACCTCTCATAAGTTGGCATCTCCTTTCCACCACCATGAATCCCATCACCAACAGCCAGACTTCTTTCAGCATGCATCATCAGAGCAACATCATGATAACCAGGGTCCCCCACCACTTCTGGCCTATTATAGGTTTTCTTATTGTATGTGTTGTTGGTATTATACCCAAACTCTCCCTCGGTCTCCGGGTGCCCAAGAACCTCAGCATCTTTAGGAGAATGGACGTGTTGTTTTGAGTTCCACCGACCAGATGAAACCTTCTCAAGAGCACTGGCATGAGCCAACTTTGTCTCAGCATCTGGAGCAGACCATGCAGCGGACACCGGCTCTTTCATGCTAGCAGTCTCTTTCCTTATTCCCCAGGCATTTGGATAGGATCCAGCCACTGCTTGCCCAGCATTGCCACCCATAATCGGGTAATTCGACCCATAACTGCGACTGCCACTAGAAGTTTGATTGTTCAACCTTGCATTATGCACTTCACTAACCCTCCCGCATAAGAGCTAATAGTCGAACCACTTGAAGTTATAGGCAAAGAAATTGAAGCAACCCTACTACCAACTCTAGCACCAGATAGATTATCAATCTTAGGCTCCACCAGGCGAGTGGGTTGAGCACGAACACTTTCATCACCGATGGTTCGACGAGGCCTGAAACCCCATCCAAAGGCTTGCGCTCATCCTCGTCGAAATTGCGACCTATATGCGAACTATGACTCAAAAATGGAGTCTTTTCATCAAGGTTCTAGCTGAGCCAGCAGATGCTGGCCGTATTCGATGATCGGCCCTTCCTACTGAATTACCCCATGACATCTGCCTATCAAACCCAGGGCGATCGGGCCTCACAGTTCTGTCAAAAATTACACATATCAGAATAATTATTGAACTTCAATTCTGCACTTCACTCTATATAACCATTGAATAGATAGAACCACATACACCACCAGCTATTCAAAGTATCGTCCCATCTCAATCAAAAAAGCAATAACGTTTCAGGAAGAAATCTAAAACACTATTAGGGTTTAGCAGTCCAAAGATCCGAAAAGAAATCAACTATATCTAAAATAGTTAGATCTAGGTTATTCATGTAAACAATCCAGAGCCTCGTTTACAAATCCCCATCAGAAAAAACTGAAACTTTCTTCATTTTTGTTTTACCATAAAATCCACAACAAAAAGGTTCAATCCTGACGAAAATTGATTGAAAGCGTTAAATCAGAGACAAATGGAAATAATCAACGCAGATTCAGAAGAAAAGGAGCTATCTCCAAACTCATTCTAAAAATAAATGTGAAAAAGGACCATATTTTGAAGAAAGTTAGGTATAAAGGACTCACACGCCAGGTGCAGAGGGGAGACGAAGATCGGAAGGAATGGAGCCGCCATGGAAGTCTTTCAAAGTCATCGTTGCCTTCTTCTTCGACATTCTCTCCTCAATTTTCTCCCCAAAGATATCGAATGAATCGATTTAAAAGTATATCTAAATATATATCAACAAGCGAAAATAAAAAAAAAAAAAAAAAAAAAAAAAAACTCTTCCCCCTTCTTGGATATAGAATGAATGAATCTGGATATATTAAATTGCAACAATGGAACAAAAGAAAGATCTACCTTCAAGTGATAGATAACAAGTGTATGATTCGGAGGGAGAAGATTTGGGGGAGGGTTTGGAACTAAGGGATTTGCGTAGCACTCACGGGCAAATCTAGCAGCGACGCTTCGAGGTGTTGTACTTTAAACAGGCTTTTATTTTTCTATTTCTTTGTAGCTCTCCTTTTATCCATGTACTCTCATTCAATATCATTTTAGCACCTTATATTTCAATTGTATTACTTTACCCCTATTTTTCTCAATTTGTATTATTTTACACCCTCATACTATTAAAATATAATTTTATTCTCCTATTCCTTTATTAAATCACTTAGTTGTCCCTATTGTTGTTTTTAAATTAAGTTAATGTTATTAAATTCATGTATATATATATATATATTAAAATTTTGTTTAGTATTTATTAAATTTAATTTAAATTCTATTAAATTAATTAATTATTAGTATTAAGTTTCTCATCATTAATGAATTATAATAATATAATTTTAAAATACGTATATATAAATAATTATGATATAGCCATATTTAATACAATTTATGTTAAATTTAAGATCATTCATTTTAGTATCAAATCATTAACCACTAAAAACTATTTTTTTATCATAGTTTTTATTAAATTATGATTATTCAATTAAAGTTCAAAAATTTATTAATAATATTTTGCATCTTTAATAAATTTAACATATATATTTAAATTAATTTTAAGTTTGTGATGAATAAGAAATTAAAAGTATAAATATATTAGCTAGTATAAAATATTATGTTATATAGTAATTTAATAGGGCCTATGTTAGAGTTAAATAATTAGAAACTAAATGTAATGGTGAATGACCGGGTTCGATCCATACGGGTGCGTGTGTCCCCTCCCCAAGTTCCATCCATTGTACTAAAAAAAAAACTAATTTATGAAAGTTAATTTATAAAATTAGTAAAGTTATTAATATTAAATATTTTTAAAATTATGTTGTTATTTTACTAAACTAATAGGTAAGGATAAAATGGTCATATTTTTTAGTATGTGAATATAAAATAATATTCTAAAAATTAGAAGGGTATAAATTGATACTAGTTGAGAGTATAAGGAAATAAAATAATATAATTAAGAGTACAAAGGGGTAAAATGATCTTTGAAGGAAAATATAGGGTGGCAAATGAGATTTACCCTTTCTTTTGTTTCCTGTGTTTTACTTTACTGGTTTTATCGGTCCAATGGACACGCGTTCTCAATTTTATTTTTGGTTCGTTTTTTTATTTGTCCTGATTATTCGCTGTTCAAGAGCTAAAATCCCAAATATTTCATCAAATTTATCTTATTTATTCTTTCAAAATGAACCATATATGTGTATATATATTATATTTTGTAATATATTTTTTACACACGCATAAATCCTACAATCTATATACTTTCAAAATATCTTCTATCCAAAATAAAATTAAATATTTCTTAAATTATTTGAAGGTTGGGGACATTGTTGTCAGTAGTTCTTCTCTAAGAACAGCAACAAATGTATCAGTATTTCGTGCCAAAGTACTAGTGATGGCAAAAGGTTGGGCCGGGCCAGCCTAGCCCAAGCTCATGGACAAACTTACGAAATTGGGTCATGGGTTGGGCAGGCGACCAAAATCACTCGGCGACTATTCTCCTCATCACCCAAAACAAGTTTTTATGTATAAAATATTTTGGGCTTTGGGCCTCTTGGCCGGGCCAAAGCAGAACCGATATAATAAAATTACAATTGAGACCGATCCTATCCAAGTTGGGTCACAAAATTGTCGACTCTACAAAATACTAATTGAATATTTAATTTTAAATAATTGTTGAAATTGACATGAAAAGTTTTTTTAAGATTTAATATATTCACTTTAAAATTTTATAATTAAACTATATGCACGACACAAATATCTATTGTAATTGTAGTTGTTTCAACCAAGTTGAAGGTTTGATTTAAATATCTATTCTCTATAATCTCAACCCACATTATTTTTTTCTTAAGCATCCAAGATATTAATATATTATCCCTTGATGTTTATCCAAGTGATTCGCCATTGCTACAATGATTATTTTAAAATCAAACTATGGTCCATGGCAACATTTTTCAACTGGTTTTCTTTTGATTTGTCCTTGAAGCAAATTTGTTTTACTTTTCTTTTCCTCGGAATTTGATTTTAGCCTTTGGGACACAATTGTTTTCGGTGTGAGCCCTGGAAAAGAAACTTCTGGGCCAATCATTGGGATTTTAATTTTGGGAAAAGGATAGAAATACCCATTTTTTCAGTCACAATCCCTCAACAATACGTTACATCCATAACAATTTCCCTACAAATACGCTCCCGCTCAATAAAAGAACAAATATACGCTGCGGTGTATAGGAGCATATTTATGCTCCAAAAATCACGCGCAAATGGATCAACGCTCAAAATTTAGATCTCCATCACAACACAACAAAAACCAAGCAAACGGACTACGAGAAAGAAAGAGGCAAGAAGAGACATGTTCTAGATAACAATCAAATTGCAAATCACGAGGGAAGAAGAACAAACCAGGTCACAACAACATGATCGCATATTTTATACTTAAAATATATTGTTTCGATCACTTTTATGATTTTCCGGATAGAAAATTAGAATTGAATATGTATCGAATGAAATTGACATTGAACAGGAATTTTGCATAAGAATTCGATAAATCGAAAGTTTTGAGCTTATAAAATGATAATTTGTTGAATTATAATCCAAAATTCTACAAAAAAATGTTTCTCATGAATATCTACAAAAAAAATCACGTGAATCTCAAAAATTTGTATGCCAATATATTACGTAATTATTTCACATATGTTTCTTTGTTGTTCTATTGGCAATGCTTCGCCTAATACAACATATTGCTTTTCCCCGTACATGAAACATTGTTTCATATGTGTTTCATTTATGTTTCTTATATGTTTCACATAGCAAATTTTGTTGAATTTTTGTGATTGCATGGAAAACCCCGTAGTGGTATACCAAAATGGACAATGAGAACAAAATAGAGATTATATCAACTTTGAGATAACAGAATACGATTCCAATGGAATACACTTTCATCACCCTAAAGGAAATCTTGGAATACAAATTCAATTCAGAAAATTAGAGTTTACTTGTCCATCATCCACTACGATAAATGGACACGACTCATTGTCGGACCAAAGATACTTTATACGACCTCGATGTCGTAGAATTATTGAATATAACAAGCATGTGGGGAAATACCTACTAGTAATAACTTTGCTAGAGTACGTGAGATCTTTAGTTCAAGATTGGGCATACAGTCATCGAATGAAGCAAGATCAACATTTACAAGGATGACAAAAATAGTTGAAGAGTATATGGAGAAAAACTACACCATTTCTCTAAATGAGTAATTTACTTCAAACTTTTATCACATGATCCTCTGTTTCACAATTGTTTCTTACATGTTTCATTTATGTTTCAGGTGAAGAGATCAAATGATTTTATCTTTAAAGTCATATAGGCTGACAAAATATTTGTTCTGGACCTTGAAAAAAGGACTTCCACGTGCAACAAGTTTCAAAAGGATGAAATTCATTGCCCATATTCTATAGCAGTACTAAAATAATTGAATGAAGATCCGTACCAATACTGCTTGGATACTACATGAAGGAAACAATAGTAAATCAAAATAGCCGATAACAATCTAGACCTAGAAAACTAATCACATACAAAATAGTTAGATCCATACCGCAAAAATACCAAACTTAAACATATTGTTCAACGATTACACCATTATTAAGATTAAGTAACAATAATTCCCTAAAAAACCAATAGGAAGTGGATGTAGAATCTCAATGTCGTTGTCATCATCATCACCATTTTTTGCTTGACTTAGCATGATTGTAAAGCATAGATTACTAAGCTCTTGCTTGTTCATTCTCTATATCAAACACTTCAACGTCCATAGCCTTCCCAGCAAAGTACTCTGCATAACAAGCAACAAAAAACCCCACATACACTACAAAAGAAATAAAAACAATACACAGTCAGATATATAACACAACAAATCAAAACAACAAAAAAGAACAAACAAATGGAAAAGTACATAGCAAAAACAGGTTTTCCTGAGAGCCTCAAGTTGGTTTTCGGTTAAATAGTTCTTCAAATTGTTTATAACATCAAAAGAGAACCCAATATATATTCTAGCAGTATACCAGTCTTCAGGATTAATAACATATTTGAAACCCTAGAAACAACAAAGAAACAAAACAGAAACACGAAATCAACAAGCACTTCAACTAAAATACTAAAGAACAAAAGAAACATAAAAGAAACAACATCGAAACAAACGAAAAACTTCAAATCACAAAATAATAAAAGGACACAGAAAAATCATACCTCAGCAACATCAGATTCTCTAAAAGAAACAATCTTCTTTTTCGAAGCTTTGACACAAACCTTGGATTTTACGAGTTTTAGAAGCGATTTAACTGTGAAACTACTTCATCATTAATAATCTTTTGAATTTCTCTTCTTGAACTCATTTTTAGCAACAAGCAAAGTTTTCTCTTTTTGAAGTATCTGTTGTTTCCAACTTGAAGAGCTTCTCAAAAGCCTCTTATAAGGAGAGTTCTTAGGCGCCATTAAAACAACAAACTTCAAGCAGCAATTTTAGGAAGTTACAAAAAGAGAAATTTAATGATGAAAACATGAGAGAAATCAGAATGATAGAAACTGAAAATTAAACCAACGATGAAAGAGAGCAGAGCAAAGAGACGACGTGCCACGATCGAGAGAAGAGCAAAAAACAACGGGACTGGTTTGAGTTGCAGAGAAATTGGGTGGGGAAAAATTAACCCTAGGTTAGAACGTAAAAAGAAGAACAAGTTGGGTAGAAAGGTGAAGAAATAAGAGTGGTTGGGTATTTTTTGTTAAATCGATGGTATTTTTGTCCTTTTTTAAAATTAAGGGTATTTTGTGTAATTTCCTTTTTAATTTAATTGTGCAAAGTCTGGAATTTCATAAATTGTGGATTTACCACATTTATATGGCAACACGATTGTAATTTTATACTTTTTGTAGGTTACGTCCATCAGTTCATAAGAGTTCGTATGCAAGAAGCAATTAGTTTTTCGTAGGCAACATTGATTTGGACTATATATACTATCTGGGTGCTGTGCTGATAAATTTTAATGGCGAATTGATTGGTATATCGTTTGGGCCGACCATCTATCGTTAGCTGCTCTCCTTTGTGACAAACATTTTTCCAAACGTGATAAACCATTGTAATATTGTATCAAGCCCATTACCCAACAAACGGGCCTTTAGTAATGCATTATTATTTTAAATTATAATATAACATTAAAAAAAAAGACGTACATGACTTTATTACGAGACATACCTAAAAAAGAATAAATTTTATAACTTCAGGACATAAAAAAAAAAAAAATAAAGAGGAAATTTTAATGGATGCCCAAACTATGCGCGATTTTTACATTACCTATTAAACTATTATTTTCCCACTTAACCTCTGAACTACATAAATTATTTTACGGTTCCGTCTCCTTCTCCCGCCGGCAGATTATTCCCATCAGGTTCTCCGATGTTAAAGAAGAGATGGGACCGTAGAATTTTTTGTGTACTTGAGGCGATGGTATTTATTCAATATAAGGACACGATCAAGGTAGAGGAAGAGGGTCTATCAAGCATGATAAGACTTGTTCCCTTGTCTCTCGATCTTGAATGCCAAACCCATCTCCATTTTGATAAATAAAAATTTACTACTCTTGCTGAGTTAACTACATATCTGATCATTGGTTGCTGTGAATGAGGACTCCTAATGAATAGCCCATTCATTTTCTTCCACGATTCATTTATAATGTTCATGATTTGGTCCCGAGCTTCTAACTCTGAAACACTTGCTTCCCTCATGCAACAGAGAATTGATGAAGGTGCATCACCTCTCTCTAGTTCCGCCTGTATATATTACACCATTTTATATCAAAAACTTTATATCAAGATAAATGGTATGAATTGAAAAGGAAAAAAACAACCCAAATTTTTTTTAGCCATTTGACCCAAACCAACATTTTGTTAGCTATTTTTGAGTTCAATTGTACATTTTGCTCTCATGTTCATTTCTTGGGACAGTACATTTAAAGGCGTCAAGACTCAAGATTCATTTCTTGGTACCCAAAAATGCACCGCATTGATTTTTTTTCGAAAAACGGCCAAATAACTCATCAAAGAATAAAATAAGGGTATAGTTGTCATTTTTGGTCAACATGGCTAAAAAAAATATTTTTGGAAAACATGGCTAAAAAAAAATTGACCTGCGTCTAATGGCTATAAAGACTATTTGCACCAAAAAAAAAATTAATTTAGAAGTGCCCTGATCGTTGCAGAGTCGAAAAATCAGGGAGGCATGGTGGATGATTTCTTGATTGTTGTTAAAGACATGCATAGTTTGTGTCATATTTTGACCAACACCAAAAAGTGCATGAAGAGAAAGAAGTGGGTCCGAGGAGGATATCCACCCATTATCCAGGTACTCCCTAAGACATGGAAATTGGCCCTTGTCATACCACTTTGCTTCCACTAACAATGATTTGCAAAAACCTGTCCACTGGAAAAATTGGGAAAATTTAATATCAGGAAAAAATTGGGATTTAAATTAAAATGATCTTGTATATTTTGGAATATATTTATAAACACATACCATGTTCTTCAAATGAGGTAAAACTGATTTCCAACCCTTTCTTTTTGAATTTCATGATCCATATCATTTGAAGTATCATATAGTGCCCAAAAGCATCTCCTAATAGTAAGGGCGTCAATTTAACCCGACACGCAAAACCCAACACAAACTTAATACGAAATTAATTGGTATGGTTCAAGTTTCATAAGTCCGAGTCGAAACTGGGTCCAACCCAAATAACCTAACCCACCAATTAAACAGGTCGGGCTTGGATCAACCTGCTATGACCCATGTAACCCGTATAACCCTTTTGTGAATTTAAAAGAAAACTAAGCAAATAATTATTCGTAAGAAAAAACAAAAACAATACACGTATTTAAAACTTAAATGCTAAAACCTCCTTAATTATGTATGTTGTTATTATTTTGGTTGTTTTTTTGTATGTTATCCTCAAAATATGATTAGTATGTTATGATATTTATGTAATTTTATTATTTCTTTTTGTATGTTGTGAATTGTGATATTTTTTATTGATTGAAATAGAGTGTCATTGTGGATGATTTAAAAAAAAATTAAATTTATTCAGTTGAAACTATTAAATGCACATAAAATAATTTTGTTAAATGGGTTTAACAGGTAGGGTCCAGTTTACCCGTGAAATAAATAGGTCGGGTCCGGGTTCAAGACTCTGACACGAATAATTAAATGGATCGGGTCGGATTGGCTTATTCTGAATCACAAACCCACAAACACGAACCCATGAACTCGGCCAACTCAAATTAACACCCCTACCTAATAGCTTCTGGAAGCTATTGAATTTCCCTTGGGTTCCACATGAAACTGGGACAAATGAAATCCTTTTAAATATGTATCTCAAGTAGGACTCTTAGTTGAAGTGAATTACATAGGGACTATTCAAGGACTATGGCCAACTCATAAGTTTAATTTAGTGATAATTACAAAAAAAAAAAACGAAGTTTGGGCTAATTATAAAACAATTCAGAAAATTACAAAATAAAAAACTTCAGAGTTTGACTATGTCTTAAATTGAAGGAGGTAACTGTAATATTTCAAGAAATATCAGGAGAAGTTTTTAAATGTTCTCTGCTTATAAAGGGAAAAACTCTAAGATGAATCAAATTTCAATGGTCTCTTTATAATTTTTAAAAACCTTTGGGTTATTTGTAATTAGCCCGAACCTCAGGTTTTTTTCGTAATTATCCCTAAGTTTTATTGAGATGTACCTTTCTACTACAGTGGTGAACTGCTCTATTTCATGCTTCGAGCCATAAATGTCGTACACGTTATCAATTATTAGAACCAACCAAACACAAATTTTATTATGCTATATTTCATAGTTTGTTTTAGGGTTCAAATGGACATTCCTCCATCAAAATAAATTTCAGGTTTTCATCGAGTGCAATATTCATATATTACTTTTCCACTTGTTAAAATTATCTCCAATTAATATAACATTTAGTAGTGCAAGTATAGGACCAAATATGATTAATAAAATAAAGTGACATAGATAAGCGATCGAACATCATAAAACATGCAATTTGGGAATCATAAACATGATGCATGAATGCAATAAAGTTTATGATACCAATTCCAAGGTAATTTAATCTCACATTTGAAAACTATCGTAGGATAGGTCAAATCAAATAATGATGATTAAATCGAGACAACCTCAGATTAATAAAATAAATAATCAAGACATGTCATATCTTTATTTATTAATTAATCATCTTTTAATTTAGCCTAAATACATTCAAACAATATGATTGTATCCTTACGAGTGTTACCCATTATTTTGGATTTAAATAGCCTCGTAGGGTGAGAATTAGATTAAGAGCTAAATTTTATA
Source organism: Rehmannia glutinosa (assembly GCA_016081115.2). Classification (NCBI taxonomy): domain Eukaryota; kingdom Viridiplantae; phylum Streptophyta; class Magnoliopsida; order Lamiales; family Orobanchaceae; genus Rehmannia; species Rehmannia glutinosa. The sequence continues at coordinate 51,982 of JABTTQ020002428.1, forward strand.
TTCATATCCTTCCGCAGATTAAGCTTTCATTATTGACTTAAGTAAAAGCCATACAGGGAGACGAATCTGAGCGTCGAGAGGTGTCACTTAAATCTCATGTTGTTTTGATCAAATGAAGGTTGTAGGATTTATTGTCACAAATTCTTGTCCTACTCATTATTTTATAATAAATATTTTCCTAAACATTTAAATTATAAAACATCTTATGTTTCAATAAGCTAAGTCCAATCATATTGGTATTTTGATTAAAATTCTCTAATTTAACAATCTAACACTTAGAAATTGAATCATAATTTTAATAAACTATTTTCAGTTTCAAAATAATCTAATTATTGAGAACAAACGAAAAAACCGAAAATTTTCGTGAAACTAGGGTGTCTTGGTGTAAGTGAACAAAGCGTTGGGCAAGCGGCTCGTGGATATGCTCGGATAACGTTCGTTTATATTCGTTTATTTAGTTAACGAGCATAAACGAACATATTTTAGGCTCGTTTAATAAATGAATAGAGCTTGAAACAGTTCCATACCCGATTTACTAAAAGCTCGTGAACAAGCTTGTTTAATGTTCGTTTATAAATGTTAATGAACAAGCTCGCATAATATTTTTTTTTGACTTGTTCGTGAACAAGCTCGTTAAGGCTCGGCTAATAGCTCAATTATTTAAAAAAATAGAACTAATGAGATTTATTTGAATAAAATTAAAAAGGCTTAAAGACCCTACAATTTGTGGTACATTTGGAGCTACAGAGCTGTAGGGCAATCTGAATTTGATTAATGTTGGACACAAAAAGAAAACTTCTATCTTGTAGTTTAAGTTTATCATGTGCATTCCACAAGTTATCTTTTTGAATAATCTAACTAAGCTTAGTTTGAGTATTTTCTCAGATTTGGTTACTGGCTTATGTAATTACACCATAATGAGAGATTTTCAATTTTCTTTGTCTATTTTGATTTAAAATTCTTCTGTATATGTTAGAAAATACGATTTCTTGATATGATCCAGCCTTACAATGAATATCAACACTATTTATCCGTATTTATCTTTGGAATATTTCTTCAACTATTTCTAATCTAGTTTTGCAGGCTTGTCACTTGTTTGGTTAGTTTATGTGTGTTTATTTTTTGACAACAATTTATGTATATTCTCATCTATGGGTTTGAATAAATATTTTTTGTTTATTGTGCACGAAAAGAGTTAATTTTCTTTTTGTTTATGAGTTGTTCGGGATAAAGTTATTACTTATTCACGAATATAATAAACACGAACTCGAAACGAACACGTTCACGAACATATTCACAAACACATTCAAGCATTAAACAAATTTATCAAGCCGAACACGAACTAATTTTTTAAAATGTGCATCAAGCTCAAGCCAAGCTTGAACATGTATAAAATTAAATGAATTTCATCATGAACTTAATTTTAGTTTATTATCCTTAATCTTAATCTTCTTGTATATAACACTTATATACTAAGACCACTAACTTGTAGCTCAAGTTGGATCACTCACCCTTTGTAAGGGTGTTGACCGGGGTTCGAACCCGATACTTTTCAGTTTCTTTGAAATTTATCCTCCCTTCCAACCAAGTCTCCCAACTTATTAAAAAAACTTATATACTAAGATTATGGCTACATTAAACAAATTAGATATTTTCATGATATAAGAAAATGCGTACATTAAGCGAAGTGTTTGAAAATAAATATCGCATTTATTAATAATTAAAAATAATTTACAATTGCCTTAAGTACTATCCCTAACTGAGAAAACGCGATGGTATTTATTCAATGTAAGGACACGATCAAAGTAGAGGAAGAGGGTCAATCAAGCATGACAAGACTTGGTTCCTCGTCTCTCTATCTTGAACGCCACACCCGTCTCCATTTTGATAAATGAAATTTGCGACTTTTGCTATGTTCACTACATATCTGATCATTGGTTGCTGCAAATGAGGACTCTAATGAATAGCCCATTCATTTTCTTCCACGATTCATTTGTAATGTTCCTGATTTGATCACGAGCTTCTAACTCTGAAACATTTGCTTCCCTCATGTAACAGAGAATTGATGAAGGTGCATCACCTCTCTCTAATTCCGCCTGTATATATTACACCGTTTATACCAAAAACTTTATATCAAGATGAATTGTATGAATTGAAAAGGAAAAAAACAACCCGGATTTTTTTTTAGCCATTTGACCCAAACCAATATTTTGTTAGCCATTTTTAGCTCAATGGTTCATTTTGCTCTCATGTTCATTTATTGGGACAGGTACATTTCTTGGGCGTCAAGAGTCAAGATTCATTTCTTGGTACCCAAAAATGCACCGCATTGATTTTTATTTAAAAAATGGCCAAATAACTCATCAAAGAATACAATGAGGGTATAGTTGTCATTTTTGGTCAACATGGCTAAAAAAGATATTTTTGAAAAACATGGCTAAACAAAATATTGACCTGCGTCTAATGGCTTTAGAGGCTATTTGCACCAAAAAAAAAAAAAAAAAAAAAATTTACTTTAGAAGTGCCTGATCGTTGCAGAGTCGAAAAATCAGGGAGGCATGGTGGATGATTTGTTGATTGTTGTTAAATGTAGCCATAGTTTGTGTCATATTTTGACCAACACCAAAAAGGGCATGAAGAGAAAGAAGAGGGCCAGAGGAGGATGTCCACCCATTATCCATGTATTCCCTAAGAGATGGGAATTGGCCCTTGTCATACCACTTTGCTTCCACTAACAATGCTTTGCAAAAACCTGTCCACTGGTGGTTAACAATTAAAGGCAAGTAGTATTAGAAAAAAGTTGGGAACTAAAATGATACTAAGACTGGAAATGTTACATAGATGATCTCATATAATTTGTGGAAAATTACATACCACTTTCTTCAAATGAGGTAAAACTGATTTCCAGCCTTTTACTTTCTGAATTTCATGATCAATGTCATTTGCAGTATCATAAAGAGCCCAAAAGCATCTCTTAATAGCTTCTGGAAGCTCTTGAATCTCCCTTGGGTGCCACCTGAAATTGACATAAGAATATCCTTCTAAATATGTATCTCAAGTAGGACCTTTTCAGCCCCAGGGTTGCCTAGCGCCCTGAGGTTGCATTGGCAACTTTCAGGTCGTGTGCTCAAATCATGACTATCGCTGAATGTGGGGTTGGGGTTATTTCTTCTATCCCAGAAATTAGGAGCATCATTGGGAAGGACGGATGTTCCATAGTTCGAATGAAGTACAAGGTTTGTGCACCCCAGTGTGGGATACGCTGGGTCGTAAAAAAAAAAAAAGTCGGAGCCCTTTTAGTTGAAGTGAAGTACATCAGCTAATAAGTTACATTAATATGTACCTTTCTACTGCAATGGTGAACTGCTCTAATTCATGCTTCGAGCCATAAATGTCGTACACGTCATCAATTATTAGAACCAGCAAGATGGCTTTTGTGAGCCATTTTCTAAGGCTTCCATATTGTGGCTCATAAGCCACTCCCACAGCCCACAAAAAACTTTCAACCGCACGATCTCTGGTGAAGGTTAAAGCTTCTGAAAGGCCTAGATTCCTCCACCATCTGCTCAAATTAACCCAATTAATTAGCCAATGTGAAAGGAGAAATTAAAAGTAGTATGATATTTTTTAATTAAATTAATTTGGTCATATATAATCACCTTAAAATCTCCTTTAGTTCCTTTTGGTGCTGAACTTGAACCAAATTAAAGCTAAGTCCTGCGAGTTTATGCAGTACTGTAGAATTATTGTGTGCATGGATGTGTTTCTTGACATTGAACCAGATCACACTCCAATGAGAAGGGCACTTGGCTGAATTTGTGTTGAGATTCTTTGCAGCAAATAATTCTTTTGCTCTACCAATCAGGCATTCATCCTCCAAGCCAAGATGAGAGGCTTCAAAAATTTCAAGTCTGGATTTGTCATCTGAATGTGTGGTTGTGATTAGCTTGATCTCCTCGGCATCTAGCAGTTGAAGAATTTCATCTGTATGTGTTTCATATATTTAGCATCATCTGAGAGTTAGTCATTGGAGATTATCCTTTTCTTTTTTCTTCCCCTAATTTGGGAGAGGGTACGTGGATCATCTTTTTTAGATAATAATCATATAATGAAGGATTTATTAAGTTAATAAAATTTAGATGTACCAAGGACTTTGATAGGAATAATTAAACTTAAACTAGTTTACATTTAGTTTTATAACAATAACAATCTTATGAGACTATTTTCAAGTGATTAGACTAAATTGAAGGTCTGACTTTTAATTTGATAGGTTTGATCGTTAATTTCTTAACGGTGGGACCATTTGTGTAACAAAAACAATTTTATGGGACTATTTTCAAGCCATGAGACTAAAATCGTCAGGTGCCAATTTTTCTATGTGACACGTGTATAGTCCTAACGCGAGGACTTTTCCAAGTATAGTAGGATTCACATGTATTTTATGTGAATTAGCATGACCAATGGCGTAACCGGGGGCCAATCTGGAGCCCTTATGACACCCATCCCCTGAGAAATTCTTTTTTCTTTAAAAAACAATTAATCACAATTTATATGTTTTTTTTGGGTTTTATATTAGCCTCACCCCACTTTCGTGTATTGACTCATCTCGTGTTTTGGCTCCGCCAGTGAGCCTGACCAATTATTAACAGTATTTGTTCGAAATTATAGGAAAGTAATTTTCACCTTCTGAAACATGATAGCCATGCTGCCTTAGAACTCTAAAGTACAATGCAGCAGAGTAGAGATCATGGTACATGCTATAACCAGTAGTGCACGTCATGCATGCTATCTCATCCACGGATGTACTGATTTCTTCCTCAAAATAATAGGAAAGAGCTAGTTTGTTAATCCCATCTATAAGCTCCAGCTTATGCAATGGATCCTTTAGTGCACCAAGAATGCCACATACTTCCTCTTTCAGCATCCCAGCTTCCCCTTTGTACTTCTCTTCCTGAACAAATAATATTTTATACCACTTAAAAACACATTACAAATATGCACGATAATGATAAATCTCAATAATAACAAACTCACATCGTATTTGCTGGTAAGAGACTGTAAGTGATCATAGTTCCAGATGTTTGGTTTGTAATTGGCTGTGCGCCTTGCATAGCTGTCGACTTTGTGGCCATTGGATATTATCTCCATAAATATTCCCCCAAAGAGATTATTTGTTATCCTTTTTGGTGGCTTAGGATTCTAGTCTGAGGTTTGCAATATATAGAGCAACATCCATGAGAAAAAAGTACGAAATTGGTGGAGCCCCTCGTGGGTTCTTGAGGTGAGAAGCCTCAAATTTAAACTTACCTATGTTTGGTTTGTAATTATTGGCTGTGCGCCTTGTGTGGCTGTCGACTTTGTGGTGCCGCCATTGCTTATATTTCTGCAAGAAGTCGGTTATATGTACGCTGTCCTAATATGAAGCAATATGAAATTGGTGTGGATATATGTGACAGAGACGGATACATAATTTGTTTTCAATAATCCAATGTTATTTTTCTTATAGTTATATGATTTATATCTCCTGCAGTTAGGGATGGGAACATCCTCGCGGGGAACCATCCCCGTTGGTAACGGAATAAAATGAGACAGAGAATCCATGGTTAATTCGGGGACGAGAGCGGTGAATATTAGTATTCTCTGCTTCCCTAGAATCGGGGATTAGACATGAACGATATTTATATCCCCGTCTCCCTTTCTATTTCAATTAGTATAAAATGGAGATTCTCCGTTCCCATCCACATTCTCCGAATATGTATATTGTATTAATCTATTATTAACATTAATTCTATTTATAATTTTTTTTATTTTGTTAATTCTAAAAATTAAACCCAAAAATCTTTACATTTTTACCTGTACTTATTCTTTATTTTACAACTTATGGAATTATGTTATCTATGTTATTTTCTAAGAATAAAATTAGTGATTGCAAAAAGTTTAAAATTTCAAAAAATAATCAAAACATAAAGATAATTAATTTGATTATAAATCATACGATAAAACAATAAAAAAAAACTATTATAGACTATGAAAAATCTCTTTAAATATGAAATATTTGATTGTGTGAATATGAATTGTATCTATTTATACAATATGTTTATCTATAACAAAGTAAAAGATTGAAAATATTTTAACTGTCAAATGTTGAATTTTTAATAAATTGTATTTTCAATACAATCAACAATAAAGTCATTTCAAATTCCAATATTTTTGGGCTATATGAAGCTGAACAATTATCAAAATTATTAAAGAAATTAAACAGTAGCCTTGCTTTATATTTAGCAACGTAATTTTAAGAAAAAATGAAATATTTCAAAAAAAATAAAAATTAATTTTTATATCGAACAGACAAATATATATATATGACTTTATTGTTAAGACACAAATATAAACCACGTGCAAAGAATGTGCATTGTTACTAAAATAATATGAATCAAGTGCAGTACACGTGCTTTTTCTAAAATTATATCAATCACATGCAATAAACATGTTTTATACTAGATTATGTACATTATGAACACACGCATTTTTTTAGTAAAATTATATTAATATTTATTTATTCAAATTAATAAACAAGTGCAAGTATTTGATCTTTTCTTAAAACTAGTAATATGCACGTGGAACGCACGTGCATATTACTAGTTTTAAGAAAAGACCAAATACTTACCCGCAAATTTTTCTCTAATTTTCTCTTTATTCTTTTTCTTAACAAGATGTAAAAAAAAATTAGTTAGTATTACACATTCAACAATTGAGGCATCACTTATAATAGAATCATTGAAGGAAAACTTATGTGCAAAATTTTGAGATTATATATTGCCTCTAATAAAATCGATTAGCTTGTGTATCACGATATGTATAAATATATCTTTCCTGTTTGAGTATCATAACACGCAATACTCGTATCATCTACTCACGTGCTTTAGATACGGGCATAATGTTCGTAGAGCAGCGGTAATGTATCAGATACACTCTCGCGACACTAATGTAGTTGAACATCACCCTACAAAGTTCGATGACAAATAACATTTGTTAGTCCAATTTATCATTAATCATTATATTTGTATTATGAATGTAAAAATTGGCTTAAATGAGCAACGAACTTACGAAACTCAAGAGGTTCTCTTCATTCACCCCGCGCCGATTTTTTTGATTATAAATAATTTCTAAAACTAGCACTCCAAAGCTAAAAATATCCGACTTAGTAAAAAATAGCCCGTACATTATGTATTCAGGGGCCATATATCCACTGCATCTGCAAATTGCAATATAGTTTATAAGTCATGTGACCCAAATAATGAAATAGAGTTTTTCATTCCACATGGTGTTTAATCAGGTGTTTCGATGAACATCATCATGTACATATGTAATGTCCAGTTTTACAAAATAAATATATTCCGACTTTTATAAAAAATATTATTATAGAAACACGATTTTTAACAAAATAATTTAATAAAACAAAAAATTTAAATATAGATAAATACCAGTCACATTACTATTGAAATATTATCAAAATGTTCCATGACATAAAATAAAATTATTCAAATTCCAAAATTAAATTTGGTCTTCATCCATCACTGACGTATCTTTAGCCCGCCTCCATAATCTGAAATGGCCAATTAATCTTCATCCATCACATACTAAATCATACAAGCATAATCACTTATAATAAAACATGTAATTCCTCTATAATTTTTCCTCTGTAATTTCCCCTGACTGGCCAATTAATAAACTTTTGCACATCGGGCTTAACCCGAAGATTAACTTTGATCCCGGGCCTATTTACGGTCCCTGGCTAATAATTTATAATTCCTCTTCCATATCACATGTAATTGAAAATACTCACATGAAGAATTATATAAAGACAAGAATTAAAAATCCCTACCTCAACTGATATTTGTTAATCTTCGTAGAATATAAAAGTGATTATTCTAATCCTCGTGATTCTTGATTCCTACATATATTATAAAAATATAATTAATAAAATTATTTAAGAAATTTGGATGGGTTAGAAAAAAATTGAAATATTAAAAAGAATTTTAGGAATTTTGGTTTAGGCTTAAAAAGGCTTGATCAATCCCTCAAAAGGAAAAATAAATCCTAAATTCTATTTTTTTTCTCTCTCTCCCTTCTTTTTCTCTCTACACGTTTCTATCTCTCTCCTTTTCTTTTTCTTTTCTTTTCCTTTTTCTTTTCTCTTCTTTTTCTCTTATTCTCTTTCTTCTTTTTCTCCATCTCACTCACGCTCAGACTCCCAGCCTCTGTTTCTGCTTCTTTTTCTTCTTTTTTCTTCTTCCTACAGTACAACCCAAAAATATTCCCCTCTCTTTCATCTCAATCAACCCAGCCTCCCTTCTCACAACAACACACACAGACGGCGGCTCAGGTGGGACGGCGGTGTCTCCGGTGAACCGGCGACAGTAAGGTGGTGGGGTTTCCAGGCTATATGATTCTGAGGTATATCTATATTTTCATATATGAAGAATAATTAAAGAAAACTCACCTTTGATTTTTTAGCAAGGAAAAGAAGATAGAATAGGATGAAAGATGTGAAAAAGAGGTGTGAAGAAGAGGTTTTTATAGAAGTAATAGGAGCAGGAATTAAAATCTCAGATTAATATTTTACGTTAAAAAAATATGCCTCTTCATCTTAATTAAATCTGAAGAACTCTTCATCTCTTTTTATTAAATCTGAATCTTTATATATTCATAACTGATATATGTTTTAATTGGCTAATTTATTGAAAATAAAATAAAATTGTAATTATATAAATCTGATTAAAAAAATTAAATGTTTAGAAACCCTAATTGAAATTTCGGCCCCAAATTATAAAATTAGGGATTTGAATCCCCAATTGAATATAATTGTAAACACTAATTATAATTTTACCCCTAATTTTTGTGGATATTACATCCTACACCCCTTAAAATTAATTTTGTCCTCGAAATTCGTTACTTACCTTGGATAATAAAACTCGGGTACTTGGCACGTATCTCTTCTTCTCGTTCCCATGTGGCTTCATTTATGCCATGGTGTCTCCATTGAACCTTGATTAACGCAACATCTTTATTTCTTAGTTTGTGGATCTTACGCTCTAAAATTGACTCTGGCCCTTCCTCGTATGTCAAGTCCTTGTTAATTTCTAAATCCTTATAGTTCACGATGTGATTTGAATCGTGAACATATTTTCTTAGCATCGAAACATGAAAGACATTATGCACGCTTGACAAACTTGGTGGTAATGTCAATTGATAAGCCAAATCTCTAATACGAGTAAGGATTTCGAACGGTCCAATATATCTTGGCTTCAATTTTTCTTTTTCAACAAAACGAGTAACTGTTAAGTTGGTTTTATACCAATGTATTGAGTGCTCTAGACTAGGATTTTGCATTGTTTTCGGGTATTTTAGTGTCATTTGAGTCGAGTTTGTGTCATTTGTTGTCGTTCGAGGTTCGGGACTGATCTTGATAGCCGAAATTGAGGAAAAATGGTAAAAAACGTGTTTAGACGATCAAAATCGCATTTTAGAAGGTGAAAAGCAGAAAAATATCGATCAAGACGAGCGCCGCAGTGCCAAAACCCCCGCACTGCGGCGCGGGTGTTGAAAATGGTACAGCGGAGCGAGGCGGAGTCTTACTGGCTATATCCGCGGCGTGCCAGCTGCGCTGCGATGCGCGTTGGATAACGAGCGCAGCAAGCGAGGGTGAGCGCTACGCCCCACGGACGATGTTGCGGCCTTGCGACGAGCGTGGCGTAGGATGACGGTGACTGGCGCGCCATTTCTAGACTGGCGCTGCGTTATTGAAATTTGAACGTCTTTGAGCTAATTCCTTGGGCTTTTTGGACGGAATATTTAGGGTTTCAAGCCTATAAATAGAAGAAGTGATGTACAAACAGGGGGTTGGACATTTTGGAGAGCACAAGGGACGATTTTGAGCAAGGAAAAAGAGTTGGGACGAGATTCAAGGCATCTATCTTCCGGAAACAGAGAAGATTCCTCCTTTAATCATTCGAATTATTTTTCTAGCATCTTTGTCCAACCCTATCGATGTATAATTATTTCTACATGAGTTTTTGTACATCTATTATGAGCTAAACCTATTTTTCTAGGGGATTGATGTAACTTACGTTTGAACCTATGTTTTGATTTCCAGTTTATGAAATTCGCATGTTTATTAATCTATTCGTGCTATTTGATTTGATTGCATCTGAATTATCTGATCAATAGTTTAGATTGTTTGGCGTGTTTGATTTGACACTCGAGAGAGGTAATTGAACGCTTGGCCATAGAATAGCACAACCTAGGGTTTCATAGAATCGAGAGATTTATGAATCTTTTGAAGCCTGTGATAGAATATTCATTGAGTGTATTAGGGTTTAATTTATGATTTTTATAGAGATATTGAAATCAGAATTAGATTCTAGAATCACTTGGCACTCGAGAGAGGAAGTGATAACGGGTAGGAATATTGGCTTATAGATTAATAACTTGTGATTAATAAACTGGATTGAAAGCATAGGGGATAACTAGGTGAAATCAACCCTCTAGAATTCATATTCTAAGTGTTTTATTAATTGTCTGAACCAATTTATTTGCTTAATTTTAGTTTTAATTTTTAGTTTAGTAAACAATCCATCTCTTTTCGATTTCTAGATAGAATTAAACTATTTTAATTATAGTACTTAGTATAAAATTTGATAACAATCCCTGTGGAAACGATAACCCTACTTTCAAACCTATACTAAAACTTGACACCGTACGCTTGCGGTAAGAATTTCGTGATCAATAACACCTTTTATAGGAACCACCTTCAAAAACACTTTTTATCCTTATTCGAATTGTATATGCTTTCTCCTTCTGTCAGCATATAACTTTTGTCTATCTTGAGCCATTCTGATTCGATCTTGTATTTTGGCTATCTTTTCTACAGTCTCTTGAATCAGTTCTGGCCCCAAAACTTTCTTCTCACCAACCTCATTCAAATACAACGACGATCTACATTTTCGTCCGTACAATGCTTCAAAAGAGCCATTCTAATCGTCGCTTGATAGCTATTGTTATAAGCGAACTCCGCTAAAGGCAGTAAAGTCTCCCAGTTAGTTCCCAAATCGAGCACACAAGCTCTCAACATATCTTCTAATATTTGTATTGTCCTTTCAGACTGTCCATCTATCTGTGGATGATAAATTATACTGAATTTCAATCTTGTGCCCATTGCACTTTGCAAACTTCTCCAGAATTTCGATGTAAATCTTGCATCTATGTCTGATACAATAGACACCGTCATCTTGACTGGTAGAAAGTGAGCTGACTTAGTCAACCGATCTACTATAACCCAAACAACCTTATTTCCTTTAATTGATCTCGGAAGTTCTACCAAAAAATCCATTATTATATGTTTCCATTTCCATTCTGGGATTTCAAGTGGTTTTAGCAAACCGGACGGTCTTTGGTACTCGCCCTTCACTTGTTGACAAGTCAAACATTTCTCTACAAAATTTCCAATATCTCTCTTCATACTTCTCCACCAAAATATTCCCTTTAGATCTCGGTACATCTTTGTACCCCCAGGATGAGCCGTGTACGGCGTACAATGAGCTTCTTCAAGAATTTCATTTTTAAGTTCCTCTTCTTTAGGAACACACAATCTCCCTTCATAAGTTAAAACACCTTCGTCTGTTAAAAGAAACCCCTTAATACTCCCTTTTTGGGCTCGTTCCTTCATTTTGTTAAATTTATCCCCAAATTAATACCCCAGAAATTTTGTTGAGAACATGGATGTTATACTTTGAGTTACAACTTTGCAAGCCTGTGAGCTTTGAGCCTTTACTGCTTTCATATTATGCAGTCTTGTTTGTTGATTGTGTGTATCATTCATGTTGATTTGAATTCTAGAACTTGCTCTGGTATCTCTGTCAAAGCCACATGTTGTATGCGATTTGTGAAAATAATTTAAGGCCATTTTTGTTAAGCCTTTCAAGCCTTTTGCCTACTGATTGGTGTGAGTTTTGCATGTATTTTAGGGCATATTTATGGCTATAATTGTTTAAAACATGCAATAACGCATATGAAATGGTATATATTCGCTCTTTGTGGAAAAGGTGTTACGATTTGCTTGTTTTGTAGGAATTTAACGATATCTGGAGTGATTTTGTGACAAATACGAGCATTGCCACCTAGAATCATCAAGAATTGAGCGATTACACCCAATTAGAAGCCAATTATATGGAGTCTAGAGTCATAGTGATGAGTCGTGTGTCAAAAGAAGCATGGATGATCAAACAACGAGGAGATTTATCTCAAGGAACGTCCAAACGCGTATGGAATTTCCAGCACTGGCAGGGTTTAGTATTTTGGCCATAACTATCTCTAACAAATTGATATTAAGCGGATTCAAATGGCTATGGAAAGCTAAGAGAGAGGGCTACAACTCTTATGAAGACCCCACAAGCAAATTCAGACGTTTGGGTGGCGCACGGGCAACCCGTGCGTGGACGCACGACCCTGCGCACCTGAAGGTTTTAAACATGCCTACGGCTTTGAGCACGGGTAACCCGTGCGTGGATGCACGACCTGTGCGTGGGTTGCTAAAAATCGATTTTCCTATGGATTTGAGCACGGGTAGCCCGTGCGTGGGCGCACGACCCCGTGCGTTCTTGCATAAAACTCCAAAATCTGACAACACATTGACCTAGGCTTCTAAGGGGTATAAATACCACTTTTGGGGGCGCACACCAGGGGAGGAAAGGTCTGGAAAAGACCCAAGAACACAAGAAATAGCTCAAATTCATCAAGAAAGAATCAAGGAAAGAATCGGGTCGAATCGGAGCTTGAGGATTGAAGATTAATCGAGAGATTATCCATTTCCCTAAGTTTTCTCATTCTTTGTGCTTTAATCTTTCATTTTAGCTTGTCATGAATATGAACAATTTGTCTATGGGTTGTTTATTTGTAATGAGTCGCTAAACTTCTTGTGATTTCCAGGTTTTGGAAGTAGATTAATTGAACTCTTGTTGAATGTTATAATTTTAATTGAAGTTATCGTCTTGAAGCCTATTTGAGTACCTTGTGCTTATTCTTATTTTATCACCTGGCCAATGATTTAGCATGTTTGATATATTGATTCATAATTCGAGAGATGAGTTTCAATATTAGATCTTGGGTACTTGACATGAATATTTCCATAATCGAGAGGTTTGTGAATATTTATGAGGATATTTGATCTTTTGTGCATTTGGGAGTTGTTTATCTTATGTTGAGTAGAGATGCTAGCATAGATATTTCAATCTACACTTTATATACATCTCGAGAGGGAGGATAAAATACCGTGGTGATCGTATTATAGGTGTATTGATAATAACTTTGGCTTTGATTAAATCGGACAACAACAGGAATATTAATTGAAACCATAACCCGGGAATCCATTTCATTCCCTTGATAATTCCATTATTATTTTCATCTTGTGTTTTTGTGGTTATTCTTGTCTTTACCTCCACAACAATCATCCAATTTCGATCGTCTAAATAAAATTAAGTCTATTTTGGTTCAATTCTTAGCGCATAAATTTATTAGTCTCCGTGGATACGACCTTGCTTACCCTATTCTATAAACTACACCGTACACTTGCGGTGAAGCTAAAAATAAGGTGAACAAGTTTTTGGTGTCGTTGCCGGGGACTAATATAATTTTTGGTGCTAATATTGCGATAGATAGAATTATTTTTAATTTAGACATTTTTTTATATTATTTCATTTTTCTTTTGTAAATTCTACTTTTACAATGTTTTGATTTGTTTGTTTGAATTGGTATAGGTGCACCCGCTCGAATGAAGGAAGTCAATTATTTTAATAACTGGAATTCTTATAGTTATTGGAATAATCCTACTCATATGTGCTATTACCCAGATTGGGGGAATCACGATGATTTTTCATATGCTAACTTGGAGAATGTGATTCCACCACCATCAAGCTCCAATGTAATGAATGGGTTTACAAATGCAGAGGCAAAATCATCTTTAGAAGAAGCCCTCACCTCATTCATAAATCAATCCAATGCATTCATGAGTGATACGAGGAGCCGCTTCACAATGCAAGACGTAAGGATGGACAAGATGGAGCTACAATTGACACAGTTGGCCAGTACGATGAAAAATCTTGAGACTCAAATGGGCCAATTAGTTACAATTATTGGTGGGCAACAACAAAAGAGCCAATTTTCAAGCACCACTGAAGCCAACTCAAAGGAACAATGTAGTGCCATTCATCAAAGGAGTGGTACTGGATACGAAGAGCCGAAGATCCTGGAAAAGCAAGAAAGTTCGGACCAAACACGGATTATGTGTCTATGCACTTTCAGCCCGTGTGTGGTACCGAAAAGGAGCAAAAATAGGACAAGGAACGCACTAACCATGTGTGTACGCCCGTGCAGCGTGTGCAAGATATCATAAGAAAACTATTCCAGAATGAGACGAGCACGAACTATGCGTATGCACACGAACAACATGAGCATAATTCAAATCAAAGTGTTCCAACATCAGGACTCCAATACTTGCTTGGAAATCCTAATTATGCATTACTAGATGCAAACAATGCAAAAACGGTTCTCGATCACGATCCAAAGCAACTAATATATGCATTCAAAGGTGGTACGAATTGAAATTAACAGGCGTCATGCTAAAGACGTTAAATATAATGCTTGTTGGGAGGCAACCCAACGGTTTGTGGTGTGATTTTTGTTTTTGTTTGTTTTCTTTTTTTATATATATAAAAAAAACTGAGTGTTGCTGTACGGCATCACGCCCGTGTGACCCGTGCGTGCCTAGAGGGAGGAATAATATGGCTTCGGCATGAAGCACGGGTAGCCCGTGCGCAAGGCGCACGACCCGTGCGTCCTTCAGCTAAGACAATATTAAGGTACAAAACTTGAAGTGATGGTTGAAAGAAAAAGTCCTTGCGATAGGAGGAGATGCCAAGGAGGGCCATTATCCACCACCACCCGCACAATGAATCAGGTAAATCCACACAGTTTTTTTATTGAAATTCTATCTTATCTTACGTGCGATATAATTTCATTTAAGTTTGGGGGGAGAGAGTTATTTTGATATGAAATGTGTGGATAAAAAAATTGCTTTAATTTTGTGTGTTTTCATATAGTTGCATGTAGAGCATTTTAGGTTGCATTTGCATTAGAAACACGTTTATTGTTTTAGCACATTTATTGCTTTCATAGATTTTAGGGAGTGAGTTGATCTCTTGATTGTAACTTGTGCTTGATTTTGAAAATTTTGTATTGTTTGGATTGGGTGTTGAGCATGAGTTGATTGAGCCATGAAGAGATAACATTGAGCATGTTGACATGGAAAACTTGGTTTGATGCTTTGAATTACATATTTACAAGCCTGTGAGCTTTTGAGCCTATACTGCTGTCATCATATGCAGTCTTGTTTGTGATTTGAGTGTATCATTCATGTTGTTAGAATTCTAGAACTTGCTCTGGTATCTTTATCAAAGTCACATGTTGTATGCGAATTGTGAAAATGATTAAAGGCCATTTTTTGTTAGCCCTTCAAGCCTTTTGCTTACCTAATGATGTTGAAATCCTTAGTTAGCCAATTTGAGCCTATTGCCTAATCTTTTGTGATAGCCAAAATTCAAGCCTTATCATTGATATATATGTTACCCTATACTCGAGCGTATAACATTGAGTAAAGGGAATGAATGAGGGTGAATGGGTGAAATCAAAATATTAGAAGGTGGTGTTAAAAAACAATTGGTTGATGGGAACATAAGGGGAAGAAAATGAGAAGAAAAGAATGTTGAAAACTCACAAAAGAGACAAAAAAAAATCAGCTTTATGAATGAGTTTTCTTTGAATGAACTTGGAGGCAAAGAATTGTAATGTGAGGTGATGGTGTTTTACAAAAGAAAGGGGATGGAGATAAGAAGAGTTGGTGAAAATGAGAGATGATTTGAGTAGCATATTGCGCTTTAATGTAGATGATTTGTATGATCATCGGTCTATACGCTCGAGTTTGAGTCATTCAACCTATATTTTTCTACCCTAACCAAAAAGCCTTCATTACAACCAAAGAGAGAAAGTCCTTTTTGATTCACAAATTGCATACATCCTAGTGGCGGAGATATGGGACAATTTGCAAGCATATGGTAATTCTGCAACATTGAATTGAATTGAGCGTAAACACGTCCTATATTCATGTGAGATGAGAGTATACACTTGATCTTGAGAGAAGTGATTCAAAGCATTTACCATGATTTATTTGATGTGTGCTTTATGTTAGATATTTGAGGCTTGGTTGATTCGTTGTTCGACACCTATGATGAACAATACGAATTTTATGGAGTTATTGTGCGTTCTACTTTTCATTACTCCCGCTTATGTTTTGTCTTGTTTTAAAGCATTGACCGGGACGACCAACAGTTTAAGTTTGGGGGTTTGATTGGTGTGAGTTTTGCATGTATTTTAGGGCATATTTATGGCTACAATTGTTTATAAACATGCAATAACGCATATGAAATGGTATATATTCGCTCTTTGTGGAAAAGGTGTTACGCTTTGCTTGTTTTGTAGGAATTTAATGATATTTGGAGTGATTTTGTGACAAATACGAGCATTGCCACCTAGAATCGTCAAGAATAGAGCGATTACACCCAATTGGAAGCCAACTATATGGAGTTTAGAGTCATAGTGATGAGTCGTGTGTCAAAAGAAGCATGGATGATCAAACAACGAGGAGATTTATCTCAAGGAATGTCCAAACGCGTATGGAATTTCTAGCACTGGCAGGGTTTATTATTTTGGCCATACCTCTCTCTACAAAATTGATATTGAGCTGATTCAAGTGGCTATGAAAAGCTAAGAGAGAGGGATACAACTCTTATGAAGACCCCACAAGCAAATTCGATCGTTTAGGTGGCGCACGGGCAACCCGTGCGTGGACGCACGACCCATACTCACCTGAAGGTTTTAAGCATGCCTACGGCTTTGAGCACGGGTAACCCGTGCGTGGACGCACGACCCGTGCGTGGGTTGCTGAAAATCGATTTTCCTACGGATTTGAGCATGGGTAGCCCGTGCGTGGGCGCACGACCCGTGCGTTCTTGCAGAAAACTCCAAAATCTGACAGCACATTGACCTAGGCTTCTAAGGGGTATAAATACCACTTTTGGGGGCGCACACCAGGGGAGGAAAGGTCTGGAAAAGACCCAAGAACACAAGAAATAGCTCAAATTCATCAAGAAAGAATCAAGGGAAGAATCAGGTCGAATCGGAGCTGGAGGATTGAAGATTAATCGAGAGATTATCCATTTCCCTAAGTTTTCTCATTCTTTGTGCTTTAATCTTTCATTTTAGCTTGTCATGAATATGAACAATTTGTCTATGGGTTGTTTATTTGTAATGAGTAGCTAAACTTCTTGTGATTTTTGGGTTTTGGAAGTAGATTAGTTGAACTCTTGTTGAATGTTTTAATCTTAATTGAAGTTATCGTCTTGAAGCCTATTTGAGTACCTTGTGCTTATTCTTGTTTTATCACCTGGCCAATGATTTAGCATGTTTGATATATTGTGGTGATCCTATTATAGGTGTATTGATAATAACTTTGGCTTTGATTAAATCGGACAACAACAGGAATATTAATTGAAACCATAACCCGGGAATCCATTTCATTCCCTTGATAATTCCATTATTATTTTCATCTTGTGTTTTTGTGGTTGTTCTTGTCTTTACCTCCACAACAATCATCCAATTTCGATCGTCTAAATAAAATTAAGTCTATTTTGGTTCAATACTTAGCGCATAAATTTATTAGTCTCCGTGGATACGACCTTGCTTACCCTATTCTATAAACTACACCGTACACTTGCGGTGAAGCTAAAAATAAGGCGAACACCTACCTAATGACATTAAATTTCCCTAGTTAGCCAATTTGAGCTTGTTGCCTTATTTTTTATAGCCACATTTCAAGCCTTAATTTGATATATCTATTACCATAGACTTGAGCATATAACACTGAGTAACGGGATTGAATAAGTTTGAATGGAATGATGTCAAGAATTTAGATAATTGTGATAGTGTTGGTTGATGGGAATAAAAGAAGAAAGAAAAGGAGGAAAAGAAAGGATGAATACTCATGAAGGAGTCGTAAAAAAAAAGTGAAAAAAAAATCGACTTTATAAATGAGTTTGCTTTGAATGAACTTGTAGGCTGGGATTTGTGATGTGAGGCGAAAGAAAAAAAAAGGGGAGAAAGAAAATACGAAAAGTTGATAAGAACGAGAGGTGATTGGGGTAGCATATTGGATTTACATGAGAATAATTGAATGAAAGATGTGCTTACCAGTCTATACGCTCGAGTTTGAGTCACTTTATCCATATTTCCCTACCTTAACCAAAGAGCCTTCATTACAATCAAAAGAAAAAGTCCTTTTTGATTTATGAATTGCATACATTCTAGTGGCGGAGATGTGAGACGATTTGGAAGCATATGGTAATTCTTCAACATTGATATGATTTGAGTGAAAACACGTCCTTTATACACTTGTGAGCAGAGCATACACTTGATCTGTGAGAGTCGTGACTCGAAGTATTTGCCATGGTTTTAATTGACATGTGTTTTATGTTAGATGTTCGAGGCTTGATTGATTCATTGCTCGACGTCTATGGATAAACGACATGAATTTTGATGTGTTGTTCTTGATGGCTTTTCATTCCTCCCATTTGTGTTTTGTCTTGTTTTTAAAGCATTGGCTGGGGTCAATCAGCTTGAGTTTAAGTTTGGGGGTTTGATTAGTGTGAGTTTTGCACGTATTTTGAGGCTTATTTGTAGATATAATTGATAGATAAACATGCTTTAACTCAGTAAAATAGGCTATTTTCTCTCTTTATGGAAAAAAATGTTACGCTTTGCTCATTTTGCAGGAATTTGACGATATTTTGAGTATTTCTATGGCAAATATGAGCATTGCAATGTAGAACCACCAAGAATTGAGAGCATACACCGAAGTGGACGCCAAATCGAGAAGAAGTCAAATGTTCAATTGGTTTTATACCATTGATTTGGGCTTTCTAAACTAGAGTTTTATGTTATTTTTTGAGTTCTTTGAGTGGTCAAATCCATATTGTGGGCCAACTATATTGAGTCTAGAGTCATAGTAATGAGTCGTGTATCAAAAGAAGCATTGATGATCAAACAACGAGGGGATTCATCTCAAGAAACGTCTAAACGCGTCTGGAATTTCCAGCACTGGCAGGGTTTAGTATTTTGCATAACTCACTCTACAAAATTGATATTGAGCCGATTCAAGTGGCTACGGAAAGATAAGAGATAGGGCTACAACTCCTATGAAGATCCCATAAGCAAATTCGGAAGTTTGGGTGACGCACGGCCCGTGCGTCGATGCACGACCTGGTCGTGCTTCATTTTGAGAGTCAAGCAGTCCTACGGCGACCACGACGACCAGTCGTGCGTGAAGCGCACGCCCGTGCCGTCTTGTCTGTGCGGGAAAGTCAGGTTTTGACCATTTTTAACTTAGATTTTGACCCAATTGGAGTATAAATAGAGACGAGGCAGCCCCAAACAAAGGAACACTGACTTTTGCCCTAGAACAGAGAAAAGATCAATTTTCCACCAGAGAATTGGAGAGATCGATCAAGGCTACAACAACACGCTTGAGGATTGAAGATAGACCGAGAGATCATCGACGTCCCCGAGTCTTTGCATTCCATAGTATCTTTATTTTCAATTAGTTAGACATGAATATGAATAATTTGTCTATGAATTATTTGTTTTCTATGTCTGGCTAAATATCTTGTGATTCCCGGGTTTGGGAATAGGTTAATGGATACTTTTATTTGATGATTAATTGCAACTGAAGTTATTGTTTTCCAACCCTATTCGAGTACTTTGTTTTAATTCTTGTTTTATCAAAAGGCCTTTGGTTTAACTTATTTGATGTATTGATTCATAATTCGAAAAGATGAGTTTCAATACTAGATTTGTGAGCAATGACGAAGCCAGGAATTTCGGGCAGGGGGGCCCAATTAATTTTAATATAAGAAGACTCCGTCAAATTTTTGGCCACTTCTACATAATAAAAATAGTTTTAACCATGTTTTTTTAGCTATTTTTTAGTTCAAATTTTCATTTTGTCTTTTTTTTTCCTTTCTAGGAACTGGTCCATGACTCGGTACCGAAAAATGTACCGCATCAATTTTTTGAAATATATTAAGTACCTCATCTGAGAAGTGAGAACACAAGAAGGGTATGACCATGTCAAAATGACTAAAAAATATGTTTTCAAAAAATATGACTAATTTTCATTTTTACAAAACATAAGTGGACAATTATCCACTACCACATATAAAAATGAAAAACAATACATCAAATTTAAAATAAGTAGAAGTTTTGATTAAGTCATTGTATTAATTCAATTACATCTTAATATTCAACAATAAATAACAAAATATAATTACATCAATATACCAAAAAGGATAAATAGAGACACAAGAGAATAATGCAAAAATTCAAGTTAATGTTTATGGTGGAGCTTAAATAATGTACAAAAGTTTAAGAAAAGAGATAAATGATCAAGACTCATATTTTCAAGATTTAAAAATGAAAATAGGATAGAGGAATGCAATATAATTGAAGATTTTTTTTCCATTTTTCTATTTTTTTATTTTTTTTAAAATTAAAATGTGAAATGACCAAAATACCCCTATTGTTTTTCAAATTTTGAGGGGGGCCCAGTGCCCCCTTTGGCCCCTATATGGCTTCGTCCATGTCTGTGAGTACTTAACATGAATATTTGCAAGATTGAGAAGTCTGTGAATATTTGTGAAGATATTTAATCTTTTGTTCGTTTGGGAGTTGGATATCTCATGTTGACTAGAGATGCTAGCATAGATATTCCAATCAACACTTTTACATGCATCTCGAGAGAGAGGGTAAATTACTTTTGTGATTGTTCTATAGGGAAGAATATGTATAACTTTGATTTTATTAATCTGATAATAAAAGGGGATATTAACTGAAACCATAACCCAGGAATCCATTCATCTCCTTGATCTTTCAACCAATCTTTACTTTGTTTATTTTAGGATAAATTCTCGTTTTAGTTTACAAAACCAATCCATCAACTTTCGATGGTCTAGATAAAAATAAGGCTATTACAATCCAGTACTTAGTACAATAATTTATTAGTCCCTGTGGATTCGACCTTGCTAACCATATTCAATAAATTGCACCGTACACTTGAGGTGAAGCTAAAAAATAAGGCGAACAAGTTCTATTATTGTTCTGCTTGCCCATCAATCTTTGCCTGCTTGTTCTGATTTCCATTCTTATTTTGTTTTGTCCCATCCCACTTCCACTTTTCAGATACCATAGCCGGTTTCTGACCATCGTCATCCTCAATCAAGCTTGCCTCTATTTCTTGTTCCCTTTTCACCATCTCAGAGTATTCCAAATCACCCTGAGCAGACAGTATACTGGACAATTGCGATCGTAATCCCCTCCTAAACCTCAATGCCTTCTTTATATTAGTATCAACCAAATGCGGCACAAACCAGCTCAGTTGGTTGACTTCTCTTTCATACTCAGTCACAGTCTTGTTTCTTTGTTTGAAATTCAGAAATTCTGTCTCTTTCTGATCACGATACGATCGTGGGAAAAACTTGCCCATGACAACCTCCTTGAATCCATTCCAATTCAATGCATCTCGTTCCTCTTCAGTTCTACTTCTCCAATATCCTTCCCACCAATGATCAGCATCCTCAATTAGCTGAAAGGTGGCACATGTGACTCTTTGCTCGTCAGTTCATCCAATGAGTCACAAAATCCTTTCTAAAGATCGGAACCATTCCTCTATAGCCGTTGAACCATCACGTCCATTGAATGTAGGTGGACGATAATGGCGAAACTATTCCACAGTCCTCGTGTTGTTATTATTGTTATTGTTTTGCACTTCCCTGAGGAATTTGGCAAGTACATCACCAACATGAGCATTGGCTTGGTTTCCAACATTAGCTTGATTTTCATTGTTGGCTTGTTTTCCATCGTTAGAGGAGTTGCTCTCATTCATACGGTTTCCTATTCGGTTACGGGGAGCCATAATCCTACAAGTATACATAATGCTTAACTAACGTAATAATCGAATATTGAGTCTTACTACAAACACAACATAAGAAAATAATCGTAGACAAATAATAGTAGACAGATATTAAATTTCATTCATAATATTATTTCAACCCTTTAACAAGGAATTATTTGGATAGTAGGAAAATAAAGCAGATTTTTAATTAAACAACTCAAAAGTTCTGGCTCTCTCCCTCATTTCCATCCTCATTTGGATCCTCCTCTTCATCTTCTTTCATGGCCTCAGTTATACGGCCAATTCACTTTGCAAACAACCTAGAAATGAATGCCCCATAGTCAATCTTGAGTGTGTAGTCTTGTGCGTCATACTTTACCATCGTTCCACATAAATATTCAACCTTAGCCTTCCATTTGGCTGGCAATGAATCGACCACCCTGCGTGTAGCACCATACTGATCTGGAACACCACTCAGAAAATGCACATCATACCATTTCTGATGCATTTTTACCACGTAGGTTCCTATGTTATCGCCATCCTCGATTCTGTAATTAAGGTAATTAGTTAGATCGTTTGAGATATTGTTAATTCTCCAATCGCGCACCCTTTTTCTAGCAGTGAATCTTGGTGGCGACATCTATATTTATAGTCATATTAGTTTAACATCAATATATATATATATATTTATAAAGCATAAATTATTATCTAACGAATGGCATAAAAATGTATGATTTACATATTGAAACATGTATTATAGCTGGCATATAAAACAATTAAATGCATGAAATAAAATGGCATAATAAATTTGTCACATACCTTGAGGAAGCCGGCTGAGATATGACAGTGATGGATGACTCTAAATTATTGTCTTAAAAAAATGTAACAAGTCTACAGAATCATAGACCTGCACTGATACCACTGTTGTAACGCCCCAGTTTTACAAAATAAAAATATTCCGACTTTTATAAAAACAATATTATAGAAACACGATTTTTAACATATGTAGGAATCAGAAAACATAAAAAACCTTATTATAGAAACACGATTTTTTTGACGACCCAAAGTATCCCATCCAAATTATAAAAACGTTATTATAGAAACACGATTTTTTTTCCGTTTATTTAGTATATGTACATTATCTTTCATTTATTTAGTATATATACGATATAAAATTGATTTTAAATATAAACCACGTGCAAAGTATGTGCATTATTTTCGAAAATAATATGAATCACGTGCAGTACACGTACTTTTTCTAAAATTATATAAATTGCATGCAATACACATGTTTTATACTAGGTTATGTACATTGTGTGCAACACACACATTTTTTTAGTAAAATTATATTAATATTTATTTTATTTAAATTAATAAACAAGTTCACGTGAAACGCACGTGCACATTACTAGTTTTAAGAAAAGATCAAATACTTAGCCACAAGCTTTTCTCTGGTTTTCTCTTTATTCTTTTTCTTAACAAGATGTTAAAAAAAAGCTAGTATCACACATTGCTAGTATCACACATTCAACAATTGAGGCATCACTTATAATAAAATCTTTGAAGGAAAATTTATGTGCAAAATTTTGATATTATATATTGCCTCTAATAAAATCGATTAGCTTGTGTATCATGATATGTGTGTATGTATATATATATATATTGAGTATCGTAACATGCTACTCTTACCATACACTCACGTGCTTTATATGGGGGCATAATGTTCGCAAATTAGCGGTAATGTGTCGGATACACTTGCGACATCGATGTAGTTGAACATCGCCTCTACAAAATGACGAATAACATTTGTTAGTCCAATTTAACATTGATCAGTATATATGTAATATTATGAATATAAAGATTGGCTTAAAATGAGCAACGAACTTACGAAACTCAAGAAGTTCTCTTCATTCACCCCGCACCGATTTTTGGACTATAAATAATTTCTAAAACTAGCCCTCCAAAGCTAAAAACATCCGACTTAGTAGAAATTGCCAATACATTATGTATTCAGGGGCCATATATCCACTGCATATGCAAATTGCAATATATATAATTTATATGCCAAGTGACCCAAATTATGAAATAGAGTTTTATATTCCAAATCGTGTTTAATCAGGTGTTTCGATGAACATCATCATGTACATATGATATTTTGATTTGAAATGCTAGTGAAACACGATATGGAATTAATAGGAAGTCTGAGCAATTAAAATTAAAAATAAAATACTATTTTCTTGGGAGGTTTATGGTCTAATTAATACTAACAAGGTTCCAACAATCCTCTGTTGCTATTGTCTTGTGTCTCATCTTGCCAAATATATTTGCCATGCTGAAATCTGTGATTTTTGGGTTCATCATTTCGTCTAAAAGAATATTACTAGGTTTGAGATCATGATGAATGATCCTCAGTTGAGAATCATCATGCAAGTAGAGTATTCCTCTTGCAATACACATTATAATCTTAAAGTGTCTATTCTCATCTAAGTACGAACATCAAATTGGGTTTACATGTCCAAATTAAATTAATTTCAACGTTAAATCTGAAATTAAACTAAAGTTAGTGTTCTTATTTCGCAATTAAGCCAAATTTTAGCTAGTCTGGTTAGTTAATATATCAACATCCTAGCGAAAAATCTTTACTTCTGGACAGTTAGTAATAGCATATATATGTCGCTCAAAATTAATATGGGCGTCGAAAATTTTATGAGTTAATCGACTAAAAGATGCACTGGAACCACAAGAAACAAAGAAAATGATGCAAAGGCCCGACATTTTTTTGTTTTGTTATATCGTAATCTGCATTTTACGTCGTTGGGGCCTGCATTTGGGCAGCGCTTCAATATTTTTTTTATTGATATCAATATATCTATATATATATATATTTATATTACGATTTACGAAAATAACATTTCTACATTTATCCATTTTTCCATTGTACCCATTGTTGGAAAATTTATTGTTTAGATTTTGATGAATGCCATGTAAATCTTAGACTAGAAAGTTGGCACCCCATTTTCCTTGTAATTTGCATTGTAATAGATAGGGTTGTGCGAGCTGAGTCAAGTCAGCTATGCCTGGATATACAAGAATTCAACTAAAGACTAAAAGGAAGACTCATTTGTGAAGAAATTAAGACGGCAAGGAGGAGAAGTCAAGAACTCGACGAAAGGAGTATCAACTGGGATTCATCTGTGTGAAGTATCAGTCAAGTCAACTCAAGAAGCTAAGTCAAGTTGAAGTGACAAATGAGTCTTTCAATCATTGGAGCAGACTCAAGTCACTGGGGGAAAAGGTTTTGCAAAGAGGAGACAACCGAAAAGAATCCATTTCACTTAAGTCAAGAATATTACCTAAACAAGTAATACTTCCATGCCATGTCTTAAAGTGCTCGATTCGAGAAGCGTGCAAAAGGAATAAACCAATGGGAAGATCGCACTTGTGTCGAACCGGAAAGCCGCAAGACATTTAATACGAGAAAATGTCAACATCAAGGATCGCAACAAGACAAGCCAACGAACACAAGTGACTTTTGAAAATCAGCCTATCTCTTCAACGGGCAGATTTTAAAAAGCTCACTATAAAAGGCTGAGGAATCACTTTGAGAAAAGGTAATCTTGATCACCCGAACCACGAACATTCAAGCTATTATTCGAACTATAACCCGCAAAATGTTCTCAAGTTATTCAAGCAAATCCTCAAGCCTAAATTTCGAAAGAAATCGATCCAACACCAAGCTGTGAAGGAAAGACAACTTCAAACTGTTGAAGAGGAAACTTTTGAAGAATCAAAGGGGTCTACATTCCAAGAAGGATCAGAGAAAGGTTCAAGGTCGAACCATTCTCAAGTTATTGGAGGGCTTCGTGATCAAATCCAAGAAGCTTGAGCAAGTGAGTGAAGTAGCAAAGCGTACCCGCCCATGAAGAAGAAGGCCGAGTCGGACGAGAAGCCGGTTTGTGTGACCAAGGCATCTCCAAACCGAGTCCCAAAGGATCAAGTCGGTGTGTGATCAAGACTTGTATTTGACCGATAACCACTCGTACTCGATCAATACTTAGTGGATTCCTCCAGGAGTTGGAGAAGAGAGGATTAGAAGAATTACCCCATCTTGAACCTCTATAAAAATTATTATGTCATTTACATTTCAAAGATTTAATTTCGCATATCATTTTATATCGCGATAATCGCTATCCAATCGACAATTAACAAAGTGCTAAAACCAAGTGTTAAAACAAACTTAAACCGAATTCAAGGGTGTTAAGTCTTCCATTTGAAAATCTCATCACCAAGTTAAGGTTTAGACTAAACAGTGAGTTATTCTATCAACCAATCGAGTCAGTGCATTTGAGTGGCTAACTCATTTGGTTAACTAACCTAGTCCTCATGACGCGTATTTGTATATTTAACTCTGTATTATTTTAAAAGGACTAAAATCGAAAAAGTTGGTAAGGTTTATTCAACCCCCTCTTCTAAACCTTACTCACCCCCTTGGGACCTACACCCACGACAATCAATTAAGCTTGTTCTATTTATCAGATCAACATTTTACTTTAGCGGTACAAGTTTGTGCTGTCACAACTAGAGATGACAATTGGATGAGTAGATACGGGTTCTCACCCGCCTAGACCATAATGGGGGTATGGATAGGCTTTTTAGAATTTGGGATGGGAAATTATTACCCATTTATAAATGGATACGGTACAATTTTACGCCATCGGATACCCACTACCCGAACTCGTTTACCCCTTAGTAACCTCCACTTATTTTTTTCACCTGACATTATACATTTATTCTTAGAAGCCCTACATAAATTTCTATTTTGTACAAAGAAGATATGAAATTATTACTTTCTTTGAATTTATGACCCAATCAACTCTGTTTTATCTTGTCAAGCTTGGTAGAACTGCATGTTTGATGATGTAGTTTTGTGGAATAAATGATGTACTAGTGTTGGCTCTGTAGTTTCAATGAATTTACGGGCTGCATTTGTATTTATGTGTTGCTTTTGATTTAGTTGATGAATGATGATAGCCAACATTGACTTGCAAAATTGAAATAGTTAAATGTTATATTTATTAAGAATTTAACAGATTAAATATTTTCTTATATAATAATTAGTTCTTGGTAGGGTAATAATTTGAATACTCATTTAAATATTCATACAAGTATAACTTTAAATAAAATAAATTAAACGGATTTTAATCGGGTATGTGTAGTATGCGTGTGTCGCCAAATGGATTTGGGATGGGTACAAATAATAGATGTAGTTTCTTAATCGAGTTTGGGACGGGTACATGTAGTATTAATATTATGGGGCTCGGGTATGGATGACCCTTAAATGACGAGCATGGGTAGTATTAATATTATAGGGTTCGGGTACGGGTAGTATTAATTATATTAATATCAATCGGTATTTCGCGGAATTACTGTAGTGGTGGGTCCCCTATCCATTGCCATCCCTAATCACAACTATTGACCCGGGTTTGATCATATATGGGTATATGCGTGTGTTCTCTCCCCTTATATCCTCAACTGTACTAAAAAAAAGTTTGTTCTATTTATCATTTTATATCTTTTATAATTGATTTTTATTTCAATATTTTTCTACTAGCTTTCACATGTTTTGTGATTGACTATGGGAATTTTTTCAAATTTTTATTTTTGAGAGAAAAAAATTATAGGATATGTGATTGGTTGTGGAAAAAGTGATTTTTTTTTAAAAATAAAATTCCATTTCTTTCCAAAATTAACTCATTTTCATCTCTCTCTTTCACACTTCTCAATACCCAACTATACTATTTATTTCTCTTTCTTCCTCCTATTTATATAACTAATTTCGATAATTTCTTTAATTTATCACCATTTTTGCTATTTTTCTCTTAATCTTGAAAACAAAAAGTATAAAATGAGATCTATATTGCTCATTTTTTTGTTTAATTTTTCATTTTCAATTCAATTTTATTGCATTATATTTTACACTATTATTTTCACAAAAAATTCCATAAACAATCAACATCTCTAAAAGATTCCCCATCACATCAATACAATCACTATTTTTTCTCTATCCATCCAACTTTCACATTTAAAAAAAAAACTTCACTAATGTTCACTCAGAAAATGAAAGTGGATGGAATGAAATCACAATTAATCACACCCTAAACTTTTTTTTTTATCTTGTTAATACTTTTAATTATGAATTTAAATATGAAGTTTCTTCAATGCCTTTTATTCTATTTTCATTTCATTACCCTTTTCCTACTAAGTTTTATAGTTAACTTATTTTTATAATTCACAATATTATCTTTTATTTTCCAAAAAAATATTAGATATGAAATTTATGACATACTCAGTGTGATATATGCCAACTTCCACGTACCCCGACACATCAACATGCGGACCAATTGATACATTTTAAACTACATGGTTGTATGATTTACACGTTGATATCCCTCCCTGTTTTGATAGGGACTATTTCGCCAGAGAACGTACACATATTCTCTTTATATTTTTCTTTCAATTTTAAATTGCTAAACATAACATAAATTCAAAACACAAGTAGCACATGTTAAAAACACCCGCACAATAATACATTGTAAAATCTAATTAAACATGATAGATATTTTATATTTAGTTTGTGGATGTAAAACCTTTCCGAATTCTTTGTCCTTCTTGCTAAGTGAAACCTCCAATCGAGCTTTTGACCATTATTCTCCTAAGTGAGTTGATTATTGCCCTTAGTGACAATTTTGACTTGTTAAAGTTTCTTAAGCCAATCTTTGTACTAGTGCTGGTACGTCTCTTCCAGGCTTAAATCATAATCATCCGACTCGTCTTTTGACTGTAAATCGTATTTTGTCCGAAGTATAATTTAGACAAATTATTTGAAAAATCAGTAGTGTTATACGTTCCAGGTGTTGAAATATTTTGAGTCATGACATCTCGAGAAACGCCTAATGGGTGATCTATAAGCATTTTTCCCTGCAATAATAGACATGAGCATTGGCGGAGAAAGGGGTCCAACCTAGTCCTCCACCCCCCTTTTTTTGTAACATTTATATGATTTTTCTTGAATTTTCTATCGGACTCGCCTCAGTTTTGTGTATTGAGCCATCCCATTGTCGTGTCTTGGCTCCGCCATTGGACATGAGGGCAGTGGGATTGTCCTTTTGGTCAATGTTGTCCTCAAATTCAGCATTACCCAGAGTGATGGTACGCCAAATTCATACCTCTTTTCTATAAGGTATTTGCGCATTGATTTGCATAGTGGCCAATTCTCGTAGTGAAAATTGAGCTATTATGTTTGTAATATGCCAAGAAGTTCATCAAGCTATAACGTGGTACTATATCGAGCTTCTTTAATGGTCAAAATATTCATGTTGAATTGTTCAGGGAGAGAACGAACCATCTTGCTCACTAACATTTGATTTGAAATAAGATCACCAAGAGATTGAGACTCATTGGCGATCTCACATAACCTTCCATTGTATGACGTGATTTTTTCATCTCCTTCCACCCTAAAGTTTTCAAAGTTGGTAGTAAGAAGTCGAAGCTTGTTTTGAAGAATGCTAGAAGACCCCTCATAATGTTTTTGCAGGACTTCCTATTTATCTTTGGCGGCAGTATAGTTTGAGATAATCTTAAACATGTTCTCATATTGACTCCTCCGAATACAACATTGAGAGCCTTAGAATTAAGGTTCGCCAACTAGATCTCATTATTAGTCCAATCAATCTCACATTAGCATCAATAAATTTTGGAAGACTCCAACCTATGGAATTGCACGCCAAGTCCTTTCATCAATAGACTTGATGTAGGCGCGCATCTTGACCTTCCATATCGAATAGTTTGAACCATTTATAGTAGGGGGATATGAACATAGAAACACCTTGGATATCCATGATTATTAATAGAAACGCAAAAAATAATACTTAGTGAAATCAAGTGTTGGCTCCAGATGACAATTGAAAGAATTACAATCCACGGATATTCGAAAATAAATGCACTGAGTAAAGTGTTGTTATGAGTTTTAGAAACGCTTATACCAATTCGCAGCGGAATAATATAGAACACTAATGATAAAAAATTGTCTGCAAGTAAAAATACTTGCAAACGAGCTACCAGAGCAAAAACTTCACTAGTTGATGAATCATTTACAGAACAAATTGTTTATGACTCAACTAGTACGAACAACTACTAAAACTCTTATAATTTGTCAATCAACTCATCCAAAAAATATGAATACAGAATCTTATACTCATAAACAAACAAATGATGGACAAAAATAAAGAACAAAGACTCTTACGCTCATGAACAAACAAACAAACAATGGACAAAATACATTTATGTTTTTTCCTGATGAAATTTGTAATTTTTTTTACAACAAGAAAATTGCATTTTTATTAATCGATACGAAATAACCAAGATACAAAATCCTGAAGCCAGAGGAAAAACCTCAAATAAATTTTAGTATAATTTGAGTCAAATGACAATTTTCCCACCACGTGTTGACATATGACAAGATTCTGTAGAATATTCCACTGGCAGCGAATCCCAGGAGGCTATCTGCACAACCCGCAAACTTCAAGAGATAATTAAAGCATCCTAAATTAAAAAATTATGTGATCAAAGTTGAAAAAAATCGAATAGTTCGAACGGATGAAAATCATCTTTTTTTATTGATATAAATACATGTATTGATATTACGAAAATGAAATTTCTATATTTTACTTTATATCAATGGCAATCATTTAAGTTTGTTCTATTTATGAGATCAACATTGTGCTCCATTAATAAAAGTTTGTGCTATCATGATGATTGACCCGGGGTTCGATTCCATACGAGTTTGTGTGTTTCCTCCCCTTACATTCCCCAACTGTACTAATAAAATGGTTTGTTCTATTTATAGTTTAATATCGTTTATAATTGATTTTTATTTCAATTTTTTATACTAGCTTCTACATGTTAACTTTTTTGTTTTATCTTGTTAATATTATTTTTGATTTTTAAAGATTTAAATATGAAGTTTCTTCAGTGCCTTTTACTTTATTTTCATTTCATAGCCCTTTTCCTACTAAGTTTTATACGTTAACATATTTTAAAATTCATAATATGATATCTTTTATTTTCCAAAACATATTAGATATAAAATTTTGGACATACTATGTGTGCTAGCTCCATCCCCTATTCCACGCACCCCGACCGACGTATCAACATACGAACCAATTAGTACATTACAAAATACGTGGTGCTAATTAACTCACACGTGAATAATGCTGTTTTTATAGAGACTATTTCGACAGAACGTACACATTCTCTCTCTATATGTTTTCCTTTCAATTTTCAATTGCTAAATAACATAAATTCAGTTTTTAAAAAAAAGAAAATAAACATAAATTCAAAACAGGAGTATTACCTTCAAAAAAAAAAAAAAAAAAAAAAAAAACACAGGAGTATTACGTGTTAAAAACACCTGCACAATAACTCATCCTAAAAACTAAATAAATATGATAGATATTTTTTTAGCGTTCCATCAAATAAATGCTAAAGTCCGATGTTATTTTAAAATTAATGACTTTGACCAATTCATATATGCAACTACTATTGCCGAAAAAAAAAAAATAGCGAGTCGATTTTTTTGGCCATTTTCATCAAATTAAAATATTTTTAGTTATTTTGATATGTTAAATAAGTGCCTATGTCTTTTCGTCATTCCTATTAAACCAAAATGTTTAGGATCTTTTTTGAAACACATGATTTTTAGTCATTTTGACACGTGAAATGTCAAAATTGACCCTTAGGCCAATTTACACTCTTTCGAGTCACACACACATCCTCATAACTCGACAATCCAAACTATGGAAAATCATATTCCCACGACTTGCAAAAATGGCTTCTACTACGGCGATCTGCATCTCTCACTTCATTCAATTTCTTTAATTTCATAATTCTTGTTGATTTAGTTAATTTATAGTTGTTTAGTTTATGATTTGTTGTTAAATTTGTAGAATATTTAGGGTTTAGGTAATTTGGGTTTGTGTTGAAAAACTTGATGCTTCTTTAATGTTGTTTGGGGTGAATAAAGATGCCGACGATGCTTTCAATTATGTAACTCGATATCGAGTTACGTAACTCGATATCGAGATATAGTAAAAAAACATCACTGTTATGTTAACTCGATATCCAATTATGTAATCGGATATCGAGTAATCATAATGGATATCGAAGTTTTGTAACTTCGATATCTAGTTACATTTAACTCGATATATTTGCCTCTACTTTCACAACCTGGTTATTTTATTTTTCTCCAAAATACTTTGAATTCACATCCATTTTGCATATATAATATATCAAATTAATCATCTTTTCGATATCTACAATTCAACATTAATATTGTACACACAAAAATGAAAAATACATTCGATTTTTTAAAAAGTTTGAAAGAAAGAGTAAGAAGATATATAGAGAGATAAGTGAAAGAGAAAAATATCACACATATATGTTAGAAGGGTATGAATGTCTTTTGTTCTACCAAAATGGCTAAAATAATATTTATTTACAAAAGATGAGTAGTTTTCATTTTTTCATTATAGAAATGGTTATTTTGGCTCATTACCAGTATAAGTAATATTGTTTATTTTGTACTAGTTTTTCAAATTTCAGCAATAGCCGAATTTTATCATTTTAGGTCAATTTATGGGTAATGGAATTGATTGTAACTCATCGGGTGAGCATTTAATTTGTAATTCAAACCATTCACCTATAATCAAGTTCCACATCTCCCATTTATTATAAAAAAATTACTCCTGACTTACAATAGTTCATGTGTTCTTAACGGAATAATGTTACTCTTCCTACATCCTGGGAACTAACTCTGATATAGATCAGATCGTCCAACATATAGACAAATCTGTCGATGTTAAATTTCATCGATAGACTTCATTAAAAATCGCTAGAAATCCATAGGTTCAATTTTTTTTTTTTTGTCCTGCTAGGCACTTGGTCTCAACACCAACAGAGACCTTTACGTCTAACATATATCTACCTTCCAAGGTATTCACATGAATCAAAACTTTTGGCTACTGTGGGTTTTAAATTATTTGTTTCAATCAAAGATACGTCGAATTCTAATTTCTGAAAACATTATGTCACAGAAGTTCATTTCATGAAAAAACACAATTCATGCTCAACAATTATTTTTAGGCCTAATTCACATTATTCTAGAATATAATCTAGATATACAACTTTATTCTGGTATTTTGAATACACTGAATAATAACACTTGTATAATAATGATATTCATGGCGGAACTAGACACTTCATGTTGGGGGCTAAATAACTTTGGGGGCTAAACTACTAAAAAAACTAATCTTAAGTACTAAAATTAATATTTTAAAACAAAATATATAGAAATTAATTAAGTTTCTAAAAAAATTGGGGGGGCTAAAGCCCCTCTAATACAAGTATACAACACAAGGGTACGCCCCTGATGATATCATTTATACACACATTATTATGTAAGGACACGATCAAGGCAGAGGAAGAGGGTCAATCAAACATGACAAGACTTGGTTCCTCGTCTCTCGATCTTGAACGCCACATCCGTCTCCATTTTGATAAATGAAATTTGCGACTTTTGCTATGTTCACTATATATCTGATCATTTGTTGCTGCGAATGAGGACTCCTAATGAATAGCCCATTCATTTTCTTCCACGATTCATTTGTAATGTTCCTGATTTGATCACGAGCTTCTAATTCTGAAACATTTGCTTCCCTCATGTAACAGAGAATTGATGAAGGTGCATCACCTCTATCTAATTCCGCCTGTATATATTACACCGTTTTATATCAAGATGAATGGTACGCATTGAGAATGGAAAAAAAAATGGGCGGGACTATTTTTAGCCATTTCACCTAAGCCAACATCTTTTTTAGCCGCCATGGTTTTCAAACACATTTTTGGATAGCCATAACTTTAAGTTCAATTGTCCATTTTTTCTTATTTTCATTTCATGGGCCCGGTACTTTTCTCTCGGGCATCGAGATTTATTTCGGGGCCTGAGAACCATTTCTCGCCAGAAAAATGCACCACATCGAATTTTCAAAAAAAAAAAGGTCAAACATCTTACCAAAGAACACAAGGATGGTATAACTGTCAATTTTCGGTTACTAAAAATAGGTTTTTTGGTAAAACATGGCTAGAAAAATGTTGACTTTGGCCAAATCGATAAACAAGCCTATTTGCACCCAAAAAAAAAAAAGAGTTTTACTTTAGAAGTGCCCTGATCATTGCAGAGTCGAAAAATCAGGGAGGCATGGTGGATGATTTCTTGATTGTTGTTAAATGCAGCAATAGTTTGTGTCATATTTTGACCAACACCAAAAAGGGCATGAAGAGAAAGAAGAGGACCAGAGGAGGATGTCCACCCATTATCCATGTATTCCTAAGAGATGGAAATTGGCCCTTGTCATACCACTTTGCTTCCACTAACAATGCTTTGCAAAAATCTGTCCACTGGTGGTTAAAAATTAAAGGAAAACAGTATTAGAAAAAAGTTGGGAACTAAAATTATACTAAGACTGGAACTGTTACATAGATGATCTCATATAATTTGTGGAAAATTAAATACCACTTTCTTCAAATGAGGTAAAACTGATTTCCAGCCTTTTACTTTCTGAATTTCATGATCAATGTCATTTGCAGTATCATAAAGAGCCCAAAAGCATCTCTTAATAGCTTCTGGAAGCTCTTGAATCTCCCTTGGGTCCCACCTGAAATTGACACAAGAATATCTTTTTAAATATGTATTTCAAGTACGACCCTTTTAACCCCATGGTTGGCCTATCGACCTAAGGTTGCTTCTGCAACTTTCGGGTCGTCGGCTTTAAATCCCGACTATCGCGGAGTGTGAGGTTGAGGTTCTCCTACCCTACCCCAGAAATTAGAGCCATCCCTGAGTTTCCCATAGTCAAAAGTGTGGGGTTTATGTATGTCCCCAGCTGATACGGGGATATTCTGATTTCTGGGTAATAAAAAATAAAAAAAAGTATGACCCTTTTAGTTGAAGTGAAGTACATGAGCTAATAAGTTGTATTGAGATGTACCTTTCTACTGCAATGGTGAACTGCTCTAACTCATGCTTCGAGCCATAAATGTCGTACACGTCATCAATTATTAGAACAAACAAGATGGCTTTTGTGAGCCATTTTCTAAGGTTTCCATATCGTGGCTCATAAGCCACTCCCACTGCCCACAGATAACTTTCAACCGCACGATCTCTTGTGAAGGTTAAAGCTTCTGAAAGGCCTAGATTTCTCCACCATCTAGCCAAAACGTTGACAAATTTGAAATTGTTTAGTCCTCGTCTCAAAGTTTTTACTATTAAGTAAATCCCATATATTTGATTTTTAACTAAAATTAATGTGGCTATATATAGAGTCACCTTAAAATCTCCTTTAATTCCTTTTGGTGCTGAACTTGAACCATGTTAAAGCTAAGTCCTGCCAGTTTATGCAGTATACAATTATTGTGTGCATGGATTTGTTTCTTGACATTGAACCAGCTCACACTCCAATGAGAAGGGCACTTGGCTGAATATATGTTGAGATTCTTTGCTGTAAATAGTACTTTTGCTCTATCAAGCAGGCATTCATCCTCCAAGCCAAGATGAGAGGCTTCAAAAATTTCAAGCCTGGATTTGACATCTGAATGTGCGGTTGTTATTAGCTTCTCCTCGTCGTCCAACAGTTGAAGAATTGCATCTGCATGTGTTTCATTTAGAGTTAGTCGTAGGAGATTTAGTGTTTGTTTGGGAGTCTTTTGAGATGGACTTTTAGGTTTAAAAGTCCGTTTCAATAATAAATATTGTTCGGCGGTTAATTTTGAATGAACTTTTTTATAAGTCATTCCTCCAAAAATTCATTCTAGAGAAGTGGAAATTTGAGGCTGTTTGAAAAGTCCATTCTAGATAAATCCATTTTTTAAATGGACTTTTCCATAAGTCTTTCCCAAACATGCACTTACTAATTTCACGTGGTATATATTTGTTAGGTTTATATGTGACATAAATTAGAGGCAAATAATTTTCACCTTCTGAAACATGATAGCCATGCTGCCTTAGAATTCTGAAGTACAATGCAGCAGAGTAAAGATCACGGTACATGCTATAACCAGTGGACTTCATGCATGCTATCTCATCCATGGATTTACTGATTTCTTCCGCAAAATAATAGGAAAGAGCTAGTTTGTTAATCTCATCTATAAGCTCCAGCTTATATAATGGATCCTTCAATGCACCAATAATGCCACAAACTTCCTCTCTCAGCATCTCAGCTTCCCTTTGTACTTCTCTTCCTGAATAATCAATTAATAATCAATTTATGGCCGAATTCGCCACTTACGTTTTTTCTGAAAATATAAAAAAAAAATATCTGTATTTTTCAAAAACATGTTTTTTAGTCATTTTGACTAAAAATTGATGGTCACACGCCCATATTGGATTATTTGGTAAAGTACTTGACTATTTTTCAAAATATTGATGTGGTATATTTGCCGTTAACGAGAAATGTTTCTCGGTCCCAGGAAATGAAAAAAAAAGACACAAATGGACGATTAAACTCAAAAATAACTATAGAGAAATTGTCAAAAGTCCGATGGACTGAAATCTTGATGCATGATAACAAACTCACGTCGTATTTGCTGGTAAGAGACTGTAAGTGATCATAGTTCCAGATGTTTGGTTTGTAATTGGCTGTGCGCCTTGCATTGTCGGCTTTGTGGCCATTGGATATTATCTCCATATTCCCCCAAAGAAATCTGTTATACGTACGTTGTCTTAATGTGATGGGTTGGTACTCTAGTCTGAGGTTAATTTGCAGTATATAAAGCAACATCCAGATAGAAGAAATATGAAATTGGTGGAGATGATCATCAATATTTGTGTGCTATAGCCTATAGGCCTAGGCGAGAAATCAAGTGACAATGACGGAGATTTTTCTTCAAATAATCCTATGTTTCTCATTTGGTCCACCTAAAACGTAGCCTTTGTCCCTACAAAGATTAGGACAACTCTTTCGTCGTGCTTCTCATTTATAACATAATTAAATGACGGAAAATTGGAGTCTAAATGGGATGGTTCTACCGGGGAATAATTATTGAGTGCCTAAAGTTTTTAGTCATTTTTTCAAACAAAAATGTTTTTTAGCCGTATTTTTTTGACACACATGTTTTTAGTCGTTTTGACACGTGAAATTTCAAAATTGCCCCTTACGCCAATTTACATTTTTTCAAGTCACACGTACACATTCTCATAACTCGACATCAAAACTTTGGATAAAATCCTATTCTGGCGACTTGCAAAAGTGGATTCTACTACGATTGTATCTTTCACTTCATTCAATTCATTTAATTTTATAATTTTTTGTCGAATTAGTTAGTATATAGTTGTTTAGGTTAAAATTTGTTGTTGGATTAGTTGAATTTGTTTAGGTTTAGATATTTTAGGTTGAGATTGTTGATGTAGAAAACCTTGTTGCATCATTAATGGTGATTTTGAGTGAACGAGTAAGATGCGAGTCTTTTCATCCCATAACTTGATAATTGATATCAAGTTATGCAATCGCATCATTTGTATCGAGTTATGGTAACTTGACATCGAGTTATCATAACTTAGCATCGAGTTATGCAACTACAACATTGGTATCGAATTATGGTAACTTGACATCGAGTTATCGTAGCTTAGCGTCGAGTTACCATAACTTGACATTGAGATATGTGAATCGCATCATTAATGGTGGTTGCAAGTATGGAAATGGAAATTGGATGAGCCGCAAAATGGAACAGAGAAGCTTAATACCTAATTAAAGTTTTGGCAAATAAATTACTAACATTAATTTTTAAAGTGTTAAAATTCACATGCCATAATCTAACATGTCATAAATTTCAACACTCAAACAAATAAATAGAAGCATTAATTTTATTGCTTTCAAAGTTACGGCGTGCATTCATTACATTCATCTTGAACAACCCATTTTTAAGTACTCATTCCTTACGAACTATCCAGTTTTCATAAGTATAAGTTTTTGTTCCTCAAATACTAGTCTAAACTCTGTCTTGACCAACAGCGATCCCGACACCAAATTCAGCACCATCTTGTCTAGACCGACAATGTTGGAAGTTGTAGAATTTCTCATGAACAATTTCCTTCCGTTGATAGGAGTATATGTTGAGAACATGTCTTGTCGAGCAAATGTGGCGTACAGTACATGTGTCCACCCACCATTATCTCAGAAAACGGAAAAAAAAAAAGGACATAAAAACGCCACTCTGAAACTCGAATTACGTACCTGCAAATTATTCTATATCTTCATCTGTAATCCAACAATGAACTTTTAGTTATTAAAGCACTTTGCACCAAACATCTGTTAGTAATGTTTAAAAAAAATACCTGCAAAGTGCATTTAATAGAAACTTAATTCAGAAGTACTCTCAAATTGACATTCACAATATTATTATTCTTTACTTATGCGTCATGCGCATGACGTATCAAGTAATATTACCAAGGATCTTGTTGGAATAACTGCACAAGCAAATGTTAACTGATGCTTAAATCAGAAATCCTGATGCCTCTCCAGAATATAGTAAAACCAATGTTTTAAATATTGTACCGGTGATCAAATTGGCTAAAACCATAGGTAAACGGTTCAACCGGTCAGACTGGTTTTATCAATTTAATAAAACTAATTATATTTTGAATTATATTATATAAAATATTAATATAATATATTAATATAAAAAGAGAAGTTATATATAATTCGTTAATATATTAATTTTGATTGTACTAAAAAAATCTTATTTTTGATTATGTAATTATTTGATTGATTATCTATGCCTATATAGTAGAGATTTTTCCAAATTTAAGATATTTTAATTGATTATAATTCTTGTTTGATTTAGTTAAAATAGAAAATAATTGATTAATTAGAAACATGACATAAATGTTAACTAAGTAGAACTCTAGTTTGATTTGAATTATTACATCAGCATTAAATATTAAGTTTATAATTTTATTTTTTTAAAAGTGAAAAAATGGGGAATAAAATTGAAAATTAGTAAAATTTGGTTTAATCGGTTTGGCGGATTTGACCGGTTTAGCCACAAAAATGGTATTTAGAGTTTTATCGCACGGATCGACCACCATTCCACGGGTATCCGGTGTGAGCGGTTCAATCGGCCGATAGTCCGGTATAGTACGATATTTAATGCATCACAAAAACTCTGTAAGATGTCTAACTTAGTCGACTGTTAGACGGATCGACCGCATGGATCCGATGGCATTTTCGTAATATTAGCAAAGTGGTGTTTTAATAGTTTTCGGGAGTATCGGTATTAGCAAAGTCCTTCAGAAATGTATTAGTCGTCCTTCTAAAAAGTATTAGAGTTCTTCTAAAATGTATTAGTAATTCCTGAAGAATTTTTAGGTATTTCTCTTAAATATACTCCTAAAATTTATTAGCAATCCCTCAAAAAGTATTAGTAGTTCCTCGAAAAAGTATTAGTAGTTCCTTGAAATAAATTAAATTTTTCTCCTAAAATGTATTAACAAAGTCTTCCGAAAAGTATTAGCCGTCCTTCTAAAAAGTATTATCAGTTCTTCTAATATGTATTAGTAGTTCCCTGGAGAATATTTTAGTATTTTTCATGAATATACTTAAAGAAATGTATTAGCATTCCCTCGAAAAAGTATTTGTTGTTCCTCGAAAAAGTATTAGTAGTTTCGGAGAGTATTTTAGTAGTTTCTGAATATAATTAATTTTTCTTCCGAAATGTATTAACAAAGTCCTTCGAAAAGTATTAGTCGTCCTTCTAAAAAGTATTAGCAGTTCTTTTGAAATGTATTAGTAGTTCCTTGAAGAGTATTTTAGTATTTCTCATGAATATACTCCCAAAATGTATTAGTAGTCCTCAAAAAAAGTATCACTAGTTCCTCAAAAAAGTATTATTAGTTCCATGTAAAGTATTTTAGTAGTTTCCCAAAATATAATTAATTTTTCTCCGAAATGTATTATTTGTCCCTCGGAAAAGTATTAGTAGTTTCTCGAAAAAGTATTAGTAATTTTCCGAGAAGAAGAGCGTTTTGCACATCAATCCCAAAGGATCAATCTAAGAGGACACACAAATCATCGGACACCAATCTGACCCGAGTTTTTCTCACGAACCATCAACGCCTCGTCTCAATCTCAACTGTTAGCCCAAGCGGGCCAACCCTCATTTGTAGAACCACCGCTACCCCACCGGAGCCGCATGATTTGCTTCGTCATTTTTAAAAAACCTAACTACTTCAATCGATTCCCCCTCCTTTCCTCATTTTCCTTAACAAACAAAACAAATCACACGCGCATAAATTTCAAATTTCAAATTCCCCACCGCCTACGTAAAAACGAAACCACAAACGATCGATTCATTTTTTCTAGACGTAATCAATTTTCACCGATTTACGAAATTAAATGAAATTACCTTTGGATTGTCACTGAGAGTCGACATACCCAAAGGTGTGTCATGGTCGAGGGCGGTGTGCGGTGGAATGGGGAGGTGGAAGGTCGTGCTCTGAGAGCAAACACGGCTAATATGCGCATAAAGAAATGGTAATTGATTTTCTTGTTACCTTGGAAAGGATAAACCGACGAGTGCCCCATAATAGTAGGGATAGTTGATGAATCTCTAGCGTGGTTTTGTGAAATTAAAGTGATTTAATTTTTGGGAATTTATACATGCAGGTTCAAACAAAAAAAAAGAGAGAGAATGAATGGAAAACAGAGCAGAGTAGGTGCATAATATGTTTGTTGTGGACCATTTTTTTATTTATTTTGCGGATCCGGGTCACGTATGGATAGAATATTTAGACCCGTCTAACGGATCTAGATCCAGTTAGACGGTCTCTGAGAGACTAGAATGCATTGAGTAAAACCTCTATAAATAAATAATATGGGGACTATGAATTTTACTAATTTAGATAGGTATTAATTAATCGATAAATTGATAACTTATTAATTTAAAGAGTGCTTTATCAATTCTGTAAATATAAAGTTATATAAAAAATCATTCTGATTATTAAATTTGTGAAGGTTTTACTATATGCTAAATAGTGAAGATAGTAATTTAATGGGAATATATTACAATTTATATATGTTTAATGTGAACTATAATATTTTTAGAACCCTTTCCCGATTCAGTAACCTTTTAGATAATCCACCAAAATTCATGAGCTTAAATTAAAGTAGGTTTCTCTTTTCTTGTACTCTTATTATTATTATAAGAAATTTAAAAATCTTTTCCGTAAATATATAGGACTTTCTTATTAAATGCACATTGTTTTATTTTTTTCCTTTTTTAAAAGGAGGATAATGGTTGACTTCCTCAACTCCCCTCCAGTGACTCGAACCCATAACCAACTAAGTCGTAGGTGCAAGGTGCTTAACAATGGGCTACCTTGTCTTGTTTGAAATGCACATTCCGTTGAAATGCGCGCCGTCAAATATCTATTCAAATAAATTCAACTAAAACCGAGCTAAATATTTAAGTCAACTTGAACAATATTAGATTCGGTTAAGATAACTTAGTTCATAACTTTATTTTAAGAATCAATCAATTCCATTAAGCAAAATAACCGCGTACAACGGATAACATTGACCACAATTATAAGACCTACAAAATCCTTATACATATCTAAAATACGAGATATATTTTAAACATCACAAAAAATTGTGTGAGACGGTCTCATGAATTGTATTTAAATAGAATTTCGACCTAACCCATACCCTTGAAAAGAATCCATATTTTTGTATGTGTTTAGGATCCGTCTCATGAACTTAGATTCATGAGACGGTCTCACAAAAGACCTACCCTTTAAGTACATATCTGATTTAATTGATCCAGTAGAATTTGCAAAAGTCTTTGGACAAATCACAAACTCGCATCATCACCTAGGCCAATCTTTTTATTATGGATCATCTAAATATTCGCACAAAACGCTTATTATAGTTCAAAATTGAGTTATATCACCATAATGACAAAATCTTACGAACGAAAAACCACCACGAGGACAAAGATCACTTACTAAAAGGAAGAAACTCCACTTATTAAGGGACATGAACTTCAATGCGAAACTTGAAAAACTCACACCTATCGGTGGCTAACTTTGCACGTTTAGTCACCATTTTAGCCATAAATACGCCCCAAAATACATGCAAAACTCACACCTATCAGTGGCTAACTTTCTTTGGTTAACTAACGTATTTGCCGCTCAAGGGCGTATTTGTGTATTTAACTCTGTATTATTTTAAAAGGACTAAAATCGAAAAAGTTGGTAAGGTTTATTCAAACCCCCTTCTAAACCTTACTCACACCCCTTGGGACCTACACCCATGACAATCAATTAAGCTTGTTCTATTTATCAGATCAACATTTTACTTTAGCGGTACAAGTTTGTCGTTGTCACAACTAGAGATGACAATGGGATGAGTAGATACGGGTTCTCACCCGCCTAGACCATAATGGGGGGTATGGATAGGCTTTTTAGAATTTGGGATGGGAAATTATTACCCATTTATAAACGGATACGGTACAATTTTACGCCATCGGATACCCACTACCCGAACTCATTTACCCCTAGTAACCTCCACTTATTTTTTTCACCTGACATTATACATTTATTCTTAGAAGCCCTACATAAATTTCTATTTTGTAAAAAGAAGATATGAAATTATTACTTTCTTTGAATTTATGACCCTATCAACTCTGTTTTATCTTGTCAAGCTTGGTAGAAGCGCATGTTTGATGATGTAGTTTTGTGGAATAAATGATGTACTAGTGTTAGCTCTGTGATTACAATGAATTTACGGGTGCATTTGTATTTATGTG
This sequence comes from Rehmannia glutinosa, assembly GCA_016081115.2. Lineage (NCBI taxonomy): Eukaryota > Viridiplantae > Streptophyta > Magnoliopsida > Lamiales > Orobanchaceae > Rehmannia > Rehmannia glutinosa. Next base: position 95,009 of record JABTTQ020002428.1, read on the forward strand.
TTGCTTTTGATTTAGTTGATGAATGATGATAGCCAACATTGACTTGCAAAATTGAAATGGTTAATTGTTATATTTATTAAGAATTTAACACATTAAATATTTTCTTATATAATAATTAGTTCTTGGTAGGGTAATAATTTGAATACTCATTTAAATATTCATACAAGTATAACTTTAAATAAAATAAATTAAACGGATTTTAAGCGGGTATGTGTAGTATGCGGGTGTCGCCAAATGGATTTGGGATGGGTACAGATAATAGATGTAGTTTCTTAATCGAGTTTGGGACGGGTACAGGTAGTATTAATATTATGGGGCTCGGGTATGGATGACCCTTAAATGACGAGCACGGGTAGTATTAATTATATTAATATCAATCGGTATTTCGCGGAATTCTTGTAGTGGTGGGTCCCTACCCATTGCCACGCCTAATCACAACTATTGACCCGGGTTTGATCATATATGGGTATATGCGTGTGTTCTCTCCCCTTATATCCTCAACTGTACTAAAAAAGGTTTGTTCTATTTATGGTTTTATATCTTTCATAATTGATTTTTATATCAATATTTTTCTACTAGCTTTCACATGTTTTGTGATTGACTATGGGAATTTTTTCAAATTTTTATTTTTGAGAGAAAAAAATTATAGGATATGTGATTGGTTGTGGAAAAAGTGATTTTTTTAAAAATAAAATCACATTTCTTTCCAAAATTAACTCATTTTCATCTCTCTTTCACACTTCTCAATACCCAACTATATTATTTATTTCTCTTTCTTCCTCCTATTTATATAACTAATTTCGATAATTTCTTTAATTTATCATCATTTTTGCTATTTTTCTCTTAATCTTGAAAACAAAAAGTATAAAATGAGATCCATATTGCTCATTTTTTTGTTTAATTTTTCATTTTCAATTCAATTTTATTGCATTATATTTTACACTATCATTTTCACAAAAAATTCCACAAACAATCAACATATCTAAAAGATTCTCCATCACATCAACACAATCACTATTTTTTCTCTACCCATCCAACTTTCACTTTTAAAAATAAAACTTCACTAATGTTCACTCAGAAAATGAAAGTGGATGAAATGAAATCACAATAATCACACCCTAAACTTTTTTTTATCTTGTTAATACTTTTAATTATGAATTTAAATATGAAGTTTCTTCAATGCCTTTTATTCTATTTTCATTTCATTACCCTTTTCCTACTAAGTTTTATAGTTAACTTATTTTTATAATTCACAATATTATCTTTTATTTTCCAAAAAAATATTAGATATGAAATTTATGACATACTCAGTGTGATATATGCCAACTTCCACGTACCCCGACACATGAACATGCGGACCAATTGATACATTTTAAACTACATGGTTGTATGATTTACACGTTGATATCCCTCCCTGTTTTGATAGGGACTATTTCGCCAGAGAACGTACACATATTTTCTTTATATTTTTCTTTCAATTTTAAATTGCTAAACATAACATAAATTCAAAACACAAGTAGCACATGTTAAAAACACCCGCACAATAATACATTGTAAAATCTAATTAAACATGATAGATATTTTATATTTAGTTTGTGGATGTAAAACCTTTCCGAATTCTTTGTCCTTCTTGCTAAGTGAAACCTCCAATCGAGCAATCGTGCTCTTTTGACCATTATTCTCCTAAGTGAGTTGATTATTGCCCTTAGTGACAATTTTGACTTGTTAAAGTTTTTAAGCCAATCTTTGTACTAGTGCTGGTACGTCTCTTCCAGGCTTAAATCATAATCATCCGACTCGTCTTTTGACTGTAAATCTGTATTTTGTCCAGAAGTATAATTTAGACAAATTATTTGAAAAATCAGTAGTGTTATACGTTCCAAGTGTTGAAATATTTTGAGTCATGACATCTCGAGAAACGCCTAGTGGATTGATCTATAAGCATTTTCCCCCGCAATAATAGACATGAGCATTGGCGGAGAAAGGGGTCCAACCTAGTCCTCCACCCCCTTTTTTTTGTAACATTTATATGATTTTTCTTGAATTTTCTATCGGGCTCGCCTCAGTTTTGTGTATTGAGCCATCCCATTGTCGTGTCTTGGCTCCGCCATTGGACATGAGGGCAGTGGGATTGTCCTTCTGGTCAATGTTGTCCTCAGATTCAGCATTACCCAGAGTGATGGTACGCCAAATTCATACCTCTTTTCTATAAGGTATTTGCGCATTGATTTGCATAGTGGCCAATTCTCGTAGAACAAGCTCTACACCGAACATAGTCAAGATTGAATTGGTTTCCAGATCATTCCTTATTCTTCTCACGTAAACTTTTTTGAGGTGTTTTGACTGGATTTGAGTTGAATGGCTTCTTAAACCTGGATGGTGATTGACTCTTTGTCTTTAGAAATTTGTTGAAACTTTTCGCAAAGCGTGCCATGGATTACTTTCCAATATCAAATTCTTAAATATTCTCTTTAATTAGTTGCTTCATCTCATCATTGTTATCGTGTATTGTTTGAAAATCAATTCTCTTCCCTATTTTTTTCTGCAGTGAAAATTGAGCTCGTATGTTTGTAATATGCCAAGAAGTTCATCAAGCTATAACGTGGTACTATATCGAGCTTCTTTAATGGTCAAAATATTCATGTTGAATTGTTCAGGGAGAGAACGCACCATCTTGCTCACTAACATTTGATTTGAAATAAGATCACCAAGAGATTGAGACTCATTGGCGATCTCACATAACCTTCCATTGTATGACGTGATTTTTTCATCTCCTTCCACCCTAAAGTTTTCAAAGTTGGTAGTAAGAAGTCGAAGCTTGTTTTGAAGAATGCTAGAAGACCCCTCATAATGTTTTTGCAGGGCTTCCTATTTATCTTTGGCGCGAGTATAGTTTGAGATAATCTTAAACATGTCCTCATATTGACTCCTCCAGACATCTGACATGAGAGCCTTAGAATTAAGGTTCGCCAACTAGATCTCATTATTAGTCCAATCAATCTCACATTAGCATCAATAAATTTTGGAAGACTCCAACCTATGGAATTGCACGCCAAGTCCTTTCATCAATAGACTTGATGTACGTGCGCATCTTGACCTTCCATATCAAATAGTTTGAACCATTTATAGTAGGGGGATATGAACATAGAAACACCTTGGATATCCATGATTATTAATAGAAACGCATAAAAAATAATACTTAATGAAATCAAGTGTTGGCTCTAGATGACAATTGAAAGAATTACAATCCACGGATATTCGAAAATAAATGCATTTGAGTAAAGTGTATGAGTTTTAGAAACGCTTATACCAATTCGCAGCGGAATAATAAAGAACACTAATGATAAAAATTGTATGCAAGTAAAAATACTTGCAAACGAACTACTAGAGCAAAAACTTCACTAGTTGATGAATCATTTACAGGACAAATTGTTTTATGACTCAACTAGTACGAACAACTACTAAACACTACAAGAAAACTGCTGATAGACACCACCAAAAAGACACCGGTTTTATGACTTTACTGGTGTCTTTTCCTTTTTAACACCGGTTTTGTAAGAAACCGGTGTCTAATTAGTGCTGTCGTTTGATAAACAACACCGGTTTCCTAGAACCGGTGTCTATTGTAAAACTATTTCCCAAATAGACACCGGTTTTGGCATCGGATTTCGAAACCGGTGTCTATTTATATAAATTATTTTAGATTAGACACCAGATTTTTTGACACCGGTTATAGAACCGGTGTCTTTATTTTTAACACCAGATCTTTAGACACCGGTTCTACAACCGGTGTCGTTAAGCCCTAATTAATTAGGTCATAGTGAAAGTCTTAATTGAGTTCATCCTTTCTCCGCACTCCAATCTCCTGTGCGCCCCCGTCTCTCACCTCTCCCCATCGCAGACGATACTGTATAGCCTTCACTCTCGTCTGTGAAATCGATCTCGTCACACTACATTAACCCTAACATTGAGCCGCCTAAGCCACATAGAATGAAGCACCATATGCAACAAATCAAACATTCGAGTCGGCCGATGAAGAACAAAATGCCTTTTCAGTTTTCACCTTCAAAACCCGTCTCTGCTTCCAAATACTCATCCCTCGAGATCCCCCCAATATTTTCTTTATTTTCGCTATCCTCCACACCGGAATCTCAACCGAGAATCGGCTCCAATCGAGCACCTCGCTGTACGGCAGCACGTAGCCGTCCGATATGATCACTGGCACACATCCCGCTTGCATCGATTCGATCAATCTCGGGCTCGCGACCTCAAATCCGCTAGGGCACAAACAGAATTTCGAATGCGACATTAATTCGAAGTAATTGTTCGCGTTTTCTGGAAGGTAATCGTGTACTCGGATGTCGGCGTCTTTGTTACATTACATATAATTCATTGATGTATGAGCAAAGTATATATTCCCACGACGAGGCTACGTGAGTCCCGAAACTTTTAGATTGTTAAATGTTTACGTGATTTTCCTATTATGAAATATTTCATGAGCTGATGATGTTTTTATTAATGTAGATTTGGTTCTGTTTTAGCATCTCAGGCTATCAGAGGCTCATAGCTGCTCATTGTTTGAATTCGATACATGTGGTGGTTGCATTATTGGGTTTGGGCATAATAATTATGAACACTTCATACATGTGTTGATCCATAGACAAAAAATGATTTTTCTGTTTGCTCCTTTCCATTAGTGTGACGGATTGTCCAATAATAAACTGAAAGAATTATATTGTGTGGCACTGTGAATTTGTTCTTTTGTTGAAGTTTAATGGATTCTGTGAAGAGGAGATGGAGGAAGTGATTTATTTGTCCCTCATTGAACTCCTTTTCAGTTTAGAAGTTCATACCCTTATATATTTATTTTATTTGAAAAATCTAGTTGGAGAATTCTACTACTTCTCGTGAATTTGTTTTATCCTTCTTCTTTCACATTATATTGTTAGTTTTATTCTCTTATATCAATGACAATGACCCATCTTAATTCTCAAACAAGTTATCCTCTTATAAAGTTGGCTGTTAATAAGGAATGGTGGTGATTCTACAGAAATTGTATAAATGTAAGAAAAGACATCATTATAAAGTACATTGTTTGGGCATCCAGTTAATGGTTTATGAATCCTTATCCCATTTTATTTTTGGTGATAAAATTGTTGCGTAGCTTGATGATTGAATCCTATTCAATCAATGATTGAATGTAATTTATGTTTGTCCTATTTCAGTGACTTGTCTTATTGGTTGATCTTTTACTGAATGTGCATTTTGGTTTATCTTGCATGGCTCATGTGATCTTGCTCAAAACCAGCTTATAGGAGAGATACCAAGATTAATAAACTGGAATGAAGTACTGCCAATATCTATGAGTGAAACAAATTCATGTGCACCAGGTTGATGAAATACAAATTGTGCACCAGGTATCTTTTTTCACTCAGGATTCTTCCTTGTAAATGAAGGTCCATGGGCTCTACCCTAAGTGCTGGGGTGAGAAATACTTTTGATGATGACATCAGAGAGATTTAACTAGTTTAGAATAATTTTTTTAATTAGCTTAAGGGATCAATTAACCCCTCAGCCTCTTAACTCACTTTTCAGGTATTAACCCTGCCGTCTAGCAGTCCACACCGTCGCCCGACCTCGCAAGCAGCCGCCCCCGTTGTTGAGTATGTTTGAACGAGAAAATTTGTCGTCATTATAGATTTAACTTTTATGCAATTGTTATCTCTAAATTATTAGCCGAGATATTGTAAGCTTGTGGGACTCTCTTGTCTTGCCTGTTTCAGTTATTAACGATTCAGTAACGGGAGTCATTGTAATTGTTTTCCAGGATAAGCTTGCCAGCATTATAACAGCAGAGCAGGGCAAGACATTAAAGGATGCGTTTAATGATGTGTCCCGTGGGATTGGTGAGTTCATATGGTACTTGAAGTTGAAACATTAGGTGTCCCCTTGGAACTTGGTACTTTGATGGATTGAATTGAAATGTATTTGAAAAATAGTTTAACCATCGAACATGACAAGATTGGTTGACCTAATATTTTAATTGAAGACTCTACCTACCTATTTCTGCATTGCTCTAGATGTTTGTGAAATCTTAGGAGACTTTTGTAAGCAGATAGTGAAGTAGAACTGGTTGGAAATCTGCTACCTTTTTATGTTAAGGATTTGGTAAAGATTTAGCTTAAGTATAGTATGCATGCCAAAAGAGGAATAACTGTTATTTGTGAAAATTTCCATTGTGTAGCTTCCAAACTAGCATTAAATCTCATTCAAGGAAGTAACTGGATGATACTAGACTGAGTCTGTGTAGCTGTTACATTAGTTTCTTTGGCATGTATATAACATCAATGTGTAAATGAGCTTTAAAAAAGTTGATAGGTCTTAGTTGTTGGTTTGTTTAGTGGAGGCTCATTTTTTTTTCAACGGTGAGTTTATCTTAATCTCTTTCCATTTGAGAAGAAGGCTCTGATGTGAGTAGCAACTCGAATAATCTATTTGACTAAATTAATTCTATTTCGTTTCCTGAATATTTCTGACTTAATTTTAGTGCATCACGATTGTTCTTCATGGAGTTCGGAATTACTGCGATACAAAATTCATATATACCTGGCAGGTGTTGTGTGTGTGAGTGTGTGTTTTATCCCCCAAGAAAAAAATGGAGTGTGCTGAATCCAGATCAGACAGTAAAGACTCCTGTTATGGATGCTTTATTGTCTCCACTTCTGAAAGGTCAAGCCGACTTGAACTTGCACTGGACAGAGATATGGCTGGAGAATACAAGGAACATTGCATAAAATTGAGACATTCGACATTATTGTTGTATTGTGTGGGACTCTAGATTTGCAATTTACCAGCATCACTTGTTTTGTGGATTTAATTTGAGCTGCAAACCCAGAATTGACAAATTATGGTGCTCTGGAAACACTTAGGAGATTTTCTAGTAGATCTAGTGTTCTGGTTGTAGCATGCTTCGTCACACATAGGATCAAATTCATTCTTGCCATTAGCTTTATGATTTTATATCTCAACATTTTGTGTATTTATTTAGTCAACTCTTTGCAACATTGATTTTCTTTATTTTTCAGGCTACTGGAAGCGTTCCTCCTGTAACAAACTCAAGGCTGTCCCCCCTTTCCCCAAAGCCTGCTGATTTCTACAATCCTACAACACCAGTTGATATTCCTCTTGATAGTGCCTCTGTATGTGCAATTATATTGAATTTAACCTGCAATCCTGTATTTCTCGTCATCTTTCCTTTTTTCCTTTTTCTTTATAATTGAAATGGCTTTCTCTGGCTTCTAATGAAAGAAAATTTATATTTAGGATTTGAAAAAGAAAGAGAGAGAGCTGCAGGCTAAGGAAGCTGAACTGAAAAGGAGGGAACAGGTATTCATTGATGCTTCTCATAAGCTGATGGGCATGAGTTTATTTGGACTCTCTGGTGTACAGTCTTGTTAGGGAAACTTGGCGCATAGTTCTTAAATTTAATCAATGCATGCATTAAAGGCTCTGCAATGAGTGGTGATTTAATGCTGGTACAAAAAGGAACATTATACTTTTGCTGAAGTTAGTTTGGCATGTTTGCTTCTGAAGGAACGCCCTTCATATTGAACTGAAAGACTAAGATTATTTTTGCTGAAGTTTGGTAATATTCTTTATACTATTTTTATCACTCAGCACCTGAGAAAATGTGGTTCTTTTGAATTTTCTTTTCATCATTTTGTTGTTTAACTCTTTACATGTTGCACTTCTTTATTTTTCATCTTTTCTGGAGTATTTTTGAAAGCTATGTTGAGCATATGGATTGAGCATTGGTAGCTTTATCATATGTTGTCCATTTTGTTTGCAGGGATGGAGGGGATGATACTTTTGAAAGGACCAACATTGATCATATGTTGATCATACGAAGAAGCTTGAGCATTTTTGAAAGCTTGAATGACATGAGCTATGTTGATCATATGGATTTTGTTGTCTTTAGTTGAATTATATAGTCTTTTTGTTGGTTGATGGAATTAATTGGATTATTAATTTATAGTTGTTTTATCGAAAAGGAAACTTCGCTACTAGTACTTTTTGTTGGATTTTAGCTATTGGTGACTTTACTATTAATGGATTTCATGTTTAATTGGTAGTGAACTTATGATGGTTGCTACAATTGGAGTTCATAATGAATTATTTATTTATATGGATTTTTGCATATTTGGACCGGTGTCTTTGCGTAAATCCTTTTAAAAGTGCTTCTAAAAACATTAAGACAACGGTTTTGATGCGACTTGATTTAAACGACAAACCGGTGTCAAATACATAATCTTTTAACATCAGTGCCTTAGAAAGCGGATATTTTATATCTACGACACGGTTTTAAAACCGGTGTCTTTCAAGGAAACGACACCGGTTCGAACCGCTATAAAAAATTTCAGACTTTTAACACCAAAGTGGCTCTAACACCGGTTGTTTTACTAATAGACACCGGTTTAAAAAACCGGTGTCTTTGAAGGAAAAGACAGGTTTAAAACCGTGTCAAAAAGTTCAGACTTTTAACACCGGTTGGTTTACTAATAGACACGAGGTTTAAAACCGGTGTCTATCAGCTTTTTGTAGTAGTGAAAACTCTTATAATTTGTCAATCAACTCATCCAAAAAGTATGAATACAGAATCTTATACTCATAAACAAACAAATGATGGATAAAAATAAAGAACAAAGACTCTTACGCTCATCAACAAACAAACAATGGACAAAATACATTTATGTTTTTTCCTGATGAAATTTGTAATTTTTTTTACAACAAGAAAATTGCATTTTTATTAATCGATACGAAATAACCAAGATACAAAATCCTGAAGCCAGAGGAAAAACCTCAAATAAATTTTAGTATAATTTGAGTCAAATGACAATTTTCCCACCACGTGTTGACATATGACAAGATTCTGGTAGAATATTCCACCGGCAGCGAATCCCAGGAGGCTATCTGCACAACCCGCAAACTTCAAGAGGTAATTAAAGCATCCTAAAAAAATTAGGTGATCAAAGTTGAAAAAAATCGAATAGTTCGAACGGATGAAAATCATCTTTTTTTATTGATATAAATACATGTATTGATATTACGAAAATGAAATTTCTATATTTTACTTTATATCAATGGCAATCATTTAAGTTTGTTCTATTTATGAGATCAACATTGTCTTTCCATTAATAAAAGTTTGTGCTATCATGATGATTGACCCGGGGTTCGATTCCATACGAGTTTGTGTGTTTCCTCCCCTTACATTCCCCAACTGTACTAATAAAATGGTTTGTTCTATTTATAGTTTAATATCGTTTATAATTGATTTTTATTTCAATTTTTTATACTAGCTTCTACATGTTAACTTTTTTGTTTTATCTTGTTAATATTATTTTTGATTTTTAAAGATTTAAATATGAAGTTTCTTCAGTGCCTTTTACTTTATTTTCATTTCATAGCCCTTTTCCTACTAAGTTTTATACGTTAACATATTTTAAAATTCATAATATGATATCTTTTATTTTCCAAAACATATTAGATATAAAATTTTGGACATACTATGTGTGCTAGCTCCATCCCCTATTCCACGCACCCCGACCGACGTATCAACATACGAACCAATTAGTACATTACAAAATACGTGGTGCTAATTAACTCACACGTGAATAATGCTGTTTTTATAGAGACTATTTCGACAGAACGTACACATTCTCTCTCTATATGTTTTCCTTTCAATTTTCAATTGCTAAATAACATAAATTCAGTTTTTTAAAAAAAGAAAATAAACATAAATTCAAAACAGGAGTATTACCTTCTCAAAAAAGAAAAAAAAAAAAAAAAAAAAAAACACAGGAGTATTACGTGTTAAAAACACCTGCACAATAACTCATCCTAAAAACTAAATAAATATGATAGATATTTTTTTAGCGTTCCATCAAATAAATGCTAAAGTCCGATGTTATTTTAAAATTAATGACTTTGACCAATTCATATATGCAACTACTATTGCCGAAAAAAAAATAGCGAGTCGATTTTTTTGGCCATTTTCATCAAATTAAAATATTTTTTAGTTATTTTGATATGTTAAATAAGTGCCTATGTCTTTTCGTCATTCCTATTAAACCAAAATGTTTAGGATCTTTTTTGAAACACATATTTTTAGTCGTTTTGACACGTAAATGTCAAAATTGACCCTTTGGCCAATTTACACTCTTTCGAGTCACACACACATCCTCATAACTCGACAATCAAAACTATGGAAAATCATATTCCCACGACTTGCAAAAATGGCTTCTACTCGATCGCATCTCTCACTTCATTCAATTTCTTTAATTTCATAATTCTTGTTGATTTAGTTAATTTATAGTTGTTTAGTTTATGATTTGTTGTTAAATTTGTAGAATATTTAGGGTTTAGGTAATTTGGGTTTGTGTTGAAAAACTTGATGCTTCTTTAATGTTGTTTGGGGTGAATAAAGATGCCGACGATGCTTTCAATTATGTAACTCGATATCGAGTTACGTAACTCGATATCGAGATATAGTAAAAAAACATCACTGTTATGTTAACTCGATATCCAATTATGTAACTGGATATCGAGTAATCATAACTGGATATCGAGTTTTGTAACTCGATATCTAGTTACATTTAACTCGATATATTTCAGTCTACTTTCACAACCCAGTTATTTTATTTTTCTCCAAAATACTTTGAATTCACATCCATTTTATATGTATAATATATCAAATTAATCATCTTTTCGATATCTACAATTCAACATTAATATTGTACACACAAAAATGAAAAATACATTCGATTTTTTTAAAAAGTTTGAAAGAAAGAGTAAGAGGATATATAGAGAGATAAGTGAAAGAGAGAAAAATATCACACATATATGTTAGAAGGGTATGAATGTCTTTTGTTCTACCAAAATGGCTAAAATAATATTTATTTACAAAAGATGATTAGTTTTCATTTTTTCATTATAGAAATGGTTATTTTGGCTCATTACCGGTATAAGTAATATTGTTTATTTTGTACTAATTTTTCAAATTTCAGCAATAGCCGAATTTTATCATTTTAGGTCAATTTATGGGTAATGGAATTGATTGAATCGATCGGGTGAGCATTTAATTTGTAATTCAAACCATTCACCTATAATCAAGTTCCACATCTCCCATTTATTATAAAAAAATTACTCCTGACTTACAATAGTTCATGTGTTCTTAACGGAATAATGTTACTCTTCCTACGTCCTGGGAACTAACTCTGATATAGATCAAATCGTCCAACATATAGACAAATCTGTCGATGTTAAATTTCATCGATAGACTTCATTAAAAATCGCTAGAAATCCATAGGTTCAATATTTTTTTGTCCTGCTAGGCACTTGGTCTCAACACCAACAGAGACCTTTACGTCTAACATATATCTACCTTCCAAGGTATTCACATGAATCAAAACTTTTGGCTACTGTGGGTTTTAAATTATTTGTTTCAATCAAAGATACGTCGAATTCTAATTTCTGAAAACATTATGTCACAGAAGTTCATTTCATGAAAAAACACAATTCATGCTCAACAATTATTTTTAGGCCTAACTCACATTATTCTAGAATCTAGATATACAACTTTATTCTGGTATTTTGAATACACTGACACTTGTATAATAATGATATCCATGGGCGGAACTAGACACTTCATGTTGGGGGGCTAAATAACTTTGGGGGCTAAACTACTAAAAAAACTAATCTTAAGTACTAAAATTAATATTTTAAAACAAAATATATAGAAATTAATTAAGTTTCTAAAAAAATTGGGGGGGCTAAAGCCCCTCTAATACAAGTATACAACACAAGGGTACGCCCCTGATGATATCATTTATACACACATTATTATTATGTAAGGACACGATCAAGGCAGAGGAAGAGGGTCAATCAAACATGACAAGACTTGGTTCCTCGTCTCTCGATCTTGAACGCCACATCCGTCTCCATTTTGATAAATGAAATTTGCGACTTTTGCTATGTTCACTATATATCTGATCATTTGTTGCTGCGAATGAGGACTCCTAATGAATAGCCCATTCATTTTCTTCCACGATTCATTTGTAATGTTCCTGATTTGATCACGAGCTTCTAATTCTGAAACATTTGCTTCCCTCATGTAACAGAGAATTGATGAAGGTGCATCACCTCTATCTAATTCCGCCTGTATATATTACACCGTTTTATATCAAGATGAATGGTACGCATTGAGAATGGAAAAAAAAATGGGCGGGACTATTTTTAGCCATTTCACCTAAGCCAACATCTTTTTTAGCCGCCATGGTTTTCAAACACATTTTTGGATAGCCATAACTTTAAGTTCAATTGTCCATTTTGCTCTAATTTTCATTTCATGGGCTCGGTACTTTTCTCTCGGGCATCGAGATTTATTTCTGGGGCCTGAGAACCATTTCTCGCTACCGAAAAATGCACCACATCGAATTTTCAAAAAAAAAGGTCAAACATCTTAGCAAAGAACACAAGGATGGTATAACTGTCAATTTTCGGTCACTAAAAATATGTTTTTTTTTGTAAAACATGGCTAGAAAAATGTTGACTTTGGCCAAATCGATAAACAAGCCTATTTGCACCCAAAAAAAAGAGTTTTACTTTAGAAGTGCCCTGATCATTGCAGAGTCGAAAAATCAGGGAGGCATGGTGGATGATTTCTTGATTGTTGTTAAATGCAGCAATAGTTTGTGTCATATTTTGACCAACACCAAAAAGGGCATGAAGAGAAAGAAGAGGACCAGAGGAGGATGTCCACCCATTATCCATGTATTCCCTAAGAGATGGAAATTGGCCCTTGTCATACCACTTTGCTTCCACTAACAATGCTTTGCAAAAATCTGTCCACTGGTGGTTAAAAATTAAAGGAAAACAGTATTAGAAAAAAGTTGGGAACTAAAATTATACTAAGACTGGAAATGTTACATAGATGATCTCATATAATTTGTGGAAAATTAAATACCACTTTCTTCAAATGAGGTAAAACTGATTTCCAGCCTTTTACTTTCTGAATTTCATGATCAATGTCATTTGCAGTATCATAAATAGCCCAAAAGCATCTCTTAATAGCTTCTGGAAGCTCTTGAATCTCCCTTGGGTCCCACCTGAAATTGACACAAGAATATCTTTTTAAATATGTATTTCAAGTACGACCCTTTTAACCCCATGGTTGGCCTATCGACCTAAGGTTGCTTCTGCAACTTTCGGGTCGTGGCTTCAAATCCTGACTATTGCGGAGTGTGAGGTTGAGGTTGCCTTTCCTACCCCAGAAATTAGAGTCATCCCTCAGTTTCTCATAGTCAAAAGTGTGGGGTTTATGTCCCCACTGATACGGGGATATTCTGATTTCTGGGTAATAAAAAATAAAGAAAAAAGTATGACCTGCCTTTTAGTTGAAGTGAAGTACATGAGCTAATAAGTTGTATTGAGATGTACCTTTCTACTGCAATGGTGAACTGCTCTAACTCATGCTTCGAGCCATAAATGTCGTACACGTCATCAATTATTAGAACAAACAAGATGGCTTTTGTGAGCCATTTTCTAAGGTTTCCATATTGTGGCTCATAAGCAACTCCCACTGCCCACAGATAACTTTCAACCGCACGATCTCTTGTGAAGGTTAAAGCTTCTGAAAGGCCTAGATTTCTCCACCATCTAGCCAAAACGTTGACAAATTTGAAATTGTTTAGTCCTCGTCTCAAAGTTTTTACTATTAAGTAAATCCCATATATTTGATTTTTAACTAAAATTAATGTGGCTATATATAGAGTCACCTTAAAATCTCCTTTAATTCCTTTTGGTGCTGAACTTGAACCATGTTAAAGCTAAGTCCTGCCAGTTTATGCAGTATACAATTATTGTGTGCATGGATTTGTTTCTTGACATTGAACCAGCTCACACTCCAATGAGAAGGGCACTTGGCTGAATATATGTTGAGATTCTTTGCTGTAAATAGTACTTTTGCTCTATCAAGCAGGCATTCATCCTCCAAGCCAAGATGAGAGGCTTCAAAAATTTCAAGCCTGGATTTGACATCTGAATGTGCGGTTGTTAGCTTCTCCTCGTCGTCCAACAGTTGAAGAATTGTATCTGCATGTGTTTCATTTAGAGTTAGTCGTAGGAGATTTAGTGTTTGTTTGGGAGTACTTTTGAGATGGACTTTTAGGTTTAAAAGTCCGTTTCAATAATAAATATTGTTCGGCGGTTAATTTTGAATGAACTTTTTTATAAGTCATTCCTCCAAAAATTCATTCTAGAGAAGTGGAAATTTGAGGCTGTTTGAAAAGTCCATTCTAGATAAATCCATTTTTTAAATGGACTTTTCCATAAGATCTTTCCCAAACATGCACTTACTAATTTCACGTGGTATATATTTGTTAGGTTTATATGTGACATAAATTAGAGGCAAATAATTTTCACCTTCTGAAACATGATAGCCATGCTGCCTTAGAATTCTGAAGTACAATGCAGCAGAGTAAAGATCACGGTACATGCTATAACCAGTGGACTTCATGCATGCTATCTCATCCATGGATTTACTGATTTCTTCCGCAAAATAATAGGAAAGAGCTAGTTTGTTAATCTCATCTATAAGCTCCAGCTTATATAATGGATCCTTCAATGCACCAATAATGCCACAAACTTCCTCTCTCAGCATCTCAGCTTCCCCTTTGTACTTCTCTTCCTGAATAATCAATTAATAATCAATTTATGGCCGAATTCGCCACTTACGTTTTTTCTGAAAATATAAAAAAAAAATATCTGTATTTTTCAAAAATATGTTTTTTAGTCATTTTGACTAAAAACGATGGTCACACGCCCATATTGGATTATTTGGTAAAATCTTGACTATTTTTCAAAATATTGATGTGGTATATTTGCCGTTAACGAGAAATGTTTCTCGGTCCCAGGAAATGAAAAAAAAAAAAGACACAAATGGACGATTAAACTCAAAAATAACTATGGAGAAATTGTCAAAAGTCCGATGGACTGAAATCTTGATGCATGATAACAAACTCACGTCGTATTTGCTGGTAAGAGACTGTAAGTGATCATAGTTCCAGATGTTTGGTTTGTAATTGGCTGTGCGCCTTGCATTGTCGGCTTTGTGGCCATTGGTTATTATCTCCATAATGCCCCCAAAGAAATCTGTTATACGTACGTTGTCTTAATGTGATGGGTTGGTACTCTAGTCTGAGGTTAATTTGCAGTATATAAAGCAACATCCAGATAGAAGAAATATGAAATTGGTGGAGATGATCATCAATATTTGTGTGCTATAGCCTATAGGCCTAGGCGAGAAATCAAGTGACAATGACGGAGATTTTTCTTCAAATAATCCTATGTTTCTCATTTGGTCCACCTAAAACGTAGCCTTTGTCCCTACAAAGATTAGGACAACTCTTTCGTCGTGCTTCTCATTTATAACATAATTAAATGACGGAAAATTGGAGTCTAAATGGGATGGTTCTACTGGGGAATAATTATTGAGTGCCTAAAGTTTTTAGTCATTTTTTTCAAACAAAAATGTTTTTTAGCCGTATTTTTGACACACATGTTTTTTAGTCATTTTGACACGTGAAATTTCAAAATTGCCCCTTACGCCAATTTACATTTTTTCAAGTCACACGCACACATTCTCATAACTCGACATCAAAACTTTGGATAAAATCCTATTCTGGCGACTTGCAAAAGTGGATTCTACGGCGACTGTATCTTTCACTTCATTCAATTCATTTAATTTTATAATTTTTTGTCGAATTAGTTAGTATATAGTTGTTTAGGTTAAAATTTGTTGTTGGATTAGTTGAATTTGTTTAGGTTTAGATATTTTAGGTTGATTGTTGATGTAGAAAACCTTGTTGCATCATTAATGGTGATTTTGAGTGAACGAGTAAGATGCCGAGTCTTTTCATCCCATAACTTGATAATTGATATCAAGTTATGCAATCGCATCATTTGTATCGAGTTATGGTAACTTGACATCGAGTTATCATAACTTAGCATCGAGTTATGCAACTACAACATTGGTATCGAATTATGGTAACTTGACATCGAGTTATCGTAGCTTGGCGTCGAGTTACCATAACTTGACATTGACATTGAGATATGTAATCGCATCATTAATGGTGGTTGCAAGTATGGAAATGGAAATTGGATGAGCCGCAAAATGGAACAGAGAAGCTTAATACCTAATTAAAGTTTTGGCAAATAAATTACTAACATTAATTTTTAAAGTGTTAAAATTCACATGCCATAATCTAACATGTCATAAATTTCAACACTCAAACAAATAAATAGAAGCATTAATTTTATTGCTTTCAAAGTTACGGCGTGCATTCATTACATTCATCTTGAACAACCCATTTTTAAGTACTCATTCCTTACGAACTATCCAGTTTTCATAAGTATAAGTTTTTGTTCCTCAAATACTAGTCTAAACTCTGTCTTGACCAACAGCGATCCCGACACCAAATTCAGCACCATCTTGTCTAGACCGACAATGTTGGAAGTTGTAGAATTTCTCATGAACAATTTCCTTCCGTTGATAGGAGTATATGTTGAGAACATGTCTTGTCGAGCAAATGTGGCGTACAGTACATGTGTCCACCCACCATTATCTCAGAAAACGGAAAAAAAAAGGACATAAAAACGCCACTCTGAAACTCGAATTACGTACCTGCAAATTATTCTATATCTTCATCTGTAATCCAACAATGAACTTTTAGTTATTAAAGCACTTTGCACCAAACATCTGTTAGTAATGTTTAAAAAAATACCTGCAAAGTGCATTTAATAGAAACTTAATTCAGAAGTACTCTCAAATTGACATTCACAATATTATTATTCTTTACTTATGCGTCATGCGCATGACGTATCAAGTAATATTACCAAGGATCTTGTTGGAATAACTGCACAAGCAAATGTTAATTGATGCTTAAATCAGAAATCCTGATGCCTCTCCAGAATATAGTAAAACCAATGTTTTAAATATTGTACCGGTGATCAAATTGGCTAAAGCCATAGGTAAACGGTTCAACCGGTCGATGATTTTACCAATTTAATAAAACTAATTATATTTTGAATTATATTATATAAAATATTAATATAATATATTAAAATAAAAAGAGAAGTTATATATAATTCGTTAATATATTAATTTTGATTGTACTAAAAAACTTATTTTTGATTATGTAATTATTTGATTGATTATCTATGTTAATATTCTAGATATTCATGATATAAGCTAAATGAATCTGACTTGTGTTATTCATTGCTTGATGATCTATATATACAAGGAGAAGATGAAGGCTGATGATTTCAGTTACAACAGTAAAGCTAATGTAACAGAAAATAACTACCTAACTGTCTAACTGATTGTAACAGAAAATATAATGAAAATAAAAGCTTCCATCCTATACTCTAATACACCCCCTTCAAGCTAAACCAGAGAGCTGCCCAAGAGGAAACTTTCTACATAAGTAGTCAAACCGGTGTGTGGAGACAGCTTTGGTAAGAACATCAACAACTTGATCCTGTGTGGGAACAAAACGAACATCAATGACCTTGCTATTCACCTTTTCCCTGAGATAGTGCACATCAACTTCTATATGCTTGGTTCGAGCGTGAAAAATGGGATTGGAAGCGAGGGAGATGGCACTTTCATTATCACACCAAAGTATGACAGGTTTTTGGAGAGACAATCCTAATTCTGCAAATAAGGACTGAATCCAAATGAGATCAGTGGCAGCTGTGGCAAGTGCCCTGTATTCTGATTCTGTGCTACTATGAGCAATAACATTTTGCTTCTTTGAACTCCAGGCCACAAGATTCTGACAAAGAAAAACGCAATAACCAGATGTAGACTTCCTATCATCCAAGCATCCGGCCCAATCAGCATCACTGAACCCTTCCAAAACCAAATGCTGAACTGGAGAAAAAATCAAACCTTGAAACTGAGTACCCTTAAGATATCTGAGAACCTTTTTGCAAGCAGCCTAGTGACAAATGGTTGGAGCATGAAGAAATTGGCTTAGCTTGTTTACAATGTAAGAAATATCAGGTCTAGTCATAAGAAGGTACTGAAGAGCACCCACAATACTTCTGTATAATGTAGGCATATCAAATAAATCACTGTCAGTGAGAGATAACTTTTTGGAAGAGCAATAAGGAGAAATGCTAGGTTTGCAATCCTGCAGCTGAGTTTTGACAAGGAGATCATTAATGTACTTAGTCTGATTCAAAAGAAAACCTCCTGTAGGAAATTTATGAGCTTGAATACCAAGGAAATAATTCACCTCACCCAAGTGTTTAAGAGAAAACTTGCTGTGAAGTTGAGCAATGAGAGTGTGAATACTGTCAGTGTTATCTCCAGTTATGAGGATATCATCCACATAGACTAAAACTAGAAGAATATGAGAACCTTTCCAATAGAAGAACAAAGAAGTGTCTGAGGTTGAATTCTGAAAACCAAGACTGATAAGGAAGCCTTTCAACTTGTCAAACCAGGCTTTTGGAGCTTGTTTAAGACCATACAAGGCCTTGACTAACTTGCACACATGATTAGGCTTATCATGATCAACATAACCTTGAGGCTGAGTCATGAAGACTGTTTGAGAGAGATCTCCATTTAAGTAGGCATTATTAATGTCTATTTGCTGAATACTCCAACCTTTTGTAACAGCAAGAGTGAAGACAATTCTAACTGTGAGAGGTTTAATCACAGGGCTGAACGTATCAAAATAATCTACTCCAGTAGATTGTTGAAAGCCCTTGGCAACAAGCCTGGCTTTGAATTTATCAAGTGAACCATCAGCTTTATATTTTGTTCTAAACACCCATTTGTGCTGGATGACATTCATATCACTCTGATAAGGAACAAGCTCCCAGGTTTTGTTGCTGATTAGAGCATGAAACTCAACATCCATGGCCAATTTCCAATTTGGGTCCAACAAAGCTTGCTCTACAGATTGTGGTTCAGAGTCACATGAAGAAGATTTAAGAGAAGCACGGAAGATTTTAGGCTTAAAACGCCACATTTAGATCTGGTAAGCATAGGGTGGCAGGGAGCAGGAGGAGAGGGAGAAGAAGGGACAGGGCTGGGAGGAGGAGAATGAGAAATAGGAGCAGGAGAAGAAGAGGAGGAGATGATGGGAGAGGAATGAGAAGCAGAAGAAGAAGAAGGAGGAGAAGTAGGTGGAGCTGGAGTAATAGGAAGAACAGGAAGAAAAAATGAAGTAGGACATGGCTCAGAAGAGGACTGAGATGGAGGAAACAATTGAGAATAAGGAAACTCAGACTCATTGAAGGCAACAGTTCTAGCAATATAGATTCTTCCTTCAGGACTTAGGCACTTGTAACCTTTGTGAGAGGAGTTGTAGCCTAGAAAAACACATTTTGAGCTTCTGAAACTAAGCTTAGTTGAATTGTAGGGCCTGAGATAGGGGAAGCATGCACAACCAAAGGTTCTGAGAAAAGAATAATCAGGAGATTGGTTATAAAGATACTGAAAGGGAGTGAGATTTTGAAGAGTGGGTGTAGGGAGTCTGTTGATAAGATAGACAACAGTAGCAACATCATCCCACCAAAACTTTAAGGGAAGAGAGGCTTGAGCAAGAAGAGAAAGAGCAAGTTCAATGAGATGAAGATGCTTTCTTTCAGCCTTGCCATTTTGCTGGTGTGTATGTGGACAGGGGTGTCTGAAAATTATACCAAGAGAGGATAGAATAGGAGCTAGACTGCGGTACTCACCACCCCAATCACTTTGGAGAGACAAGATTTTAGAATTGAATTGTCTTTCAACAAGGGCATTGAAATGAAGAAAAATGTTGCAAACCTCAGATTTTAGTTTAAGGATACAACCAAGTATGTCTAGTGTAATCATCTATAAAATGAACATAATACTTGAAACCATCCACTGAAGTAACAGATGTAGGACCCCAGACATCTGTATGTATTAACTGAAAAGGAGCATTGGTTTTAATAGGTACAGAAGGAAAATTCATGCAGTGTATTTTGCCTAATTTGCAAGCTGAACAAAAAGGAATTTTATTAGAATGAATTGAAACACCAATGTTATGTAGTACATTATTAAGAACAGAAGAACAAGGGTGGCCTAATCTATTGTGCCATAAGGTGAAGATGTCGTGAGACTTTGTCATAAAAAGCTTCCGAGAGGGCCGAGAAGCTTGATTTGAAACAAGAGGAAGGAAGAAGAGTGAGATCAAGTTGATATAGACCTCCTTTAAGAGCTCCCTTTAATAACACTTGATGAGTGACCTTGTCCTTCACAAGACAATGAGTGTCATGAAATTCAACCAAGACATTGTTATCTTTAGTGAATCTAGAAATACTGAGGAGATTTTTGGTAATATCGGGAACACTAAGAATGTGATTAAGTTTAAGAGACTGATTTGAAGAGATAGATGGAAGAAAAGAATGACCAGTATGAGTGATATGTAATTGTGAACCATTACCTATAGTAAGCTTGTCATCACCATTGTAGTTGGAATGAATACTGAGATTCTGCAAATCAGCTGTAACATGACTAGAGGCACCACTATCAACACACCACTTGGTTGAAGAGGAGGGACAGGCATACGGATTCCAAGTCTGAGATGCAACCTGAGAACTTGGAGAGGCAACAGGATGTTGCACAGTTGGAGATGAAGAGATATTAGTAGCAAAATGAGCCTGTGGAGCTGCATCAATGCCTGGGAATTGCATATCAAAACGTTTGAAACACTTTG
The DNA here is from genome assembly GCA_016081115.2 of Rehmannia glutinosa. Classification (NCBI taxonomy): domain Eukaryota; kingdom Viridiplantae; phylum Streptophyta; class Magnoliopsida; order Lamiales; family Orobanchaceae; genus Rehmannia; species Rehmannia glutinosa. The sequence continues at coordinate 115,816 of JABTTQ020002428.1, forward strand.
AAGCAACATGATTTGATTTCCCACAGATTTGACATGCCTGTCGATTTCCTCTAAAACCTGAACCTCTGCCTCTATTATTCCGACCTCTGTTATTAAATCCACCTCTATAACCACCATTTGAGATATTTCTCGAATCACCAGAGAAGGAACGCTGAGCCATATGAGCAGAGTTGTTCACAGAAGAAACTGAATTCAATTGCTTAATACGCATTTCATGTGATTGCAACACAAATTGAACTTCAGATAGAGAAAGAGAATCACTTCTAGAGGTGAGATGAACAATAACGGATTCAAACTCAGATCCTAGACCACTGAGGATATAGAGAATAAGATCATCATCATTGATTATTTGACCAGCAACCAGAAGATTATCAACAATACTTTTCATTTTCAAAATATATTCATCAACAGAGAGATCACCTTTTTTAGTGTTCTGTAGCATAAACCGTAGATTCATGACTTGAGCTTTTGATTGAGTGGAATTCAACTTAGTAAGAACACTCCACACCTCAAATTTGAAGAAAATGATCGATATGACCAATCATGGATTCAAAAGCGAAGAAAGTAACCAAATTTGAATAAAAGCGGTCCCTGCGTAGCCATAATCGAAAAAACTGGATTGAGAACTGGTAGTGATGAAGAAGTAGACGCCTCCGTGGGAGCAACAAATTTGGAAGGAATTGTGCTCGTTCCAAGCAAAAACTCTTCAAGACCATGAGCACGTACTGTGGAAAGAACATGAATCTTCCAGAAATTGAAATTGTTTCTATCTAATTTTACCGCCGGCGTTGGCCGGAAAAGGATCGCCGGAAAAAATGGCTCATGATACCATGTTAATATTCTAGATATTCATGATATAAGCTAAATGAATCTGACTTGTGTTATTCATTGCTTGATGATCTATATATACAAGGAGAAGATGAAGGCCGATGATTTCGATTACAACAAGAAAGCTAATGTGTAAAAATAACTACCTAACTGTCTAAGCGATTACAATGTAAAATATAATGAGAAAATAGAAGCTTCCATCCTATACTCTAATAATCTATGCCTATATAATAGAGATTTTTCCAAATTTAAGATATTTTAATTGATTATAATTCTTGTTTGATTTAGTTAAAATAGAAAATAATTGATTAATTAGAAACATGGCATAAATGTTAACTAAGTAGAACTCTAGTTTGATTTGACTTATTACATCAAAGCATTAAATATTAAGTTTATAATTTTATTTTTTTAAAAGTGAAAAAATGGGGAATAAAATTGAAAATTAGTAAAATTTGGTTTAACTTAGGTTTGGCGGATTTGACCGGTTTAGCCACAAAAATGGTATTTAGAGTTTTATCGCACGGATCGACCACCATTCCACGGGTATCCGGTGTGAGCGGTTCAATCGGCCGTAGTCCGGTATAGTATAGTACGGTATTTAATGCATTGAGTAAAACCTCTATAAATAAATAATATGGGGACTATGAATTTTACTAATTTAGATAGGTATTAATTAATCGATAAATTGATAAATTATTAATTTAAAGAGTGCTTTATCAATTCGTAAATATAAAGTTATATAAAAAATCATTCTGATTATTAAATTTGTGAAGGTTTTACTATATGCTAAATAGTGAAGCTAGTAATTTAATGGGAATATATTACAATTTATATATGTTTCATGTGAACTATAATATTTTAGAACCCTTTCCCGATTCAAGTAACCTTTTAGATAATCCACCAAAATTCATGAGCTCAAATTAAAGTAGGTTTCTCTTTTCTTGTACTCTTATTATTATTATTGATAGAATCGTGCCCTTACTTACGTGAAAGAACATATTCTCAAGGTGTTGGATGTTAATGTTGTAACACCGAACCAACCAACACAAGTACACAACGGAATAAAAATAACACGGAGATTTTTAACGTGCTTAGATTCCTCAATCTTAATGCACGAGGCCACACCGCAGAAGAAGAAACAATCCAATATTAGAGAACAAAGAGTTATTACAAATACCACTGGATTTACGAAAAGCATAAAGAATCTCTCTTTATCTAATACACCAACACTCGTATAAAACTAATATTCAAATTGATTCTTTCGAACACTCAACCTTGTTGGAATCCCTCCAACTTCAAATCCCTTGAACGGCCGAGTCGATCCACACCGTAGATCTTCACCTTCTTCTCCCAAAGAATAAGAGTATGTAGTAAAATGATTTCTTGAAGAAGTGCAAAATAAAGCTATGAATATGCTTGTGCTCGATGGATTCTTCAAGGTCCGACTTCTCTTCTTTATAGCCATCAAAAGAAATCCTATCCCAAATTTCAAGATGGACGATTTCTTGCTAAAGGAACGAAATCGAAAAACAAAATCATTTCCTTGTGGGTAAGAATCATTTACACAAGGAAAGTGATTAAAAAGGAAATTGGCAATCTAAAAGATCTTTGAATCAATTAAGATAAACATTATCAATAATATCAAGAACATTCACAATATAAAGATCTTGCCAAAAAACACAACACGTAATCGGCATAAACCCGCCCGCATTCTCGTGAGCTAGTGTTGCATTACCAGTGTTATAACACTAGAACATGCATCTTTTGTGCTAAATGGACCAAATTTGCCAACTTTAATAACACTAACAATCTCCCCTTTGGCACTTTTGGTCAAAACAACACTTAACATGATATATATATATAGGATATGACAAGAGAAGTCAATAACAGAAACCCGCAAGTTAGCACGATTCGAGGAAAAGCATGCAAACAGTTCAAAATACATCCAACACTTTGTCCAAAATACTAGTCTGTAACTAGTTTAACACGATTAATCATTTGAACAAAAACAAACAAGAGCATTCGAGAGATGTTGCAAATTCAATCGAGCCACTTGCTTCCTTCGACTCCTCTCAGTCAACTTCATGTTGGATGGAGATTGAGACTCCCCCTCCAAAAAGATCTTTCTCAAGACTAGACTCCCCTCGAGAATGTGCTTCTTCAAGAAGAATGGCAAAGATCCGCCAAGTCATCAAGATCATCATTAACATGACCACTTATTCCCCTTTTTGAGCAACGGGTGCAAAGAACCCGGCAGGAGCAAGGAGCTGGGATAGAAGACCTGTGCTTCTAACTTCTTCGAGGTCCAAGATTTGACTTGGTGTTCGGCTTGACTATCTCAAGACGTAATCGGCTTCAAGTGCGGAATTACCCGGTGTTGCAACATCGGAAGAAGCAAAGAAAGTGGAAACGAGGAAGGAGGAGGGAGAGGTAGGTCATTTATCTTCCCACTTTTGAGGATTTTAACCGAGATGAAAATGGGAGCGAGGACAAGAACTAGATCCTTGGATGCCTTCTTTTTAAACCCCGAGAAACAAGCACTTTATAGATTAAAGAAGGGAAGAGGAGAATACCATAAGTCTTGGTGTACCCAAAGATGAGTCCCGATGATGTCGAAGATCATTTTCCCAATGTTGAATGGATGTCCTGGTCCCAATGCAATACAACAGGGTGGCCTAGTCCATAGCATCAAGAGGAATGCTTTGTAGGAGTCCAGTTACAAAGTGCAATTTTGTGAAGAAGAGTGTACTTCTTGGTCAAGTCTTTGGCCTTAAATTTTTCTTGCGTTCCCGGCCAAACTTCTTTCACACCCCCACTTATCTTTTTGCAATTGCATCCATGTCGATGGCGAGATCCAAATCATCCGCATTATTTCCTTCTAAAACCACATTAATATCCGCAGGAGTAAATGAGTAAACCTTCCGTCGAACCCACACAGACCCATACTTAGCAGAGTTGTGATCAGTAAATCTCAAGGGCAGGTTGCAGTAAAATTCCCTCACAACACGATCAACATACTTACCAATGTGAGTAACGAGACTAAGGAGATCTATGTTCCCAAGGAGTGGAAGAATACCAAATTTAGCATGATCATCCATTTTGATAGGCCGTTCACATAGGATTTCCCTCTGAACAACACTCTCCCAAAGATTTTTATTCTCAGTAGAGTAAAAGGCGGAAAACTTACCCCTGCGGCCTCTAATTGAGGAGGAGGGTTCATGATCGAATCCTCAGAACCAGTGTGTGAACCTAGTGTTGTATCACTGACATTGTCACCCTCATTAGTGTCTATTCCAGCATGATCGTCTGGAACCAAGTCCGACTGGCTGCTTTCACTATCGGACGAAGAGGTATCCTCGAGAGGGTACAATAGCAAGACTACGAAGAGGAGGTTTTGAGGGTCTTCCCGCGGAGTTTCATCTTCTCAATCGGTGAACACCATCGTCGAATGATCCTCCCGGAAGGTTTCGAGAGATGGCGTCGCTCGTTTTCTTGCCAAAAAAGCTTCCTCCTCGTCCGCCTGGTCCATAGGCACACCATTTTTCCGCTTTGAAAGTATGTTCTCGCAAAGCTGCATTGATCAGCGGGTTTCACTCGTGAAGAGGAGGAGACAACCTGGATGGTTGATTGACATTACCCATAGATGAGGTATCGGTTCCCTTGTCTCGAGTTTGAGCAAACAACAAGACCAGAGAAATTAGGGTTTGTTTCAGCCGGTGGTGGGTTGTTTAAATCCACACCCAGGAGATGACCTGGAGCGGTTGCCACACCAGAAGTGGCACCACCAGCGTGAAGATCTGCTTCCACGCGAACAGGGTTCTCAGAACTGGGGTTTCCCCTGTTTCTTCTTCTGCTTGCAACTTCCCTTAATTCCCTGAGTATCTGTTCTCTTGTGCGTACCATTGGATGAGAATCTGTAAAACAAGACTGAACAAACACAAGATACTCAAGATTTGGGTTAGAGAGAGACCGAGAAAAAAAAAAATCTAAGGGGGGAGGAATCGAAGGGGTTTTTCCAAGTACAGGATGAATGAGAGTATATATGAAGGGAAGAGAAATAATTTCCTTGTGTAGGAGAGATACTAATGGCGGTCAAAAAGGAAGTGTCCAAAAAAATTCCCAACTGCAATTTTGAAAATTCAAAAATATTTTTGGAAAAGTCCCATAAGTCAAGGTAGCAATATTCCAAAACTAACCACGAGATGATCAATACCTTTTATAATCGAGAGACAAATTTAAGGAATAAATCATTTCCAAAAATAATACACCACATCGAATCAAGAGAGAAAATATTTTCCACAAGCCCAAAAATGATCCCGAGGGATGTCAGAATGATGAATTTATTTCTCGACAGAATAAAAAGGCCTTATACGTTTCGGTGCGGTAACCCGGTGTTGTACCACCTTTTTCAAGAACACCACCATACAAAGTCAATGGATCAAAATCCTTTTCCCATTTAATAAATCTTTTGAGTGAAAGGAATCGTGAGAAAAATAATTAGTCGGTCGGTAGCTTTCGCTCCAAAAACATGGGTAGCTCTTTCTCGGAAGATCATAACAAGATTCAAGCATATAAAAAGAAGAGAATGGTTCACAATCGAATAGCTTTCACACACAATGTAAGGGCGACTTTTTAGTCAAAGGCCCAAAAATAAATACATCTTTCACATGGGAAAAATCATTCGCTTTTGCAATTTGACCCACAATTGTTTTTAGGCGAAAAGTACATCAAAGGAGTACTCAATAGGGTTCTGAAAGAATAAAAAAAGAAAAGTCAATGAAATGATCTTAAAAATGTAAAATGTCTAATGCACAAGAAATAAGATCAAAAAGAGGTTGCAACACATCAAGAAGGAGAAATGATGCACATGGTGTTGCAACACCGAAACCCACACTGCTCCAGAGAGTAGTCTGCAGACACCTGCAGACTTTTGTGCAATTAAACCTTTGGAAGTCTAGGGCTTTGGTGAAAATATCAGCAATTTGATTCTCAGAGTGACAAAATCAATGGTAACAATTTTATTCTCAACCAAGTCTCTAATGAAATGGTGTCGAATATCGATGTGTTTAGTTCTAGAAGTCTTTGCAGGATTTTTAGAAATGTTTATGGCACTTGAATTATCGCAATAAGCAGAAGAATTTTCTCTTCAATCCCATAATCAGCCAACATCCTGTCTCATCCATAACATTTGGGAGCAACAACTTCCCAATGCAATATCCTCAGTTATTTAGCAGTGGACAATGAAATACAATTGCTTTCTTCTTGTATCAGGAAACAAGATTGTTCCCAAGGTAGAAACACCCTTCAAAGTGGTGCTTTTTTTCGTCATCGACATCACCCGCCCAATCAAAGCATCACAAAAACCAGCCAAATTAGTGTTAGTATCAAAAGAGTACAAGATACCAAGATCAACAAAGTCCCATTAATATAATGAATGATTCTTTTCACTTTCAAATGGGATTCTTTGGGACATGACGATATCTAGCACACACAATGCACACTATAGCTAATATCGGTCTACTAAAAGTGAGATACAAAAGACTCCCTATCATACTTCAGAGTAGAGAGTAGGATCAATAGGGGTGTCATTTTCATCTTTGGACAATTTATCATTAGTGCCCATGGGAGTTTTCATGTGCTTTTTATTGTCCAGCCCAAATCTTTTGACAAGGTTCTTGGCATACTTGTTCTGAGTGATAAAAATACCTTTGTCAAATTGTTTAACTTGAAGCCCAAGAAAATAATTCAACTCTCCTACCATGCTCATTTCAAACTCAGAAGACATGTAGTCAACAAACTCATCAAGTTTTTGTTTAGAGGTTGATCCAAACACTATGTCATCAACATAAATTTGAGCAATGGTGATACCATTACTAAATTTTTGGATGAATAGAGTTTTGTCAACACTTCCCCTTTTATAGCCTTTATCACACAAAAAAGTAGTCAACCTTTCATACCAAGCCCGAGGAGCTTGCTTCAACCCATATAGGGCCTTTTTAAGTCTAAAAACATGGTTGGGAAAATGGGGATTTTCAAAACCTTTGGGCTATTCAACAAGCACTTCCTCATTCAAAAACCATTTAGGAAGGCACTTTTGACATCCATCCGAAACAATTTGATTTGAAGAACACAAGCAAAAGCAAGCAAGAGTCTTATGGACTCAAGTCCAAGCTAGGTGCAAAAGTTTCATCAAAGTCAACTCCTTCCACTGTGTGTAGCCTTGAGCCACTAGCCTAGCTTTGTTTCTAGTTACGTTACCAAGTTCATCAGTTTTGTTTTTGAAAATCCATTTGGTTCCTATAACATTAGAATGTTCGTGCCTAGGAACAAGATCCCACACATTGTTTCTTTCAAATTGTTCATTCTAATTGCATAAAGCATTACCAATACTCATCAACAAGAGCTTCTTTAACATTTTTGGGTTCAATGAGAGAAGTAAAACAAAAATCTTACCATTTCCTTGTAATTTACCTTCTCTTTACCTCTTGTCTTTATGCCTTTCTCGACACTTCCCCAATCACTTGATCCATGGGGTGGTTTTTCTTTATTCTCGCTAGGCGGTTTTTTTTCGACTTGATCGAAAATGTCGAACTCAGTGGCTTCATTTGCTTTCGACTCAAAGATCAAAGATCAAAGATCGGCGGTGCATGACCAGGTGTTGTAACATCACTTTGGTTTCACTTTCGCCTTGTTGGACTCAAAGATCTCCCGCTCCTTCTTCATCTTTGTCTCTCGAAGTTTCTACAAAATCTTTAGAATCGCCCACTACAACATTTATAGATTCAATGATAGTACGAGTTCTCATGTTGTAGACTCTATAGGCTCTCATAATATGAGAATACCCAAGAAAACTTCCCATATCACTTTTCGAATCAAACTTACCCGGATGTTGTCTGTCATTTTAGAATATAACAAACACATCCAAACACATGAAAGAATCGATGTTGGGCTTTTTATCTTTCCAAATCTCATAGGGTGTCATATTAGTACCAGGACGTAAATGAACCCTATTAATGATGTAACATGCATTGCTCATGACTTCACCCACATTTTAGGAGAAATTTTCTTGAAGTTAATCATAACACGTGCCATCTCTTGGAGAGTCCTATTTTTCTTTCAACAACTCCGTTTCTTTGAGGGGTAATGGGAGCAGAAAATTCATGAAAGATTCCAAGTTTTTCACAAAAATTAGAGAAATTAGCATTCTCAAATTCTCTACCGTGATCACTTCTAATTCTTTCAATATTAGACCCTTTTCATTTTTCGGTCTAAGCACCATTTTTTGAAAACAAGATAAAGGTGTCGGATTTTTCTCTAATAAAGTCAACCCAAGTAAACCTGGAGAAATCATCAACACACACAAACACATATTTCTTACCCCCTATGCTTTCGACCGCATTGGTCCCATAAGGTCCATATGCATAACTTCCGACAACAGTGTGAAGTCTTTGAGATGTTGCAACACCTTATATGTTTCTCTCTTCGTTTTCCCAATTGACATGGACCACGACACACGAGAATGATCTTTATCAAGTTTAGGGACTCCTAACATGACCCCTATTTTAATAAGATTCAAAGATACGTACCACGAAAATTCAAGTGTCCCGGTTTTGGTGCCACAATTCGGTGTTACTCGGGGAGGGATTTATTACACACAAGAGAAGTGTTGAAACATCGAACATGTTCCTCTATCATCGATAACTTGAGTTATCGAGGACCTATTACCTTTCAAAATGCATTTATCAGTTTTGTCAAACACAACACATACATTCTTATCAAATTTTACAAGCAAATCATCGCCGCAAAGCTTATCGATACTAATAAGATTGGCTTTTAGTCCTTCAACATACAACACATTTTTTAGAGAAGGAAGACCTGACACATTCAAGGTCCCTTTTCCCAAAACTTTGCCTTTAGCACCATCACCAAAAGTAACCAATCCATTCTCATGTTTTTCAAAATCATCAGCTTTTTCCAACTCTCTGTCATATGACGAGAGCAACCACCGTCAAAGTACCATGATTCATCACATTGGCTTTAAAATGAGGAGTGTTTTTTTGCCGATGTTGGAACACTGGAGTTTGCACCCTGCCTTGCCTATAGTGTTTCTGAAGACGATAACACTTAGGTCTTATATGGCCAGGACGGTTGCAATAGTGACAAATAGGAACAAAAGCATTGCTTCTTTTTCCATTGTGACTGAATGATGTTCCTTCTTTAACAAAAACAATTTTAGAGTTTTTTTCTTTTTTAGCATAGTTTTTGTTAGTATTGAAACCAAAACCAATACCTGCACGGTCTTGCTGGTTTTTTCCTTGAGAGAGGATTTTATCTAATCTACCTTGCCGCATTCAACCTTTTTAGGTGTAAGTAGCCATTTCACTCGAGGTCTTTCTTCACTTTGTCAAGTTCTTCTTTTCTTTCAGTTGCCAGTCTTTCGAACTTTATAACATCACCCTTGAGTGCCTCTTTTTCAACAGTAAGAGACACTACCTTCTTTTCCAGAGTCTCATTGGTCTTGCTGACTATTGAGCATTTTTCAAGCAAACTTTTGGTATACCCTTCTAAGTTATTCTTCATCTACTTCTGATTCATCCTCGAACTCCCATTATCCGACTCGTTTTCCTCTCGCATGAAGTCATGAAGTTAGGCACGTTTAAAAAGGAAAGTTAGAGTTATACTGTTTGGTGTAGTAACACGTAAGAAGACGGGGCGCGTTTGTTTACAACCAACCTCTTCCTTTGTAACAGAGAAGCAACTTGATTGCTTACATCATCTTCTTCTTCTTCATCCGGTACATCATCGCTCCATAATGTGGTGAATGATTTACCATTCTTCTTCTTCAGGGTATTTGCACATTCGGCTTGAATATGTCCAAAGCTTCCACATTCCCCGCATTTTATGCCTTTTCCATTTGTCATTTTGCTTTCTCCGAGGTCCGAATTCTTTCATGTTTCGGGGAAATTCCTCCTTGTTTGCCTGTTTAAACAGTTTCTTTGAAATTCTTGGTAAGTAATGCGAATGATTCTTGAATTTCTTTTCCGCTTCAAGAGTCAATTCATCCGATGTTTCGACTAAAAGCGATCTCCTCGCTTTTTTTCTTTCTTTTTTTAACTTGCCTCCTTGAGTTTCTCATTTCTTGTTTCTTCCGGGTTCATTTCAAAGGTTTGAAGGGACCCTATTAGTTCATCAAGTTTCATCTCGATGTAACCTTTGATTCTTCTATAGCGATCGCTTTGTAGGCAAACCTTTCGGGGAAGAGACCTTAAAACTTTCTTGACAAGCTTAAAATTTGAGTATTTTTTCCTAAGGCATAGGACTCATTTGAAATATCACGAGTTTAGAATTAAAATCACTTATGGTTTCATTTTCACTCATGCGAAGATTCTCAAATTTAGAAGTAAGCATTTGTAGTTTAGACATTCTTACCTTGAGTTCCTTCGTAGGCAACTTGCAAGATGTCCCATGCTTCCTTTGAGGTTTCACACGGTAGAGATCGGTTTGAATCGATTTTCATCCACAAAGATCAAGATTGCATTGAGTGCTTTTGAGTTTGAATTTGCTAATTGATCCTCAGCAGTTGTCCATTCAGTTTCTTTCTTCGGAACATCCTTACCATCAACAAGGTGGGTAGGAGGTGTCCAACCAGTTAGGATAGATTTCCATGCACGTTCATCCACAGATTTGATGAAGGCTCTCATCTTTGCTTTCAAAGAGGAGAAATTTGTGCCCTTACTTACGTGAAACGAGCAGATTCTCAAGGTGTTGGATGTTAATGTTGTAACACTGAACCAACCAACACAAGTACACAGCGGAATAAAAATAACACGGAGATTTTTAACGTGCTTAGATTCCTCAATCTTAATGCACGAGGCCACGCCCAGAGAAGAAACAATCCAATATTAGAGAACAAAGAGTTATTACAAATACGATTTGGATTTACTTAAAAGCATAAAGAATCCCTCTTTATCTAATACACCAACACTCGTATAAAACTAATATTCAAATTGATTCTTCAGAACACTCAACCTTGTTGGAATCCCTCCAACTTCAAATCCCTTGAACGGTCGAGTCGATCCACACCGTAGATCTTCACCTTCTTCTCCCGAAGAATAAGAGTATGTAGTAAAATGATTTCTTGAAGAAGTGCAAAATAAAGCTCTGAATATGCTTGTGCTCGATGGATTCTTCAAGGTCCGACTTTCTCTTCTTTATAGCCATCAAAAGAAATCCTATCCCGATTTCAAGATGAACGATTTCTTGCTAAAGGAAGGAAATCGTAAAAACAAAATCATTTCCTTGTGGGTAAGAATCAATTACACAAGGAAAGTGATTAAAAAGGAATAATTGGCAATCTAAAAAGATGTTGAATCAATTAAGATAAACATTATCAATAATATCAGCAACATTCACAATATAAAGATCTTGCCAAAAAACACAACACAGAATCTGGCATAAAATCCGCCCAGATTATGTGAGCTAGTGTTGCATTACCAGTGTTACAACACTAGAACATGCACTGTGCTAAACGGACCAAATTTGCCAACTTTAATAACACTAACAATTATTATAAGAAATTTAAAAATCTTTTCCTTAAATATATAGGATTTTCTTATTAAATGCACATTGTTTTATTTTTTTCCTTTTTTAAAAGGAGGATAATGGTTGGCTTCCTCGACTCCCCCTCCAGGATGACTCGAACCCATAACCAACTAAGTCGTAGGTTCAAGGTGCTTAACAATGTGCTACCTTGTCTTGTTTGAAATGCACATTCGGTTGAAATGCGCGCCGTCAAATATCTATTCAAATAAATTCAACTAAAATCGAGCTAAATATTTAAGTCAACTTGAACAATATTAGATTCGGTTAAGATAACTTAGTTCATAACTTTATTTTAAGAATCAATCAATTCCATTAAGCAAAATAACCTTACAACGGATAACAATGACCACAATTATAAGACCTACAAAATCCTTATACATATCTAAAATACGATATATTTTAAACATCACAAAAATTTGTGTGAGACGGTCTCATGAATTGTATTTAAATAGAATTTCGACCCAAACTCATACCCTTGAAAAGAATCCATATTTTTGTATGTGTTTAGAATCCGTCTCATGAACTTAGATTCATGAGACGGTCTTACAAAAGACCTACCCTTTAAGTACATATCTGATTTAATTGATCCAAGAGAATTTGCAAAAGTCTTTGGACAAATCACAAACTCGCATCTGTCACGGCCAATCTTTCGATTATGGATCATCTAAATATTCGCACAAAACGCTTATTATAGTTCAAAATTGAGTTATATCACCACAATGACAAAATCTTCGAACGAAAAACCACCACGAGGACAAAGATCACTTACTAAAAGGAAGAAACTCCACTTATTAAGGGACATGAACTTCAATGCGAGAAACTTGAAAACTTCCCTAAAAGAACAGGGGAAAAAAACCAACTAAATGAAAAACATGAAAAATAATATTTTTTTCCCCGCCTCCCCATGTGTACATAGACATAGACGTGTAAATCCATTTTCCACGTGTCCTATTTTTTGTGAACTTGAATTTTATCATATATCCATATATTGAGTGCACTATATACTTGGTGTATTAATGTATACCCCGTACCCAAATAGAAGGTTTATTGATCCACAATGTTGTGAAACTCTGACAGACCGATCAGTTTAACTTGGGAATCGGTGACCTACCTCATCCACTTATATATGTATTAAAGTTGGGTAGCTGAAAAACTGTTGCCACCGTCAAAAACTCGAAACAAGTGACACCATTAAACACAGTTCAATTTCTTTTAGCAAATAAACTTTTCTTTGTTTTTTTACAAAAATTGAAGGAAAGTTTTTTTAGTAAATTTTCATATAATTCTCATTGTATTCAATTTACATATATATTTGGATATTATAATTTATTAATTTAATTTTTATTTGTATTTGTATATTTGTTGATTTTTTTTAAAACATTTATACATGTGTTTATCTTTTACATGTGTGTATGTATACAACTTTAAGAATGGATCAATCAGTTGTACCAGTAAGTTAGTAACCCAATTACGTAGATATTAATCCGATTTGATGTCTGGTATGGGTTTAAAAACATTGTTGATCCAATGCACATCAACTCAAGTTATTTTATTAATTTTCTAATGATAAATATTCAACGTTACAAATTCTCGAACCGTGATGGATTAAAAGTAATGTAGTAAAATGTTAGATCAAATATTTTTAAGTAAAATAATTAAGATTTTTGGTATAACAAAATTTTAGAAAGAGTGGTTAGTTAATTAGTCACCACTCACCATCACAGCTGAAAACAATCAATTCTCTATAGTTAACAATCGAAAAATTGATGAATTAAATGGCTTTACATACGCACGGGAACCACACGAAACAAAGAAAATGACGTTAGCCTACACGTCATTTTTTATGATAAAGTCTTAAATACTCCTGAAAATCAAAATGGCAGACATGTCACAATTGCAATGGAGTTAGATTTTTTTGGGTAGCATCTATTTACCCTAATAATTAACTATCTCCATCATTAAAACCTGTAAATATAGAATCCCTTCAAATATATATTTACATAGGCTGGGGCCCACATTTTGGCAACGCTTCAAGGTGGCACGTTATAAAATTGGTCCAATCAATTATATATTTGTAGGGTTGTAACGAACCGAGCTCGAATGAACGAGGGTTGTTCGTGTTCGTTCATTTAATTTAAAAGGTTATTTGTGTTTGTTCGTTTAATAATCGAACATGTTCACGAACATTCACGAACGGTTCATGAACATATTCATTAATTGTTCATGAACAATATTTGAATACTGATTTTATGGAATTAAAATGAACATTCGGGGGTCTGTTTATATAGAAATTTGGATGCCCTTTCGAACATCTCGCATCCTTTGGCCTAGATCGATTTGGACTGTTAGATCGTGCCTTCCGATCAACAATGCAATTTGATGGTGCGATCGCACCTCTTCCGAAGGTCCACAGCCTCGTGCATGCACCTCGCACACCGAATGACAGACGCGTCGATCGCGAACAGTACATATGATGTGTACGACGCGTGCAAAGTGTGCCTCTAAAGCGCCCAATGCGACTACGTGTGGACGTGCGCGGACCGAGTCCGGCTCCGGTTATGGCTCGGGCTCGAATGGTGCTCTTTGAGCTAGCCAAAAACTATTCAAAATTGAATCGATCCACTAGAATGTACCATAAAGAGCTCAACATGATTACTCCTAACTCGAGGTGAAGCTCTATATAAACAAAGTCAAAGCATTTAATATTTTTTCCGTGGGATATGTCTTTCCATATTCCCACCATTTTATATTCCATATACTCTCTTCATCCCAAATATATAGTCATGTTTGACTTTTCACACTGATTAAGAAAAGTATTGGAAACTACAAATATGTTAAATATTTACTTGATTTACCCTTATTTATATAATGAATAGTGTAAAATATATAACGCATACTATAAGGTTATAATAGTAAAAGAATGGAAAAAGTACTATTAAATATAGAAAGTGAATTATATATTTGGGACATCCTAAAAATGAATAATGGACTATATATTTGGGACGGAGGGAATATAAAAGACATTTAAGTGACTAACTTTATGCATTAATTCTCATTCATCCGAAATTGATTTTGAGAAATTCAAGATGTAAATTCATCTACCCGTGGCATAGATCGATTACGATTATATCATTTATTTTCCATAATTAATAAATGATCCCACTTAAATAATTGGACAAAATTAAATTGAGTCAAAACTCATTTGTTTTAAACCAATTTTCAACAATTAATTTAAAGTGAGACAAGGTCAAAATTGTAATTTTGATTTAGGTGAGGTCAAGATGATAAGTCCCTTATTAGTATAACATTTAGTACTAACTTTTGATAATGTGACCACATTTTATGGCTATATATAGATTTGGGTGTTTGCGGCGCGCATATCATCACATTCCCAAGCGGCACAAAGTCATGTATAGACCATTAACTAGAAGTGATAAATCGTGTAATTTTATTGTGTTGACACGATAACAACCCGATGCGATAAGTGAAATACGAACACGATAAGATAAGGGACTGTATCTTATACGAATACGAAAATTTTCATGTTAACACGACACGATAAGTAAAAAAATTGAAATTGATTAAGTTTGGAAATATGATATTACACATTAATATACGATAGTAAATTACACGACAATACACGATACAAACTACAAAGTGTCCAATAAAAACATACAACTATCAAGTTATTGTGTCACCAACATGTAAACGTGTTATTATCGATACATGTTTGAAAGCAAATCGCGCCACTAACAAATTAACAAAGGTTGTTAACGGGTTGAATTTATACGAACACGACGCGGAATTTTTGTATCCTTATCGCGGTCGACATAATAAGGCTAAACACTAATCTATTATTTTCATATCATTTTCGTGACGTGATATAGTGTGGTGTCAAGAATTCTCACCCTACCACATACCGTAAGGTTCAAAAAATAATATGGAAATAAGACAACAATTTTAATTTAAAATTTACTGTAACAATTAAGAATATGAGCAATTAGCAAATAATTAAAGGAAAAAAGCTACTTCCACTATTTTTTTGCTTCTTTTTACTCCATATTTTTGTTTTTATATATAAATTAACTATTCCCAGAGCGTTCTATTGATGTAAGAAGGTTTAGCTCTCTTCCTCAAAAAAAAAAAAAAAAAAAAAAAAAAAAAGAAGGTTTAGCTCTCGTTTAGGCTAGTTATCAATTTATATGTTTGTTTTATCTTTTCTAATAATTTTTGCCTTCTATTACAAGTTTTACATTTGCTTAAAACTAATAATAAAAGCTCCAATTTCTTTGGTTAATATTTCTCCTAAACACTTTTTTGGTATGGCATCTCAATGTTTGATACTACGAAAAATATTATTTCTATTATTTCAAGGGCTACCAATCAAGTTTCTTCTATAATATAATATATTTTATACTTGATTTTTATTTCAAATTTTGTCCTTCTAGCTTTACATGTGATAGGTGTGAGTTTTGCATGTATTTTAGGGCATATTTATGGCTATAATGGTGAGTAAGCATGCATAAACTCATGTAAAATGTTACGTATTCACTCTTTGTGGAAAATATATTATGTTTTGCTCGTTTCGTAGGAATTTAATGATGTTTGAAGCAATTTGGATACAAATACGAGCATCGCGATAGGCGTGAGTTTTACATATATTTTGGGGCGTATTTATGGCTAAAATGGTGACTAAACGTGCATAAACTCATATGAAATGATTCATATTCGCTTTTTCGTGGGAAAGATATTATGCTTTGCTCGTTTTGTAGGAATTTAGTGATATTTGAAGCAATTTGGATACAAATACAAGCATTGCGGAGAAGAAATACCACAAATGATGGAAAATACATGACGCACGGGTAGGGCGTGCGCTTAAGCACCACCCGTGCGCTCCTGGGAAAGCAGAACTGAAGGTACGGCAATATGCACGGGTAGCCCGTGCGTTGCACGTACCACCCCGCGCGTCTCACGCACGGCCGTCGTGCGCTGGTTGGTGAATAGCAACATGACCTAGACTTGGAGGGGGTATATAAGCACTTTTAGGGGCGCACACCAAGGGACATTTCGACATTTTGGGATCTACAACACAAGACAAGAGTATATTCTTGGAAGAAGACATCAAGGGATAATCGGGTTGCATAGAAGCTCAAGGAACGGAGATCAATCGAGAGATTGTCGACTTTCCTAAGTTTTTCTTGCTTCTCTTGTAGTTTTCATCTTTCATTTTTAGTTGTCATGGTTATGAACATTTTGTATTTGGATTGTTTAGAAATCATGTATAGCTAAACTCTTTAGATTTCCGGGTTTTGGAAGTAAATTAATGAACTCTTGTTGGATGTTTTAATTCTAGTTGAAGTTATTATCTTGAAGCCTATTTGAGTACTTTGAGCTTGTTCTTGTTTTATCACTTGATCAATGATTTAACTTGTTTGATATATTGAATCATAATTCGAGAGATGAGTTTCAATATTAGATCTTGAGTACTCGACACAAATATTTGCATGAATCGAGAGGTTTGTAAATATATGTGAAGACATTTGATCTTTTGAACTTTTGGGAGTTGAGTACTTCATGTTGAGTAGAGATGCTAGCATAAGTATTTCAATCTACATTTTATTTGCATCTCGAGAGGGAGGATAAAATATCTTTGTGATCGTCTTATAGGAATATTGATAATAACTTGGCTTGGATTAAATTGTACAACAAGAGGGTTGTTAATTGAAACCTTAAATCGAAATCCATTTCATCATCTTGATACTTCTATCAATTGTATTATCTTAATTTTGTGCTTTAGTAGTCCAACTTGTCTTAATCTCACAACAAAGCAATCATTAAATTACGACGTCTAAAATAGAAATAAAGCTATCTTAGTTCAATACTTGGTACATAAATTTATTAGTCTCCGTAGATACGATCTTGCTACATTTTTCTATAATGTACACCGTACACTTGCGGTGAAGCTAAAAATAAAGGCGAACAAGTTTTTTGGCGCCGTTCACGGGGACTAATACAATTTTTGGTGCTAATATTGCGATAGATAGAATTATTCTTAATTTAGACATTTTTATTTTTATATTTTGGAGTAATTTTAATTCTACATTATTTGACTTGTTTTTTTTTAGTTTGGTCCAGGTAGTGCATGAACACGCGCTCTGGCGAGGGGACTTAATACCGCTCATACCGGAAGTTGAGGCTTTTGCGAGAAGAATCAGTCTTACCACTAGACGGGTGAAAGACAACAAAATCCGATAATGGGGGATTTGGATGAAGAACACAAAGTGGTAACAATGGGATCAACAGGATCAATGAGTTACCAATAATAGGGTAATAATGGAGTAAACGAGTTACCAATACCGCTCAACAAAGACAAGCCATTCGTGATTACTTTGGACCACAAACGAATCGTAATTACGGTGGTATTGCCCATATTCCGACCAATGCCAACAACGTCGAGCTTAAACCGCACTGATTAATATGGTACAACGAGAACCGGTTTGGGGGTTCGCAATCAAGATCCTAACTCTCACCTTGCACATTTTATCCAAATATGCAATACGATCAAAATGAATGGAGTCTCGGATGACGCTATAAGATTGCGCCTATTCCCATTCTCTTTAAGGGATAAGGCGAGAAATTGGTTGGGTACTTTGACGCAAAGGCGGTGTGAGCACATGGGACGAATCGAGCCAAAAGTTCTTGTTTAAATTCTTTCCACCGAACAAAACTTTGCGGCTCAAAAGTGAGATTACTCAATTCGAAGCGAGTTCGACTCCGAGCCTTTGTACGAGGCTTGGGAAAGGTTTAGGGATTTTTACGAAGATGTCCACAACATGGGTTTCTCGGAGGATCACGATTATGTTTCTTCTACAATGGTTTAATGGGGCAAACGAGGGCCTTTGTTGATGCCGCAGCGGGTGGAGCATTGTTGGCAAGGTTTCACAAGATGCCTTGAACCTTCTTGAAGAAATGGCTATGAATAGTTACGGTGGCCATCCGAAAGATCCAATGTACAACGAGTAGCGAGAGATTTCGGATGCGGACCCGATTAAAGCGCTAATGGCACAAGTGGTGGCTTTGACAACTCAATTGAGTGTTTTAACGAAAGGGCTTAAACGAGCACGAGCATGGGTAGTGAATCTCTTCTATATCCGATGGAGGAGGTAAATTATGTGAATAACCGAATTTCAACAATTTTGGAACAATTCAAACCCAACACATTACCATCCGGGGTTGAGAAACCATGAAATTTTTTCCTATGCCAATACAAAGAGTATGTTGCAACTCTCTTAGGGATTTAATGCTTCAAATGGAGGTGGAAATGTGGAAGGCAAATCATCGTTGGAGGATGCACTCACCTCCTTCATAAATCAATAGAATGCATTCATGAGTGACACGAGGAGTCGCCGCTAGGCAAGATTCTTGGATGGATAAGATGGAACTACAAATGACCCAAGTGACAAGCTCAATAATGAATCGGAAACTCAAGTGGGTCAATGGCTACAATTGTGGGTGGTCAACATCAAAAGAGTCAATTTCCGAGTAATACGGAGATGAATCCCAAGGAACAATGCAAGACTATTCGCTTACGAAGTGGCACGGAATATGAGGGACCTAAAGAAAAATCTGGAAATCTGAAAATTTCGGAGAAATCATCTAAGCGGGAGAGGATGAATCGACGATGAAAGATGGTGTTGAAAAAAATGGGGAAAAAGAGAGACAAGAGGCGAAACAAACAAAAATGAGAAGCTAAAATCATCGTCTTACTCTAATATATCTAAGTTGCCTATATCTCTTCCGTTTCCCCAAAGATTTCAAAAGAAAAGCTTGATGATCAATTTGCAAAATTCCTTGATATATTTAAGAAATTGCACATTAACATTCCTTTTGCAGACGCACTAGAGCAAATGCCAAATTATGCAAAATTTCTTAAGGATGTTATGTCGAAGAAGAGGAATATGACAAACTTTGAAACGGTGAACTTGACGGAAGAATGTAGCGCAATCATCCAACGAAAGCTACCACAAAAACGGAAAGATTTGGGGAGTTTCACTATCCCTTGTGCCATTGGTGGTAACTTCTTTAATAAAGTGTTGTGTGATTTGGGGCAAGTATTAATTTGATGCCTTTGTCCATTTTCGGGAAGCTTGGACTAGGCGAAGTGAAGCCAACCACGGTTACATTGCGGCTTGCGGACCGGTCACTCAATTATCCGGGAATTATAGAAGACGCGTCTTGTAAAAGTTGATAAATTGGACGTCCATTTCTAGCTACCGGTAAAGCCTTAATAGATGTACAAAAAGGAGAACTCACTTTATGCGTGTTAATGATGAGCACGTTTTATTTTCTATATATAAGGCGATGAAATTTCATGATACGGTGGAGCATTGTCATTTTTAGATATAATTGGTTCATGCATTGAGGATTATGTTGAGCATACATTGTCTACGAGATGATTTAGAATTTGGACTAACCCACTCGTGCTCAATGTCGAGTGTTGTGCTTGATTTTGATAACCAAGATTTGTACGACTATGTCTCGTGCTTTAGATCATATGCGGGAACTACCTAGGAGCGCAAGAGGCAAAAACGTAAAGTCGAAATATGGGAGCAAAACTTACGAAATGCACGACCCATGCACCCACACACGGGCAACCCGTGCGTGATGCCGAAACGAAAATTGAGAAACCTGAAGGGACGCATGACCCGTGCGTCCCACGCACGGGCAACCCCGTGCGCGTTCAAGGAAAGATAGAAACAGGGGAAGGACTCACGGGTCGGGGTTTAAGCACGGGCAACCCGTGTGTGCCGGCGGGATTGAAGAAGAGGGTCACACACGACCCGTGCGCCCGAGCATGGGCAGCCCGCGCGTGACCCTGAAACATCGACATCAATGCCGGAACTCAAGCAATTACCTGAACACCTCAAATATGCATTTCTTGGGGCAAATAATGCAAATCCGGTAATTGTTTCATCTCTTCTCACTCCTATTCAACTTGATAAATTGCTAAGGGTTTTACGAAAACATAAGTCGGCACTCGGATGGTCAATAACTGATTTAAAAGGCATAAGTCCATCCATTGTAATGCATAAAATTCGGATGGAAGATGTTTATAAACCATCGGTGCAAAATCAAAGACGACTAAACCCTATCATGCAAGATGTGGTTAGGAAGGAAGTGTTGAAATGGTTGGATGCTGGGATCATTTATGCTATATCTGATAGTTCATGGGTGAGTCCGGTACAAGTGGTGCCAAAAAAAGGGGGGTAACGGTAATGAAAAATGAGAATGAGGAACAAATTGCTACTAGAATTGTTATAGGGTGGCGAATATGCATTGATTATAGAAAACTTAATGATGCCACTCGAAAAGATCACTTCCCCCTCCCCTTTATCGATATGATGCTGGATCATCTTGTAAGATATGATTATTATTGCTTTTAGATGGTTATTTCGGTACAATCAAATCATGATTGCGGAAGACCAGGAAAAACCAACATTTACATGTCCTTATGGCACTTTTGCATTTCGTCGCATGCAATTTGGTTTATGTAATGCGCCCTGCCACTTTCCAACGTTGTATGATGGCTATATTTCACGATTTAATTGAGAAAGTTATGGAGGTGTTTATGGATGATTTCTGTGTTTGGTGATTCTTTTGATAGTTGTCTTCACAATCTTTCCTTAGTCTTACAAATGCGATTTGAAGAGACCAACCTTGTACTCAATTGGGAAAAATGTCATTTTATGGTATGCGATGGTATTGTACTTGGTCATTGAGTCTCGTCTGCAGGTTTGGAAGTCGATCGGGCAAAGATTGTAGCAATCGAGAAATTACCATCTCCTACAAACGAAAAAGCCATTCGGAGCTTCTTGGGCCATGCCGGATTTTATAGAAGGTTTATCCGTGACTTTTCTAAAATTTCTAAACCTTTGAGCCAATTGCTAGAAAAAGATGCTGCTTTTAATTTTTCCAATGATTGTTTGCAGGCGTTTGATACGTTGAAGACG
Organism: Rehmannia glutinosa; assembly: GCA_016081115.2. Classification (NCBI taxonomy): domain Eukaryota; kingdom Viridiplantae; phylum Streptophyta; class Magnoliopsida; order Lamiales; family Orobanchaceae; genus Rehmannia; species Rehmannia glutinosa. The sequence goes on from JABTTQ020002428.1 coordinate 137,256, forward strand.
GCATTGGTGACAACACCTATACTTGTTGCCCCAGGTTGGAGTCAACCATTTGAATTAATGTGTGATGCGGCGATTTGCGGTAGTGGCCCCTCGGTCAAAAGAGGGAAAAGTTGTTGAGATCCATCTACTATGCTAGTAGAACATTGGACGTGTGCTCAACAAAGTTACACCACAACCGAGAAGGAGATCTTTGGCGATTGTTTTTCGCAATTGATAAATTCGATCATACTTGATTGGGACGAAAATGATTGCTCACACCGACCACGCTGACCATCAAATATCTCTTTGACAAAAAGGATGCGAAACCAAGATTGATTCGGTGGATCTTACTATTGCAAGAGTTTGATGTGGAAATCAAGGACCGGAAAGGATGCGAGAATGTGGTGGCGGACCACTTGTCTCGAATTGAAAATCAAGAGGAGCGCAAGGAAGCATGGGATTAATAAAGAGGAATTCCCGATGAACGATTACTCATGCTTGAGGCAAAATTCCCATGGTATGCGGACTTTGTCAACTATTTGGCTGTGGAAGTTTTACCTCAAGATTTATCGCCATATCAAAAGAAGAAGTTCTTACATGACGTAAAGATTTACATGTGGGACGACCCCTACTCTTTAAGAGTGCGCGGACAAAATCATAAGAAGATGCGTGCCTCAAGAAGAATGGGAGGAGTCTTACAAATGATGTCATTCCGCACCCTCCGGAGGACATTTTGGCCCAACTCGCACCATGGCGAAGGTATTGCAAAGTGGGCTATATTGGCCCACTTTATTTAACGATCGTTATTTGTTTGTGCAACAATGTGACAGGTGTCAGCGGATGGGAAACATTTCACGGAGACACGAGATGCCAATGACAAATGTAATCGAAGTGGAATTGTTCGATGTGTGGGGAATTGATTTCATGGGCCCATTTCCTTCATCTTCGGGTTATCAATATATTCTACTCATGATGGAATATGTATCCCGTTGGGTACAAGCGATTCCATCCAAAACAAATAATGCTCAAGTTGTGATGCGGTTCCTTAAGAAAAATATATTTACTAGATTCGGCACTCCAAGAGCTTTAATTAGTGATGGAGGGTCGCATTTTGTAAATAAATTGATGAGCAACTTGTTAGCAAAATATGGGGTGAAACACAAAGTCGCATTGGCATATCATCCTCAAGCCAATGGGCAAGCAGAATAGCTAACCGGGAGATCAAACAAATGCTTGAAAAGACGGTGAACATCAATCAAAAGGATTGGGCGTTAAAATTAGATGATGCTCTATGGGCATACCGGATCGCATACAAGACACCGTTGGGCACTTCCCCATACCAACTTGTTTTTGGGAAGTCCTGTCACTTGCCGGTGGAGTTGGAACACAAAGCATTTTGGCTGTCAAGAAGCTAATTCTGGATTTTCAAAAAGCCGGTGAAGAGAGGTTGCTCCATTTGAATCAGATGGAAGAGTTTCGGGATGAAGCTTACGAAAACTCCCGCATTTATAAAGAAAGAACCAAGAGGTGGCATGATAAGATGATCAAGAAAAGAGAGTTTTTACCAGGGGAACCATCCTCTTGTTCAATTCACGCCTTAAATTTTTCTTGGGAAAACTCAAGTCTAGGTGGTCGGGGCCATTCGTGATAAAGAAAGTATTGAATCCTCCGAAATTGTGGAATTGTTGACAAAAGACAGTGAGACTTTCATGGTAAACGGCCAACGGATTAAGCATTACTTCCACCGAGGTAATCAAGAGGAGGCGACATCCACCACCTTGCGCGACCCGTAATTGAACAAAAACAGCGTCAAGCTAAAGACGTTAAATATAGCGCTTGTTGGGAGGCAACCCAACGGTTTTTCGTGTGAATTTCATTTCTTATGTGTGTGTTTTTATTTCATTTTTGTGTGTTTTGTAAAAAAAATGAAAATCCCGAAAATAGTGCCAGTGCACGCACGGGTAACCCATGCCTATGCACACCACCCGTGTGTCCTTGGAAGGAGATAATAGTTATTACGGCAATAAGCACGGGCAACCCCGTGCGTCCCCTACGCACGGCCCGTGTGTACCGAACAAAATATTTTTGGGGCTACGGTACCACGCACGGCAACCCGTCGCGTCGCCGCACGCACGCCCGCGCGGCCAACCCGAATGGCGATTAAAAGAGTCGCGACTGTTCTTTTCAAATTTCTCATCCTTTTTCAAACGGAAAAATTGCCCCCTTCCCCACATTGTTGGAAACTCTTAATTCCTTTCAAAATTCGGTCATATAATAATACTCCTATCATAATCCATTCAAAATTTACATCAAATTCGTGTTTGGATTGAGGAATTGAGAGCGAAAGCACCTAGGGCTCCAAGTTTTTCCCCTTTGAGAAATTTCGAGAATTTCGGTAAGAATTTCGTTATTTCTTATAACTTTCTTGAGAATTACATGTTAGGGATGATATTGGGTGCTTGTGTTGATACTTTTGCTATGATTTGGATGAATTTTTCTTTGAAGCAATTTATCAAACACCTAGTAGGCATGTGAATTTGGATATATTTGAAGGAATTGATGATGAATTAGGCATGAGCTTTGATTAGTGGGGCTTTTAAATGATGTTTATCTATATTTGCAATATTAGTTGATTGCTTGAAGCACAATTTATTGGTTAAATTTCCATATGATAACCATTATGCCATATGTGACTTGTTTGCCTACTTTCATCTTATTTGTGATTGTATTTGGTTGTCTTGGGTTGCTAATACATGTTATTCCAGGTACTCATTCATAAGTGATGGCAAACCGACAAAATCCTCAAAGGCTAGAGACATTTACCCCCGGGAGGAACCACCATAGAAATACAACCGATAGCCCGGCGGCCTTTGGAATAGAATTGCCGAATGCGAGATGCTTTGGAGCGTTGGAATAAGCTCATCGTTCGAACGATGAGTCCTCAAAATACGTCGTTGATGATCGCACCCAATTTCTCGGGGATACACGAGGATGTGTGGCGATTATTTGAGAGAGAGTTGGGTGGACAACGTTTATGAGGAGAAGATGGCCAAGTTACAAGAAATTCACGCTCGAATTTCCCGAGCACAAGAAAGATGGTCAAAAATATAGGCGGCGAGGTCATTGGGGTAGAATTTCGGTTGGGAACAATATGAGACTATTATCCATAGAGGAGTTAAACGCCATATTTGAAGTCCCCACATGTTTGCGCACCCTTCCGACCTATACATGGATATGACCAATACGACTTTTGGCGCCTTCTTGTCCAAACGCTTTAAATGGGTCCCACGCTCTACGAGGCTCGCACCGCAAAATCTTCTTGGATCCGAAATCCGGTGTTCGGTATATACTGATGGGTTATGTTGGCTTGATCTTAGCGAGGGAAAATATTGGGGGTATGACAGTCCATGAGTTATATTTATTGTGGTGTATGTTGACGAGTACACCTTACAACACGATCGCGTGACTTCATAGAGCAAGTGGACAATCTAGCAAAGCGGGGAGGTGGTGCTATCTCCATAGGGGTCTGATTACCCCTATTGCCCAACATTTCAACGTCGAGTTTAGAGGCCTGGAACCTCTACCAGGCAGCACGCGGGTTAATTTGGCATCGTTGCACCACATGCGCTTTATCGCCAATGAAGACAATACGTTGGTTCTTCTACAAAAGAAAGGTGCCTCCTTTCCATTGCCCAACGACATTCACCACCGCCGATACCCTGGCGGACACAACGAACTTCCTAATGAACTCGGAAGCGCATAACCGAATTACGAACGCCATAGATGCAAGGAAGAGGCACCGGGTTCACGGCTTCCCGGATGTGGATGATATGGTAGCGGAGGAAGAGGAGATCCATATACGCGAAATGGGGATGGAGCCTCACCTTCCCCAACTCGGATATGACATTCCCGAGGCCTCACATGGAGAGATTACCCCGACGCTCATATAGCGGGGATTGTCCCGGTACCTCTCATGGTGGCGAGCCCCAACGCGGTAATGACTTTCAAGATATATGCTATATGCGTTTGGGAGGATTTGCGTCGTCAAGGCGACGAGTTGAGGCAACATGGGGGAGGATTTGAGGCAACATCGGGCTGATTTTCTCGCATTCCGTGAGAACTATGAGGAGAGGGTCGAAGAGACGTGGCAAGTGCTCCAACGGTTGCAAATGTGGCATATCTCACAAGGCCACTTTCCACCGCCACCTCCGCAATGATTCAGGTATATCTCCACTTTTCACTATTGAAATTCTATTTTTCCCCTATCGAAACTAAAAATTTAATTTCATTCAAGTTTGGGGGAGAGGTAGTATTTCGATAAATGAAAAGTGTAGATGCGAAAAAAAAAAATTGTGTGTTTTCATATAGTTGCATATAGAACATTCTAGGTTGCATTACATTAGAGCACGTTTATTGCTTTCATAGAGGTTAGAGAGTGAGTTGACCGGGCTTGTTGCAACTTGATGTTTGTGTGTTGATTGAAAAGTTTGTATTGTTGAGATTGGATGTTAGTTATGAGTTGATTGAGCCTTGAGTAGATAACATTGAGCATGTTGATATGAAAAACTTGGTTTGATGGTTTGAATTACGATCGCAAGCCTGTGAGCTTTTGAGCCTTTCTCGCTTATATCTTTTGCGTCTTGTTGTGATTTGAGCGTATCATTCATGTTGTTAGAATTCTAGAACTTGCTCGGGCATCTCTGTCGAGGCCATATGTTGTATGTAAAGGCCATCTTTGCTAGCCTTTCAAGCCTTTTGCTTACCTAAAGATGTCGAAATTCCTAGTTAGCCAAGTTGGGCCTATTACCTATTTCTTTGATACCCACAAAATTAAACCTTGAACTTGATATATCCATCACCCTAAATTCGAGTATATAACGTTGAGAAAAGGGAATGAATGAGGTTGAATGGGTGGGAATTGTATAGTAGGATAATTGGGCATATTTGGTCAATTGGAACAAAAAGAGGAAGAAAAGGGAGTGAACAGAAGTGTGAAAATTCACAAAAGAATCGAAAAAAAAAATCGACGTACAATGTGAATTTTCATCTAAAAAAGAACTTGGGGGCTAAGGATTGTAACGTGAGGCAATTCTCAATAGGAAGGAAGGAGATGGAGATGAGTTAAGTGATGGAAATACGAGTTGATTGGAGTAGCATATGGGATTATAATGTCAAATGATTGATATGCTCATCGGTCTATATACTCGAATTTGAGTCACTTGATCCAAAATTTCCTTCCCAAACCAAAGAGCTTTCATTACAACCAAATGAGAAAGCCCTTTTTGATTCTCAAATTGCATACATTCGAGTGGCGGAGATATGAGACGCAATTGCAAGCCTATGGTAATTCTCCGCAACATCGAATTGATTTGAGCGTAAACAAGTCCTATATCCTTGTGAGGTGAGAGTACACACTTAATTTTGAGGGTTGTAATGCAGAGCATTTCACGGTGTTGTTTGATGCATACTCTTTGAGTAGATATTTGAGGCTTGATTGGTTTGTTGCTTGACATTCATGAGGAACAATATGAATTTGTTTTTTGGTCTCTTAGTGTGCGCTATGATTCTTATCTCCCGTTGTGTTTTTCTTCTTGTTCTCAAAATTGTTGATCGAGACGGTCAACATTTAAGTCTGGGGGATTTTGATAGGCGTGAGTTTTGCATATATTTTGGGGTGTATTTATGGCTAAAATGGTGACTAAACGTGCATAAACTCATATGAAATGATTCATATTCGCTTTTTCGTGGGAAAGATATTATGCTTTGCTCGTTTTGTAGGAATTTAGTGATATTTGAAGCAATTCGGATACAAATACAAGCAATGCGGAGAAGAAATACCACAAATGATGGAAAACACATGACGCACGGGTAGGGCGTGCGCTAAGCACCACTCGTGCGCCCGGGAAAGCAGGGCGAAGGTACGGCAATGCGCACGGGTAGCCCGTGCGTTCCACGCACCACCGTGCATCTCACGCACGGCCGTCGTGCGCTGGTTGGTGAACGAGAAGAATTGCTTACGGACTTGCGCACGGGTAACCCGTGTGTCCACGCACGGCCCGTGCGTCCCTGGCTATCGCAATATTTTGACAAAGCAACATGACCTAGACTTGGAGGGTATATAAGCACTTTGGGGCGCACACCAAGGGACATTCGACATTTTTGGGATCTACAACACAAAATAAGAGTATATTCTTGGAAGAAGACATCAAGGGATAATCGGGTTGCATCGGAGCTCAAGGAACGGAGATCAATCGAGAGATTGTCGACTTTCCTAAGTTTTTTTTGCTTCTCTTGTAGTTTTCATCTTTCATTTTTAGTTGTCATGGTTATGAACAATTTGTATATGGATTGTTTAGAAATCATTTATAGCTAAACTCTTTAGATTTCCGGGTTTTGGAAGTAAATTAATGAACTCTTGTTGGATGTTTTAATTCTAGTTGAAGTTATTATCTTGAAGCCTATTTGAGTACTTTGAGCTTGTTCTTGTTTTATCACTTGATCAATGATTTAACTTGTTGGATATATTGATTCATAATTCGAGAGATGAGTTTCAATATTAGATCTTGAGTACTCGACACAAATATTTGCATGAATCGAGAGGTTTGTAAATATATGTGAAGACATTTGATCTTTTGAACTTTTGGGAATTGAGTACTTCATGTTGAGTAGAGATGCTAGCATAAGTATTTCAATCTACATTTTAAATGCATCTCGAGAGGGAGGATAAAATATCTTTGTGATCGTCTTATAGGAATATTGATAATAACTTGGCTTGGATTAAATTGTACAACAAGAGGGTTGTTAATTGAAACCTTAACTCGGAAATCCATTTCATCATCTTGATACTTCTATCAATTGTATTATCTTAATTTTGTGCTTTAGTAGTCCAACTTGTCTTAATCTCACAACAACAATCATTAAATTACGACCGTCTAAATAAAAATAAAGCTATCTTAGTTCAATACTTGGTACATAAATTTATTAGTCTACGTGGATACGACCTTGCTACCCTTTTCTATAATGTACACGTACACTTGCGGTGAAGCTAAAAAAAAAAAGCGAACAAGTTTTTGGCGCCGTTCTTTGGGACTAATACAATTTTTGGTGCTAATATTGCGATAGATAGAATTATTCTTAATTTAGACATTTTTATTTTTATATTTTGGAGTAATTTTAATTCTATATTATTTGACTTGTTTCTTTTAGTTTGGTCCGGGTAGTGCATGAACACGCGCTCTAAAGGCGGGGACTTAATACCGCTCATACCGAGAAGTTGAGGCTTTCGCGAGAAGAATCATCTGCTACCACTAGGCGGGCTGAAAGACAACAAAATCCGGTAATGGGGGATTTGGATGAAGAACACGGGGGGTAACAATGGGATCAACAGGATCAATGAGTTACCAATAGGGTAATAATAGAGTAAACGAGTTACCGATCCGGCTCCACAAAGCAAGCCATTCGTGATTACTTTCGACCACAAACGAATCGTAATTACGGTGGTATTGCCCATATTCCGATCAATGCCAACAACTTGAGCTTAAACCGCACTCGATCAATATGATACAAACAGAACTAGTTTGGGGGTTATGAATCGAAGATCTAACTCTCACCTTGCACATTTTATCCAAATATGCAATACGATCAAAATGAATGGAGTCTCGGATGACGCTATAAGATTGCGCCTATTCCCATTCTCTTTAAGGGATAAGGCGAGAAATTGGTTGGGCACTTTGACGCAAGGCGTGTGAGCACATGGGGACTAACCGAGCCAAAAGTTCTTGTTTAAATTCTTTCCACCAAAGCAAAACTTTGCGGCTCAAAAGTGAGATTACTCAATTCCGACAGTTCGACTCCAAGCCTTTATACGAGGCTTGGGAAAGGTTTAGGGATTTGTTACGAAGATGTCCACAACATGGGTTTTAGGAGGATCAACAATTATGTTTCTTCTACAATGGTTTAATGGGGCAAACGAGGGCCTTTGTTGATGCCGCAACGGGTGGAGCATTGTTGGAAAGGTTTCCACAAGATGCCTTGAACCTTCTTGAAGAAATGGCTATGATTAGTTACTAGTGGCGTCTGAAAGATCCAATGTACAACGAGTATGAGAGATTTTGGATGCGGACCCAATTAAAGTGCTAACGGCACAAGTGGCGGCTTTGACAACTCAATTGAGTGTTTTAACGAAAGGCTTTTAAACGAGCACAAGCACGGGTAGTGAAGCTCTTCTATATCGATGGATGAGGTAAATTATGTGAATAACAGGAATTTCAACAATTTTTGGAACAATTCAAACCCAACACATTACCATCCCGGGGTTGAGAAACCATGAAAATGTTTCCTATGCCAATACAAAGAATATGTTGCAACCTCCAGGGATTTAATGCTTCAAATGGAGGTGGAAATGTGGAAGGCAAATCATCGTTGGAGGATGCACTCACCTCCTTCATAAATCAATCGAATGCATTCATGAGTGACACGGAGTCGCCGCTAGGCAAGATTCTAGGATGGATAAGATGGAACTACAAATGACCCAGTGACAAGCTCAATAAAGAACTGAAACTCAAGTGGGTCAATTGGCTACAATTGTGGGTGGTCAACATCAAATGGGGTCTATTTAGTAATACGGAGATGAATCCTAAGGAACAATGCAAGGCTATTAAACTACGAGCGACACGGAATATGAGAGACCTAGAGAAAAATCGGAAATCTAAAAATTTCAAAGGAATCATCTAAGCCTAGGAGAGGATGAATCGGCGATGAAAGATGGTGTTGAAGAAAATGGGGAAAAAGAGAGACAAGAGGCGAATCAAATAGGGTGAGAAGCTAAAATCATCGTCTTACTCTAATATATCTAAGTTGCCTATATCTCTTCCCTTTCCCCAAAGATTTCAAAAGAAAAAGCTTGATGATCAATTTGCAAAATTCCTTGATATATTTAAGAAATTGCACATTAACATTTCTTTTGCGAGACGCACTAGAGCAAATGCCAAATTATGCAAAATTTCTTAAGGATGTTATGTCAAAGAAGGAAGATGGCAAACTTTGAAACAGTGAACTTGACGGAAGAATGTAGTGCAATCATCAACGAAAGCTACCACAAAATCGAAAGATCGGGGAGTTTCACTATCCCTTGTGCCATTGGTGGTAACTTTAATAAAGCGTTGTGTGATTTGGGGGCAAGTATTAATTTGATGCCTTTGTCCATTTTAGGAAGCTTGGACTAGGCGAAGTGAAGCCAACCATGGTTACATTGCAACTTGCGGACGGTCACTTACTTATCCAATGGGAATTATAGAAGGCGTCTTGGTAAAAGTTGATAAATATATATTCCTGTGGATTTCTTGGTTCTTGACATGGAAGAAGATCGTGACGGTCCGCGATACTTGGGCGTCCATTTCTAGCTACCAAGTAAAGCCTTAATAGATGTACAAAAAGGAGAACTCACTTTACGTGTTAATGATGAGCACGTTTTATTTTCAATATATAAGGCGATGAAATTTCATGATACGGTGGAGCATTGTCATTTTTAGATATAATTGGTTCATGCATTGAGGATTATGTTGAGCATACATTGTTTCTGAGATGATTTAGAATTTGGACTAACCCACTCGTGCTCAATGTCGAGTGTTGTGCTTGATTTTGATAACCAAGATTTGTACGACTATGTTTGTGCTTTAGATCATATGCGAGGAACTAACTAGGAGCGCAAGAGGCAAAAACGTAAAGTCGAGAAATATGGGAGCGAGAACTTACGTAAAACGCACGACGCGACCGTGCGCCCACACACGGGCAACCCGTGCGTGATGCCGAAATGAAAATTGAGAAACCTGAAGGGCGCACGACCCATGCGGCGTTGCGAAGGAAAGATAGAAACAGGGGAAGGACACGGGTTAGGTGCTAAGCACGGGCAACCCGTGTGTGTTGCCGGCGAGGATTGAAGAAGAGGGGTCACACACGACCCCGTGCGTCGAGCATGGGTAGCCCGTGCGTGACCCTGAAGCTTGGCGACATCAACGCCGGAACTCAAGCAATTACGAACACCTCAAATATGCATTTCTTGGGGCAAATAATGCGAATCCGAATCGTTTCTTCTCTTCTCACTCCTATTCAACTTGATAAATTGCTAAGGGTTTTACGAAAATATAAGTCGGCACTCGGATGGTCAATAACTGATTTAAAAGGCATAAGTCCATCCATTGTAATGCATAAAATTCGGATGGAAAATGTTTATAAACCATCGGTGCAAAATCAAAGACGACTAAACCCTATCATGCAAGATGTGGTTAGGAAGGAAGTGTTGAAATGGTTGGATGCTGGGATCATTTATGCTATATCTGATAGTTCATGGGTGAGTCCGGTACAAGTGGTGCCGAAAAAAGAGGGGGTAACGGTAATGAAAAATGAGAATGAGGAACAAATTGCTACTAGAATTGTTACCGGGTGGCGAATATGCATTGATTATAGAAAACTTAATGATGCCACTCGAAAAGATCACTTCCCCCTCCCCTTTATCGATATGATGCTGGATCGTCTTGCAGGATATGATTATTATTGCTTTTTAGATGGTTATTCCGGGTACAATCAAATCATGATTGCGCCGGAAGACCAGGAAAAAACAACATTTACATGTCCTTATGGCACTTTTGCATTTCGTCGCATGCCATTTGGTTTATGTAATGCGCCCGCCACTTTCCAACGTTGTATGATGGCTATATATCACGATTTAATTCAGAAAGTTATGGAGGTATTTATGGACGATTTCTCTGTGTTTGGTGATTCTTTTGATCTTAGTCTTGCGATGTGAAGAGACCAACCTTGTACTCGGTTGGGAACAATGTCATTTTATGGTACGCGATGGTATTGTACTTGGTCATCGAGTCTCGTCTGCGGAGTTTGGAAGTCGATCGGGCAAAGATTGTAGCAATCGAGAAATTACCACCTCCTACAAACGAAAAGCCATTCGGAGATTCTTGGGCCATGCCGGATTTTATAGAAGGTTTATCGTGATTTTTCTAAAATTTCTAAACCTTTGAGCCAATTGCTAGAAAAAGATGTTGCTTTTAAGTTTTCCAATGATTGTTTGCAGGCGTTTGAAATGTTGAAGGCGGCATTGGTGACAAACACCTATACTTGTTGCCCCAGGTTGGAGTCAACCATTTGAATTAATGTGTGATGCGGCGATTTCGCGGTAGGGGCATCTCGGTCAAAAGAGGGAAAAGTTGTTGAGATCCATCTACTATGCTAGTAGAACGTTGGGACGATGCTCAACAAAATTACACCACAACCGAGAAGGAGATCTTTGGCGATTGTTTTTGCATTTGATAAATTCGATCATACTTGATTGGGATGAAAGCGATTGTTCACACCGACCATGCGGCCATCAAATATCTCTTTGACAAAAAGGATGCAAAACCAAGATTGATTCGGTGGATCTTACTATTGCAAGAGTTTGATGTGGAAATCAAGGACCGGAAAGGATGCGAGAATGTGGTGGCGGACCACTTGTCTCGAATTGAAAATCAAGAGGGAGTACAAGGAAGCATGGGATTAATAAAGAGGAATTCCCCGATGAACGATTACTCATGCTTAAGGCAAAATTCCCATGGTATGCGGACTTTGTCAACTATTTCGCTATGGGAGTTTTACCCCCAGATTTATCGCCATATCAAAGAAGAAGTTCTTACATGACGTAAAGTTTTACATGTGGGACGACCCCTACTCTTTAAGAGGTGCGCGGAAAAAATCATAAGAACATGCGTGCCTCAAGAAGAATGGGAGGAGTCTTACAACAGATGTCATTCTGCACCCTCAGGGAGGACATTTGCCCAACTACTCGCACCGAGCGAAGGTATTGCAAAGTGGGCTATATTGGCCCACTTTATTTAACGACTGTTATTTGTTTGTGCAATAATGTGACAGGTGTCAGCGGATGGGCAACATTTCACGGAGACACGAGATGCCAATGACAAATGTAATCGAAGTGGAATTGTTCGATGTGTGGGGAATTGATTTCATGGGCCCATTTCCTTCATCTTCGGGTTATCAATATATTCTACTCATGATGGAATATGTATCCCGTTGGGTAGAGCGATTCCATCCAAAACAAATGATGCTCAAGTTGTGATGCGGTTCCTTAAGAAAAATATATTTACTAGATTTGGCACTCCAAGAGCTTTAATTAGTGATGGAGGGTCGCATTTTGTAAATAAATTGATGAGCAACTTGTTAGAAAAATATGGGGTGAAACACAAAGTCGCATTGGCATATCATCCTCAAGCCAATGGGCAAGCGAGATAGCTAAGCTAAGGAGATCAAACAAATCCTTGAAAAGACGGTGAACATCAATCGAAAGGATTGGGCATTAAAATTAGATGATGCTCTATGGGCATACCGGTTTGCATACAAGACACCGTTGGGCACTTCCCCATACCAGCTTGTTTTTGGGAAGTCGTGTCACTTGTCGGTGGAGTTGGAACACAAAGCATTTTGGGCTGTCAGAAGCTAAAACGGATTTTCAAAAAGCCGGTGAAGAGAGGTTGCTCAATTTGAATCGGATGGAAGAGTTTCGGGATGAAGCTTACGAAAACTCCGCATTTATAAAGAAAGAACCAAGAGGTAGCATGATAAGATGATCAAGAAAAGAGAGTTTTTGCCAGGGGAACCAGTCCTCTTGTACAATTCACGCCTTAAATGTTTCGGAAAACTCAAGTCAGGTGGTGGGGCCATTCGTGATAAAAAAAGTATTGAATCCTCCCGAAATTGTGGAATTGTTGACAAAAGAGCGGTGAGACTTTCATGGTAAACGGCCAACCGATTAAGCATTACTTCCACCGAGGTAATCAAGAGGAGGCGACATCCACCACCTTGCGCGACCCGTAATTGAACAAAAACAGCGTCAAGCTAAAGGCGTTAAATATAGCGCTTGTTGGGAGGCAACCCAACGGTTTTTTTGTGTGAATTTCATTTCTTATGTGTGTGTTTTTATTTCATTTTTGTGTGTTTTGTAAAAAAAAATGAAAATCCTGAAAATAGCTGCCCGGATACGCACGGGTAACCCGTGCCTATGCACACCACCCGTGTGTCCTTGGAAGGGGATAATAGTTGCTTCGGCAATACGCACGGGCAACCCGTGCGTCCCCACGCACGGCCCATGCGTACCTGAAGAAATTTTTTTTGGGGCTACGGTATCACTCACGGGCAATCCATGCGTCGCCGCACGGCCCGTCGCCAACCCGAATGGCGATTAAAAAGTGGCGGACTCTGTTCTTTTCAAATTTCTCATCCTTTTTCAAGCGGAAAAATCGCCCCCTTCCCCACATTGTTGGAAACTCTTAATTCCTTTCAAAATTCGGTCATATAATAATACTCCTATCATAATCCATTCGAAATTTACATCAAATTCGTGTTTGGATTGAGGAATTGAGCGAAAGCACCTAGGGCTCCAAGTTTTTCCCCTTTGAGAAATTTCGAGAATTTCGGTAAGAATTTCGTTATTTCTTATAACTTTCTTGAGAATTACATGTTAGGGATGATATTGGGTGCTTGTGTTGATACTTTTGCTATGATTTGGATGAATTTTTCTTTGAAGCAATTTATCAAACACCTAGTATGCATGTGCATTTGGACATATTTGAAGGAATTGATGATGAATTAGGCTTGAGCTTTGATTAGTGGGGCTTTTAAATGATGTTTATCTATATTTGCAATATTAGTTGATTGCTTGAAGCACAATTGATTGGTTAAATTGCCATATGATAACTATTATGCCATATGTGACTTGTTTGCCTAATTTCATCTTATTTGTGATTGTATTTGGTTGTCTTGGGTTGCTAATACATGTTATTCCAAGTACTCATTCACAAGTGATGGCAAACCGACAAAATCCTCAAGGCCGGAGGCAGCGACCGGGAGGAACCACCATAGGAAATACAACACGATAGTCCGGCGGCCTTTGGAATAGTATTGCCGAATGCGGATGCTTTGGAGCGTTGGAATAAGCTCATCGTTCGAACGATGAGTCCTCAAAATACGTCGTTGATGAGCGCACCCAATTTACGGGGATACGAGGATGTGTGGCGATTATTTGAGAGAGTTGGGTGGACAACGTTTATGAGGAGAAGATGGCCAAGTTACAAGAAATTCACGCTCGAATTTTTGAGCACAAGTAAAGATGGTCAAAAATATAGGCGCGAGGTCATTGGGGTAGAATTTCGGTTGGGAACAATATAAGACTATTATCCTGAGAGGAGTTAAACGCCATATTTGAAGTCCCCCAGTAGCGCACCATTCCGACCTATACATGGATATGACCAATCGACTTTTGGCGCCTTCTTGTCCAAACGCGAGAAATGGGTCCCAAGCTCTACGAGGCTCGCACTTTGCAAAATCTTCTTGGATCCGAAATCCGGTGTTCGGTATATCTGGCCGGGTTACGTCGGCTCCGATCTTCACGAGGAAAATATTGGGGTATGACGGTCCGCGAGTTATATTTATTGTGGTGTATGTTGGAGTACACCTTACAACACACCGCAGCGTACTACATAGAGCAAGTGGACAATCTAAGCAAAGCGGGGAGGTGGTGCTATCTCCATAGGGGTCCGATTACCTATTGCCCAACATTTCAACATTGAGTTTAGAGGCTGGAACCTCTACCGCAAAGACGCTGCGGGTTAATTTGGCATCGTTGCACCACATGCGCTTTATCGCCAATGAAGACAATACGTTGGTTCTTCTACAAAAGAAAGGTGCCTCCTTTCCATTGCCCAACGACATTCACCACGCGCCGATACCCTGGCGGACACAACGAACTTCCTAATGAACTCGGAAGTGCATAACCGAATTCTGAACGCCATAGATGCAAAGAAGAGGCACCGGGTTCACGGCTTCCCGGATGTGGAGGATATGGTAGCGGAGGAAGAGGAGCTCCATAGACGCGAAATGGGGGTGGAGCCTCACCTTTCCCAACTCGGATATGACATTCCCGAGGCCTCACATGGAGGAGATTACCCCCGACGCTCACATAGCGGGGATTGTCCCGGTACCTCTCATGGTGGCGAGCCCCAACGCGGTAATGACTTTCAAGATATGTTATATGCGTTTGGGAGGATTTGCGTCGTCAAGCGACGAGTTGAGGCAACGGGGGAGGATTTGAGGCAACATCGGGCTGATTTTTCGCATTCCGTGAGAACTATGACGGGGAGAGGGTCGAAGAGACGTGGCAAGTGCTCCAACGGTTGCAAATGTGGCATATCTCACAAGGCCACTTTCCACCGCCACCTCCGCAATGATTCGGGTATATCTCCACTTTTCACTATTGAAATTCTATTTTTCCCCTATCGAAACTAAAAATTTAATTTCATTCAAGTTTGGGGAGAGGTAGTATTTCGATAAATGAAAAGTGTAGATGCGAAAAAAATTGTGTGTTTTCATATAGTTGCATATAGAACATTCTAGGTTGCATTACATTAGAGCACGTTTATTGCTTTCATAGAGGTTAGAGAGTGAGTTGACCGGGCTTGTTGCAACTTGATGTTTGTGTGTTGATTGAAAAGTTTGTATTGTTGAGATTGGATGTTAGTTATGAGTTGATTGAGCCTTGAGTAGATAACATTGAGCATGTTGATATGAAAAACTTGGTTTGATGGTTTGAATTACGTATCGCAAGCCTGTGAGCTTTTGAGCCTTTCTTGCTTATATCTTTGCGATCTTGTTGTGATTTAGCGTATCATTCATGTTGTTAGAATTCTAGAACTTGCTCGGGCATCTCTGTCGAGGCCATATGTTGTATGTAAAGGCCATCTTTGCTAGCCTTTCAAGCCTTTTGCTTACCTAAAGATGTTGAAATTCTAGTTAGCCAAGTTGGGCCTATTACCTATTTCTTTGATACCCACAAAATTAAACCTTGAACTTGATATATCCATCACCCTAAATTCGAGTATATAACGTTGAGAAAAGGGAATGAATGAGGTTGAATGGGTGGGAATTGTATAGTAGGATAATTGGGCATATTTGGTCAATTGGAACAAAAAGAGGAAGAAAAGGAGTGAACAGTGTGAAAATTCACAAAAGAATCGAAAAAAAAAAATCGACGTACAATGTGAATTTTCATCTAAAAAGAACTTGGGGGCTAAGGATTGTAACGTGAGGCAATTCTCAATAGAAAGGAAGGAGATGGAGATGAGTTAAGTGATGGAAATACGAGTTGATTGGAGTAGCATATGGGATTATAATGTCAAATGATTGATATGCTCATCGGTCTATATACTCGAATTTGAGTCACTTGATCCAAAATTTCCTTCCCAAACCAAAGAGCTTTCATTACAACCAAATGAGAAAGCCCTTTTTGATTCTCAAATTGCATACATTCGAGTGGCGGAGATATGAGACGAATTGCAAGCCTATGGTAATTCCGCAACATCGAATTGATTTGAGCATAAACACGTCCTATATCCTCGTGAGGTGAGAGTACACACTTAATTTTGAGGGTTGTAATGCGAGCATTTCACCAGGTGTTGTTTGATGCATACTCTTTGAGTAGATATTTGAGGCTTGATTGGTTTGTTTCTTGACATTCATGAGGAACAATATGAATTTCATTTTTGGTCTCTTAGTGTGCGCTATGATTCTTATCTCCCGTTGTGTTTTTTCTTCTTGTTCTCAAAATTGTTGATCGGACGGTCAACAGTTTAAGTCCTGGGGATTTTGATAGGCGTGAGTTTTGCATATATTTTGGGCGTATTTATGGCTAAAATGGTGACTAAACGTGCATAAACTCATATGAAATGATTCATATTAAGCTTTTAGTGGGAAAGATATTATGCTTTGCTCGTTTTGTAGGAATTTAGTGATATTTTAAGTAATTTGGATTCAAATACAAGCATTGCGGAGAAGAAATACCACAAATGATGGAAAATACATGATGCACGGGTAGGGCGTGCGCTTAAGCACCACCCGTGCGCCCTTGGGAAAGCAGAATCGAAGGTACGGCAATGCGCACGGGTAGCCCGTGCATTGCACGCACCACCCGTGCGTCTCACGCGCGGCTTTGTGCGTCTCACGCCGCGGCCCGTCTTGTTGGTTGGTGAACAGAAGAATTGCTTACGGACTTGCGCACGGGTAACCCGTGTGTCCACGCACGGCCCGTGCGTCCCTCTTATCTTTGCAATATTTTGACAAACAACATGACCTAGACTTGGAGGGGTATATAAGCACTTTTGGGGCGCACACCAAGGGACATTCGACATTTTTGGGATATACAACACAAGACAAGAGTATATTCTTGGAAGAAGACATCAAGGGATAATCGGGTTGCATCGGAGCTCAAGGAACGGAGATCAATCGAGAGATTGTCGACTTTCCTAAGTTTTTCTTGCTTCTCTTGTAGTTTTCATCTTTCATTTTTAGTTGTCATGGTTATGAACATTTTGTATATGGATTATTTAGAAATCATGTATAGCTAAACTCTTTAGATTTCCGGGTTTTGGAAGTAAATTAATGAACTCTTGTTGGATGTTTTAATTCTAGTTGAAGTTATTATCTTGAAGCCTATTTGAGTACTTTGAGCTTGTTCTTGTTTTATCACTTGATCAATGATTTAACTTGTTTGATATATTGATTCATAATTCGAGAGATGAGTTTCAATATTAGATCTTGAGTAGTCGACTCAAATATTTGCATGAACCGAGAGGTTTAGTAAATATATGTGAAGACATTTGATCTTTTGAACTTTTGGGAGTTAGTACTTCATGTTGAGTAGAGATCTTAGCATATGTATTTCAATCTACATTTTATATGCATCTCGAGAGGAGGATAAAATATCTTTGTGATCGTCTTATAGAATGCGATAATAATTTGGCTTGGATTAAATTGTACAACAAGAGGGTTGTTAATTAAAACCTTAACTCGAAATCCATTTCATCATCTTGATACTTCTATCAATTGTATTATCTTAATTTTGTGCTTTAGTAGTCCAACTTATCTTAATCTCACAACAAACAATCATTAAATTGCGACCGTCTAAATAAAAATAAAGCTATCTTAGTTCAATACTTGGTACATAAATTTATTAGTCTCGTGGATACGACCTTGCTACCCTTTTCTATAATGTACATCGTACACTTGCGGTGAAGCTAAAAATAAAGGCGAACAATTGCAAAGTGGAAACATTTGAGAATCGAGTGAGTATACGAGAATTGAAGCTAGAACGAGTTGAAGATGAGCGTATAAGGAAAATACAGGAACGCACGGGTTGGGCGTGCCTTAGGCACCACCCGTGCGCCCCTGAATAAAAGCTTGAATGCTACGACATGGCGCACGGGTAGCCGTGCGCATACGCACCACCCGTGCGCCCTCGAGAGATTACCGATACCTACGGCATCACGCACGGGTAGGCCGTGCTTGGGGCGCACGACCGTGCGTGTTTGGCGAAAAGAAGGGCTTTGCTATAGGAGGGCGCACGGGTAGCCGTGCAGGGGCGCACGACCCGTCGTCTGTATTTGGAATGTCATTTTTGCAACACTTTGCCCTAAACTAGAAAGGGGTATAAAAAGGTTTTTGGGGCGAACACCAAGGAGATTCTAACATTTTTGCTCTAGCACACAAGACAAGGTTCCATTCTTGGAAGAAGATGTCAAGGAGACAATCGGATTGCATCGGAGCTTAAGGAACGGCGATACATCGAGAGATTGTCGACTTTCCTAAGTTTTTTCTTCTTCTCTTGTAGTTTTAATCTTTCATTTTAGTTTGTCATGACTTTGAACAATTTGTTTATGAGTTGTTTAGACATCATGTGTAGCTAAACTCTTTAGATTTTCGGGTTTTTGGAAGTAGATTAATGAACTCTTGTGGAATGTTTTAATCTTAAGTGAAGTTATTGTCTTGAAGCCTATTTGAGTACTTTGAGCTTATTCTTGTTTTATCACTTGATCAATGATTTAACTTGTTTGATATATTGATTCATAATTCGAGAGATGAGTTTCAATATTAGATCTTGAGTACTCGACACAAATATTTGCATGAATCGAGAGGTTGGTAAATATTTGTGAGGATATTTGATCTTTTAAACTTTTGGGAGTTGAATACTTCATGTTGAGTAGAGATGCTGGCATAGGTATTTCAATCTACGTTTTATATGCATCTCGAGAGGGAGGATAAAATATTTTCGTGATCGTCTTATAGGAATATTGATAATAACTTGACTTTGATTAAATCGGACAATAAGAGGGATATTAATCGAAACCTTAACCCGGGAATCCATTTCATCATCTTGATACTTCAATTATTTGCATTGTCTTAATCTTGTGTTTTTAGTAGTCTTAATTGTCTTAATCTCGCAACAACCACCATTTTACGACCGTCTAAATAAAAATAAGACTATCTTAGTTCAATACTTAGCATATTAATTTATTAGTCTCCGTGGATACGACCTTGCTACCATTTTCTATAACGTACACCGTACACTTGCGGTGAGCTAAAAATAAAGGCGAACAACATGTTAACTTTGAGCTTGTTAATATTATTTGTAATTTTTTAAAATTTACTAATGAATTTTCCTCCTATTTTAATATGATATGTAGTTATTCTTTACACTCTATTGGTATTTCATAACATTTTTACTACTAAATTTTATACTTTAACTTATTTTTAAATTCATAATATTATTTTTTAATTTTTTAAAAAAAGAATATCAAATTTTGAAATTTAGTACATACTTTGTGTGTTCCACCCTCCATGCGATGTTTCGATTTCTCTATTCCATGTATTGAACTAAAAGACGTATAATTCCACGCACTCTTAAGCACTTCTACATATCAATTAATGTTCGAACGAATTAGTACATTAGAAAATACAAATTAACTTACACGTGAAAAATGATGTTTTGGTAGGCACTATTTAGCCAGAACGTACACAGATTCTCTTTATATCTTCTCCTTTCAATTTTCAATTAGTCAACATAACAAAAAATTCATAACACCAGCAGTACATGTCAAAAACACGGCCCAATAATTCACTCTAAAAAGCTAATATTGATAAATCATAAATGTTTAGTTTGTGTCAGATCAAAAATATGCGAAAATGAAAATTCGGAGTGTTTTTCTAACTAACAATCAGGGTGGGTGGCAAATCATTCATGTCGGGTTGATATTGGGCCAACACGATAATAAAACTCAAGTTTGAATACGGCACGATAACTTTATCGGACCTAAAATTTAGAGGATAAGGACAAAAATATCCAACATTTCGGAAAAAATGACACATTTACGTTTCGGTCCTTTTTCTGGACAATAAATGCGCTCCGGCCTTCTTTTCCGGACATTTTTGCGATCCCCCAATTTTCGCGGATTTTTCACGTTGTTGTTTCAAGGTTATTTGAACATCTTTCAAACATGTTTCTTCTAATAAAATTTCATTGAAAAAAACAATCCCCAATTAAATAATCAATTTTAGACTCTAAATCTTATAAAAAATCAAGAAAATTAGAAATACACATAAAACAACACATATTAAAACAGAACACATTGAAAATAAAATAGAAACTACACGTGAATAGAAAAACACAATTCAATTTTTTTGATCTAATGCAATCAAAACGTAGAAAACACATAGAAACAATGAACAACATTAAAACAATACAGAAACTACCCCAAAACAAAATAAAAAATAACACAACAATAAAAAAATAGCATAAAATATAGGTAAAAATTGCATCGAAACAAGTCAAAAATAACTTATAAACAACCAAGAAACAAAATAAACAACATAGAAACAAGTATGAAACAACAAAAATAACATAAAAACAATACATGAACAAAATAAAATGAAAAAACATAAATATATCCAAAAAAAAGTGGAGGGGCGTAAATGTCCAAAAAAGAGGGGGTAGCGTATTTAGTGTTTTTTCTCCCAGAATGCTGGGTATTTTTTGAATTAACTCAAATTTAAACCTTAACACAATACGACAAAAATACGAAAAACACGACATTATATAGAAAAATCTTAAATTTATTTAATCGGGCCTGTTCGGCATATTAGGTATGTTAGCTTATTAATTAATAAAATATATGATTGTTTTATTTTTATTTTTATACTTGATACTTAGGTCATCTCGAAACCAGAGTTCTATTTAATTGCAATTTTTGCATTAAAATAGTGCAATTTCTTAAGCTTAAAATCCATCTCTAATCCTTCTACTTCAAATTTTTCACTAAAAGAAATATTCATTGAATATTCTTTATTATTTCAATACAAAAACTATTTAATTAAAACCAGTTATTTTTAACACAAAATTATAAAGTCATATTTAGTAAATTAAAGAATACATATTATTATATCTAATCTATACTATATTAAATAATATCTATTTAAAATCATAAATAATAAATCACTTAATTGTCTTTTTTTCAATTTACTATTAAAATTAAAAGTAAGTAATAATAATATTTGTTTTAATAATAAAATCAATACAAATTATTAAGTTTTAATAATTTATTAAAATTAATTATACATATTTATTATAATATAATAAATCATATTAGAATTATAACATAAATAAATATAACAAAAACCAAAAAAACAATAACCAAAAACATAATAGAAAAGGATAGCACAAGCTACAGTGTTGTTGCGCCAAGCTGCGCCATTTTGGGGTGAAGTTTGGCGTCCGGTTGGAATGAGCATTTTGCACCAAAATAACATTTGTAGCTTTAATTGGCATCCGATTGGAGAAGCCCTTAGAACACATATTCTAATAACTTACCAATAGAAACAATCAAGTACAAGTAGCCAATTACCAGTAAATTACATATACAAATATAATCAATCGCCGATGCACAAAAATTGTCGTGTCTTAGTGGTCCTTATCGTGTTTATCGGTCACCCCGCTTTCAATTATTGTGCATGCCGTTAATTGTCCGAATCCGATAAATTTCAATTTAAATCCTATAATTTCGTGTCGTGTTCTTGTCGATCAATCGGGTCGTAGCTCAATTACAACCCATAGGCGGAGCCACCTTTGCCCCACGTACTCCCTCAACTTTTTAAAATTCATAAAACTATATAAGTTATATATATATATATATATATATATATATACCAATTTATCTTCATTGTTAAAAGAAAATAAATCTCGACCCACAATCTTTATTTTTCTGGTTCTCTACGCTAATAATGAGTTTGGGTGACTTATCTATGCAACTACTACAAGAAAACTAATTAGTGACTTTCGTGTACCTAACTTAACAAACAATTAAAAACTATGTCAACTAACCTCTGTCTTTTAAAGTACTTGCAATGATGGGGCCGGATTTTTCTAAGAAAAAAAAAACCCCGAGGTTGCGATTGCTTATGAAAAAATTTTTTCGTTCCACTAGAAAAATTTCATTTATCCTAAAATGTGAATGCTTACATTATTCACTCACTTTCGCTTTTTTTTCCACCAATCACTTCTACCCATTTTTCAAAAAACCCATCAAATTACCAATCATTATTATCCATTTCCCCACAAATTTATTATTCATCGACTCATAATTTATAATTATGAATCATATTTAATCATTATTTTACTATTTCTATATCAAATCAACTTTCATCATTACATTTTCATCTACTTGTTCAATCACAAGTCAAAATTCATTTTTTTATTTTTTTCATCACTATTATCTAGAGAAAAAAATTATGAAAAGATATCCATTCGTGCCTTGAGCTTTTCGTGTTATGTTTCAAATTATTGTTGAGATTTTTAAATATTTTCACAAAAGCCATCCCTCAAATCCATTGGCGGGCAGATGAGGGACAAGGGGTGTCAGCACCCAGTAGGTGCCCCCCAAAAATTCCTATTCTTTTTTATTATGGATCCTTTTAAGTTTAAAATATTTTTTTAAGGATATTTTGTATTCACTCCTCTCCCATTATTATATTTCCTTTAGTTTGCCCCCTAATTGTAAAATATTCTTGTGTCCGCCGATAATCAAATGACAAATCTAAACTTTTTTCATTCAAATGCAACCTTAGGAAAATTTCTACATATAAACGATGATGAGAGTATAATTTCTCGACTCAACTATGAAAAAAAATGCAAGAACTTTAAAGACACGAGAAAGTTAGATGATGACTTCAATTCATGACTAGGAAACACCATCAAATCCAGAAGAAACTCTAACAGACAACGTAGAGGAAATAGACGTCCATTGTGAACTCTAACTTGGTCATTAACAACAAATTCTTAGAATCAGTAATTTTCACGAAGAAGATGATGCATAGATACTTATGAGACGATGCATATATAACTATAGGATGTGCATAGTTGAAAACTATGCAACAAAAATTTGATGGTCTGGAGATCGAAAATTCGAAATAAGAACAGCAAAATATTTTCCTGAGGCGTGTTTAAAACACTGTCCTAAAGGATTTTATTCCAACCCTCCCAGGATTCAACAGAATTTGAATGGCTTAAGAAAATTAAATTTGTAACCCAGCAGCGGAAGAAAAATTCACAGCAAAGAGATGAAGCAGGAAATTAAAGAAAGAAATTTTGAACTCTGTTTTTTTCGTGTATGTCTCTGTAACTAAAGAAAGGAATATATAAACACATAAATCAACCGGAGTAAGCTGAAAATTTGGAATTAATCCAACGGTTGGAAGCAAGAAAATAGGAGCTAATTAATGCAGTCAAAATGGAGAATCAATTTAGTCTAAAATGGTGGAGCTCATTTTGAAAGCTGGCCTTAGTGGGTTTAAAAGAAAAGGCCCAACTGATGATAAGCATTAAAAACAAAAAAACTGATGATCAGCATTCTAATATGTTGATGACGTTTTTGACTCGGTCAAAACATTAACCAATTAATCCCAAAATTAGGTTGATGGATTAATTCAAAATATTAAGAATTTTAAGTGGAAAAACAAGGTGGGCCGAGCCCGTATCGCAGCATAAGGTCTCCTTATTCTCTTGGCCCATTTTACTAAGCCCATAATGGTCTCCCATTAATAAAGAGGATAAAACTTGTTTTGGTTTTCTATGTGGATTGAAAATCTTTTAAAAACACTCAATAAATACAACAATCCCCCACATGTTTTTAAAAGATTTAAAAAGAATAAAAAGGAATGATCTGCTGGGTTACAAATATAAGTGTAGAATGCATCGAATCTGGTGTCTTTTGGACTATGAACCAGACCTAGAAAGATAAGATTTAAAATACAGAGTTTTGGTGAAGCTTGTAGCTTCTATGAACCAAAGACTCTTTATTGTAAGTTAAAATCTCACCAGTCACATTACACCCTCTCAAGATTTTGCCATTCAATGCGGTTTTGCGCTAATAGGCCATGCGCGTGCCTGGTATTCATGAGTGCTCTAGAAACGCGCCAAAGTCTCATAGGAGCGGCCCCACTCCACACTCATATAGGTGAATTTCATCAAGTATATTTTGCAATTAAATATACCACCCTTAAGGATATGAAATTCATTAAGAGTTTTAGTAACTCATCCTCACATAATTGCAATTTAGCACTTCTCACACCATAGGAATGGACAATTAATTTTAGTGCTAACGGAGAATTAACAAGTGACTTGTTATTACCCATATGAACCTTATTCCATGGGATCTCCAATCAAAAAGGTTGGGTTTACATCCTTTGTTAATTTATCAATTGGCTTGAGTCCCATTCCCTCGATGTCTCAATAATTAATTTTCTTCCCAAAGGTTTAGTCAGGAGGATCGGCCAAATTCACTTCTCGACTTCACATAATCAATTGATATTACTCCATCTTTTAATTTGTTTAACCACATCATGTCTTTAGACGAATATGTCATTTTTACCATTAAAGGTTTTATTCTTTGCAATTGCGATTCCGCTTGGCAATCACAATGCATAGAATCAAGGTGTTGGTTTTGAACCCAATGGAATATCTCTTTAAGAAGTTTTTCAACCACTCGGCCTCATTGCCACCTAACTCTAATGCAACAAATTCGGACTCCATAGTAGATTTTGCTATGATAGTTTGTTTAGCGACTTCAAGTAATTGCACCCTTTGAGGGTGAATATATAACCACTAGTGGATTTTATCTCATCTGAATCAGAGATCCAGTTAGCATCACTAAACCCCTCTAGTACGGAGGGAAATCCACTATAAAGAATACCATAATTCATGGTACCTCTCAAATATTTCATTAGCGACTAAAGCGGTCAATGATCACGGTTGGGATTATGTGTATATCTCGCTCAATCGACACACAAAGCATAAGCTATGTCGGTCGTGAGAAATTCATTAAATGTAAAGACTCCCAATAATGCTGTGCATACTCAGTTGAGCCACAGGATCACCAAGATTTTTCTTTAATTGGGTGTTAGCATCATAAGGAGTACTCACAGGTTTGACATCGAAATGTCCAAACTTCTTAAGAAGCTTCTCAACATAATGTTCTTGCGTTAACATAATGTTATTATTTTTCCTTATGATTTTAATACCCAATATCACACTTGCTTCACCCATATCTTTTATATCAAAGTTTGAAGCAAGAAACTCTTTGGTTTTATAGATTAAATCAAGGTTGCTACCAAATATGAGCATGTCATCCACATATAAAGAAATAATCACACACTCATTATCAACAAGTTTTGTATAAACACATCTATCAACTTCAATAGAAGTAAAACCATCAGATAACAAAACTTGATTAAATTTCTCATACCACTGTTTAGGTGCTTGTTTTAAACCATATAATGATTTAAGTAATTTACAAACTTTGTTTTCTTTTCCAGAAACAACACACCCTTCTGGTTGCACCATATAAATCTCTTCTTCCAAATCACCATTTAAAAAAGCAGTTTTTACATCCATTTGGTGAATAAAAAGTTTATGGATAGAAGCCAAAGCAATCAAAACTCGGATAGAAGTAATTCTAGTTACTGGTGCAAAAGTATCAAAATAATCCACATTTTGTTTTTGAGTAAAACCTTTTGCAACCAATCTAGCTTTATATTTATCAATAGTTCCATCAGGATAATATTTCTTCTTAAAGATCCATTTGCAACCTATAGGTTTAGCTCCAGGTGGCAAATCAACTAAAATCCAAGTTTTATTTTTTTCAATAGAATCAATTTCAGTTTTGATGGCTTCTTTCCAGTATAAAGAATCAGAAGATGAAACAGCTTCGGAAAATGTTAAGGGGTCATTTTCTACAAGATATGTATAAAAATCATTTCCAAAAGAAGTTTCTTTTCTTTGTCTCTTACTCCTTCTCAATTCCTCAAAAGAATTCTCATTATAATGTTCAATAGGAGCATAAGAAGTAGATTCAACAGGTGCACGAGAAATTGACTCAGTTTTTAATGGAAAAATATGCTCAAAAATTGAGCATTTTTGGTTTCAACAATCGTATTAACATCGGGAAGACATTACTTTTCAAAACAACAAATCTATATGCGGCACTATGATTAGCATAACCAATAAATAGGCAATCAGAAGTTTTTGAACCTATTTTTCTCTTCTTAGGATCAGGCAACATAACTTTAGCAAGACACCCTCACACTTTTAAATATTTTAGGTTAGGCGGGTAGCCTTTCCATAATTCATAAGGTGTTTTACCGGTTTTCTTATAAGGTATTCTGTTTTGTAAGTGACATGCAGATAAAATAGCTTCACCCCATAAATTATTAGCAGCACCGGAACTAACCAACATTGCATTCATCATTTCTTTTAAAGTCCTATTTTTCCTTTCTGCTACACCATTTGATTCGGGCGAATATGGAGGGGTAATTTCATGAATTATGCCTTGTTGTTCACAAAAATCATTAAATAAAGTGTATTCGCCACCTCTATCTGATCTAACTCTTTTAATCTTCTTATTCAACTGATTTTCAACTTCGGACTTATATAAACGAAACATCTTAAAGGCTTCGTCTTTGTTTCTAAGTAAATATACCTTAGCATATCTAGAATAATCATCTATAAAAGTCACATAATAATTTTTACCACCTCTAGTCATGGTTTGTTTTAAATCACCTAAATCAGTATGAATTAGACTAAGCAATTCAGATTCTCGTTGAACAGAAAAGCATGATTTCTTGGTTAATTTAGCTTCACAACATATTTCACATTTATTCAGGCTAGTATTATTAATACCAGAAATTAAACCAAGAGTTTGCATTTTATAAATATAGGAAGCACTAACATGTCCTAATCTAGCATGCCATACATCAATAGAATCAATCAAGTAAGCAGAAGAAGAAGCAATTTTATTAATAATATCGGAAACATTCAGTACAAAAAGACCACGATTACAATAACCTTTGCCCACAAGGACATTATTTTTGTCATTACAATCTTGTCGATTCAAATGACACTTTAACTGACCTTTCCTAATAGAGAAACGGAAACTAAGTTTGCCCTAATATTAGGCACATGAAGTACATCATTAAGAGCCAAGTCTTGCGGATGTGAGTTTCGTGTAGAACTTTGCCTTTGCCAAGAACTTGTGCGGTTCGAGAATCCCGAGATACACATGTTCTTATCCATCTCCCACAAGATTGTAGGATGCAAAAGCCTCTTTGTTTGCACGAGATGTGCCTGGTAGCCCCAGTCTACCACCCATTCTTTCTGGCCACAAGATTAATTTGACTAAGTACCGCGCAACTACATCATCCCCTTCAACCAAATTTGCATTTGGCTTTGGGAAATTTGTAGGTTTCTTTCTTTGTTTACATTGTGGTGCATGATGACCTGGCTTTCCACAAACATAATGAGTTCCCTTTTTCTTGAAAGTATTGGGGTTATTCAATTTAGGTTTGTTATCGGTTTGATTAAATTTCTTAACGAGCTTGTTAGAAGGCTTACCTTGCACTATATTTGCCTTTGAAGCTATCTCCTTTGCTTTTGTAGCTTTGAGTTCCCTCGGTTTGTGTCCTCGATGATGATATGTGTTATCGAGTCCGCAAGTGATAATTGCTTGTGTTTATGCTTGAGTTGTTGTTTGTAGTCATTCCAAGTTTCGGGTAGCTTCTCGATCAAAATCCCGGCAACAAACTCTTCTTGCGGTGTAATCTTTTCAACTTTCGGATCCTCCAACAACTTATGGTACTCGTTGATTTGTATCTTGATATCCTTATCATCCGTCATCTCCCAGCGATAGTAGTTCCCAATCACGAACTTTTGTTTTAGGCATCTTCACGGTGTATTTTAAGTTCATGGACTCCCAAATGTCTTTAGCTTCCTTGTAAGAAAAAGATTATACATCAAATAAATCATTAGCAAGAGTGCTAATGATTGTATGCCTACACACTTTATTGGCGTAAATCCACATCTCCATTTCCTTTGGATCGTGATGAGTTCGGGCTTGTTGTGAGTGAGCGTAGCGACACCATGCATATCAAGAATGGAAAAAATCCGCTCTTGCCAACGTTTGTAATTCTATCCCCGAACATTTCGATTTTGGATATATCGGGAAATGGCTTTGCATATGAAAAATTAGGTGGATGTGAGGGAATTTGTGGAGGCATATGAATAATAGAGGGAGTGATAGTAGTTTGGGTGGTCACATTAGCATGGGCGTGGTTGCGCATTTGCCATATCGGATGAATTACGGACAACGGCGGGCGGTGTTGCATCGGAAGAAACAAAATCGGCGGCGAGTTGTTTGATCGACCTCCATTTGAGAATAGTAAAATCCTTTAGATTGATGGTGCGGAGATCGAAAATTCGAAAATAAACAAAGAGAAAATATTTTCTGGCGTGTTTAAAACACTGCCCTAAAGGATTTTATTCCAACCCTCCCAAGATTCAACGAGAATTTGAATGGCTTAAGAAAATTAAATTTGTAACCCAAAGAAAGTGGAAGAAAAATTCTGACAAAGAGATGAAGCGAGGAAATTAAAGAAAGAAATTTTGAACTCTGTTTTTTTTTTTTTTTTTTTTCGTGTATGTCTCACGTAACTAAAGAAAGGAATATATAAACACATAAATCAACGGGAGTAAGCTGAAAATTTGGAATTAATCCAACGGTTGGAAGCAAGAAAATAGGAGCTAATTAATGCAGTCAAAATGGAGAATCAATTTAGTCTAAAATGGTGGAGCTCATTTTGAAAAGCTGGCCTTAGTGGGTTTAAAAGAAAAAGGCCCAACTGATGATAAGCATTAAAAACAAAAAAACTGATGATCAGCATTCTAATATGTTGATGAGCGTTTTTGACTCGGTCAAAACATTAACCAATTAATCCCAAAATTAGGTTGATGGATTAATTCAAAATATTAAGAATTTTAAGTGGAAAAACAAGGTGGGCCGAGCCCGTATCGCCCAGCGCAAGGTCTCCTTATTCTCTTGGCCCATTTTACTAAGCCCATAATGGTCTCCCATTAATAAAGAGGATAAAACTTGTTTTGGTTTTCTCGTGGGATTGAAAATCTTTTAAAAACACTCAATAAATACAACAAAATTAACTAATTATGTATTGTCTGCAGAAGTTATCTATGTCGTGTAAAAAACTAAATATGTCGTACATTATACTCAATTATGCAAAGATCATTAACTATGCGACAAATCAACTAACTATGCATTGTCTAGAAGCTATGTAGTGTAAAAAAAGCTAAATATGCGATAAGTTATACCAAATTATTCAAAGTGTCATAAATTATCTTTGCAAAACTCAACTAATTATGCATTGTCTAAAAGCTATCTATGCAATGCATAAAAACTAAATATGTAGTACATTATACTCATTTATACAATAAGTGCCATAAAAAACAATGCAATAAAACAACTAATTATGTGTTATCTAATAGCTATCTAAAAAGAAAAGAACACTAATTATGGTAGATCCCAAAAAAAAATGTCCATAAAATCACACCATTAAATAATACGAGTTATAATTACACACCCCATAAAATATGGTTCTGAGAAAGTCAAACAACTCCAAAAAAAACCGTCCCTTTAGACAATTACCAATATACCCTTAGTTGAATTAAAAAGGAAAAATATCTAAAATCTTTTGAAAAAATCACAATTGTCTAAAACATTAAATCAACGATGAGGATTAGTCCATATTATCTCACCACAGGGGAAAGGTGTTTCATTTGAACCAATTCATATATATATATATATATATATATATATATATGATTTGGTTCAAATGAGACCAATATCTGGGGTGAGACCGTGAGACCTGTCTGGTACATCCATTATATTTTTGAATGGTGTAGATTAATTCAATTTTTAATGTATATTTAATGTGTAAAAAGCGTCAAAAGGATATATATGTAATTACACATAGAGACGCCTCTTATGTTAATTATGGATAGATTTGACCTCCTTTTTATCGCCCAAAACGAGATTTGCATGCATCTTGAACACCGAGATTTTTTTTTGGGAATGATTTAGCATACTTAAATTTGATACAATCATTATAAAATTATAACAATTAATTTTTCAAAAGCTGTTCGAGGTTGCACAAAACCGTTTTAACTTTTAAAGCAAAAGAACGTATGCTAAATATACATCATAAGTATCTAACTATGCATGTAAATTGCAAGGAAGAAAAACATATAATGTGTTGCAAGAGCGATTAATATTTTTTTCATAACCTATATATGCATCATACTTTTACTAAATATGCATTCGGCGTGCAAAAAGAACGATTAATCTTTTTCATAAACTATAATTAATCTTCCAACACTTTTTGAAGGATGCATAAAATAGTTTTTAATGTTAAATCAAGAAATAAGGCGAAATATACATCATAATTTATCTAACTACGCAAGTAAATTGTAAGGAAAAAACGTATTAATTTTTGCATTTAAGGTCAAAGCAAAAAATAATCAATATTTTTTAAAACCTATATATGCTTCATTATTAGACAAAATATACATAGGACGTGTTAACATATAATTAAATTCTTAACACTTTGGGAAGGATTCATAAAACCGAGTTTTAAACGTTAAATCAAGATACAACATCTAATTATACATCATTTTATATATATATATATATATGCATGTAAATTGCAAGAAAAAAATACATAATTATTGCATTTAAGGTGCAGCTAAAAAATCTTAATACTTTTTTACAACCTATATATGCATCATACTTATACTAAATACACATTGAATGCCTAGGCCCATCCGAAAATGATTGCATTCCTAAATTAAAGAAAGCAGATATGTCATTTGTTTGCTAGAGATTAGAGGATTTTGGATGTTATTATAATTTATTGCATCCCTAAATTAAAGGAAATAGATATGGTAACTCCTATTTTCTAGTTGGACGATTTTTGTGATTTCTCCTAAATGCCCCTATCAGAAAATGATGCTAAATAATGCAACAATATCTAATGTTTCAATCTTATCCATCTAATGATTTATAACGGTTGATTAGATCTCACGGTCTCATCCCAATAAATGGTCTCACAATAACCCACCCCTATATATATATATATATATATATATATATATATATATATATATGTAGGGAGAGGGTTATATGAGACCACCTCATAGGGTAAGTCCATAGGGACCAATCCTTGCCACATATCTAGATTTTTTTCAATGGTTGTGATTTTAGAGCTAAAAATTGATTAAATATTGGTAATTAGAGAAAGGGGTAAATTAGTCATCTACAAAATCACCCAATATTCATGGGATTACGTTCACATTATGATCACACAATCTATCCAAATCTCACATCAAAGTGAACAAATCTCATCTTCCTACTTCTTCGTGTAAGTCAAGCGACTACGATAATCTAGAGGGTGAATAGATTATCTCCATCTTTTTATTTCGCCCTCTTTTTGAATCAATTACGCCAAGACAATAATAAAGGTGCGGAATGTAAACAACACGCATTGATTTATAGAGGTTCAACCCACCTAGGGCCTAATCCTCTACCACCCCAGAGATATACGGGATGGATTTCAAAAAGAAAAAGATTTTATTAATTACCAAAATTAATACAATACCTTACAACATCACCTTGAAGAGCACCACACTCTTCTACAACACCACTTTTGAGATTACCACAATCTCTCTTGAAGATTACCACAATCTCCAACGGCACCTTGTGAAGATTACCACAATCTTCAACCTTGAAGAACACCAAATTCTTCAATACCTCAAGAGCACCACACTCTTGAAACACCTATCACCTAGATCACCCAGTGTATTCTTTCACAAGAATACTCACAATGATGTCTTGTGTCGAATGATGACAAAAATCAAGATTACAACTCAATAATGAATATTACAATTTGAGTGCAAGTGTAATCAAGAAATAAAGCCTAGACCTCAAGATGTGAAAGTGAAATACTTAGGCTATAAATACAACAAGAGTGTTAAATATGAAAGCTTGGAAATTAGTGATTTCTTGTTGTGTATTTGCTTGTATGTGTTGTATCTTGTGTCTTCAATTCATCCTCTATTTATAGGGAAGTCTTCACCAACATAGGCTCCCAACATAGGCTCCTTCCTCTTCACTTTTGTCTACAAAAAGAGGATCACAAGATGTAGAAATAATGTACAAAATTGAAAAGCAAATCTTGCTGTCAAGGAGTTCAACGGTACAAATTTTGCTGTCAAAAGATTACACATCGCGACCGGTCGCTCTATAGAAAATTTCGAGCGTTAGAATGAAAATAGTGCGATCCGGTAGGGGTTGCGGGGGGCGTTGCTCGCCTATTTATTTTTGCTTCACGGCAAGTGTACGGATCGGTTTATAGAATAGGGTTTGCAAGGTCGAATCCAGGGGATTAATAAATTAATGT
The DNA here is from genome assembly GCA_016081115.2 of Rehmannia glutinosa. NCBI lineage: Eukaryota > Viridiplantae > Streptophyta > Magnoliopsida > Lamiales > Orobanchaceae > Rehmannia > Rehmannia glutinosa. The sequence continues at coordinate 169,971 of JABTTQ020002428.1, forward strand.
ACTAAGTATTGGATTATAATAGTCCTATTTTTATCTAAACTATCGTAATTTGAAGGTTTGGTTTTATTATTACTAAAGCAAAAATTAATCCTAAAATAACAAAGTAAAGAGTGATTAAAAGATCAAGTATGGATGGATGGATTCTGGGTTATGGTTTCAATTAATATCCACTTTTATGCTTAGATTAAGCAAACCAATGTTAAATGTATTCTTCTCTATAGACCAATCACCAAAGTAATTTACCCCTCTCTCGAGATGTATGTAAAAGCGTTGATTGGAATATCTATGTTAGTATCTCTACTCAACATGAGATATCCAACTCCCAAAAGTTCAAAAGATTAAAAGATCTCACAAATATTCACGGAGACTTCTCAATCATGCGATCTATTTGTGTCAAGTACTCAAGATCTAGTATTGAAACTCATCGGTTAGAATTATGAATCAATACATCAAACAAGTTTAGATCAAAGGCCTTTTGATAAAACAAGAATTAAAGCAAAGTACTTGAATAGAGAAAGGCAACATTAACTTCAATTATCCTTAATCATCACATAAAAGTGTTTATTAATCTACTCCCAAACAGGGGAATCACAAGAGGTTTAGCCGGACATTGAAGATAAACAATTCATAGACAAATTATACATAATCAAAATCTAACTAATTGAAATATGATACGATGGAATGAGTGACTCGGGGATGATGACGATCTCTCGATCTATCTTCAATCCTCGAAGGTGTGGTTGCGGTCTTGATCGATCTCTCCAAGTTTCGTAGAAAATCGCTCTTGTCTACGGTTTCTAAGGTAAAAATCAGCGTCCCTTTTTGTGGCGCCGGGTCTATTTGTACTTCATTTGGGTCAAAACCTAGTTGAAAACGAATCAAACTCTGTTTTTCCCCTTGAGAGGAGCACGGCCGTGCCCCTTTGGCACCTTGGCCGTCTTTGGGTCCGAACAATTTGTTAACTTTTCTTGAGAGGAGCACGGGCGTGCCTATGTGGCACGGGCTGCTGTACTCAGGCCTAACCTTGAGTCTTCATGCAGGGTTGAGCACGGAATTTTGTCTTACAGAGGAGCACGCCGCCGTGCTCACTGGAATATCGCACATGGGCTATTTTCTTCCGTTTCTTGCCCGATTCGTCCAACTTCTTCTCGATTCGACTCAAACTTCGTCTCTCATGTCAAGTATTGGCGGTTGCAATCCCGAATTGTTGCCACCATGCTACAAATATAGATAAACTCCTACAAAACGAGCAAATCGTAATCGATTCCACAAAACAAGAATAATACCCAATTTACTCATATAACGCATGCATATCCACACATTCTAGCCAATATTAAGCCCAAAATACATGCAAAATACGGTCAATCAAACCCCAAACTTAAAGCGTTGACGGTCCCGGTCAACACTTTATAAACAAGACAACACAATTGGGGAAAAAAGAGCAACACAAGAACACCGCATCATAATTCATGTCATCTATCCATAGACATCAAGCACAAATCAACCAAGTTTCAAAGAGTTAACACGGAGCACAAGTTTATAAAAATCAAGGTAAAACACTTCAAATCACGCCTCTCCAAGGATAAAGTGTATACTCTGCTCACTAGAATGATAAGGGACGTGTATTCGCTCAAGTCATATCAATGTTGAAGAATTACCATATGCTTGCAAATCGTCTCACATCTCGCCACTCGTTTGTACGCAATTCACAAATCATAAAAGGACTTTATTTAAGGTTGTAATGAAGGCTCTTTGGTTAAGGTAGGGAAATATGGATAAAGTGACTCAACTCTAGCGTATAGATCGGAAAACACCTTTGTTCTTCTCTAACCATTTTTTCCCACTCGACTATGTGCTTCCAATCGCCTTATATCCTCTCACTTTTCTATTTCTCCTTCTTTTTCATACACATAATTCCCTTCGCCTTACATCACAATTCTCGGCCTATTTTTCATTCGGTTGACTCACTTTGCGATCGTTTTTTTTTCGACTTTTGTGAGTATTTTTCTCCTTTTTCATCTTTTATTCCCAAGTTCCCAACATGTACACATTTTCGACTTATGACACCCCTCCATTCAATCCTTTATTCATCCCCTTTTTTCTCAATTCTATACGCTTAAGCTCGGGGTAATGATTATATTACATAGGATTCGAAGGCTTAAAATGTGGCTATCAAAAATCGGGCAATAGGCTCAAATTGGCTAACTAGGAAATCAAATATCATAGGGTAGGCAAAAGGCTTCAAAGGCTTAACAAAGATGGCCTAAAATCATTTTCATGAATGCATACAACATGTGACTTGACGGAGAAACCATAGCAAGTTCTAGAATTCAAATCAAACATGAATGACACACTCAATCACAAACAAGGCGCATATTATGAAAGCGTAAAAAGGCTCAAAAGCTCACATGAGGCTTGTAAGTGCATAATTCAAAGTATGTTCACCAAGATTCAATAATCACATGCTCCACATGAACCATTTTCAACCCGATCAACTCACACTCAACATCCAATTCAAAACAACACAAATCCATTCGCAAATGCTCCCAAGGTCAAGATCTCAAACAAAACACAACAAACACATAAAAGCGGTCAACTCACTCCCTAATAACTAGGAAAGCAATAAACGTGCTAAAGCGATAAACGTGCTAAAACCATTAAAACATCTAATGCAATGCAACATATATGTTCTACTTGCAACTAAATGAATGCAAACGCCACACCCTTCAAAAAAATTACTACCTCTCCCCCAAACTTGAATGAAATTATAGCTCATGCAAGAGAAGGTAGAATTTCAATGAAAAGTGTGGATAGGACTCAGTATTCCGTGTGGGGGTGGCGGCGGGTAGTGGCCGGGAGATATGCCAATTCTCGATCCGTAGTGTCGCTGTACCCAATATCTCCAACTCCCATTTGCTCGTGTGCTTGGTTTCACAAGCTCGGGCATGGTACCTTTGATCTTGTACTTCTTGGTAAGCATGTAAATCACTCCTATGTTGTCGCAAGCTTTCCTCAAATGCCTGAAACTGTCATGATCATATGTCCCCCACGCTCCTCGCCTTGGCGGGAGCTCTCTCTGAATGTCGAGGCTATCCCTGTGGGCCACCCTGCTCGAAGCTTCCCTGTTGGAAGCCTTGCTCAAACCCCTCTCCTGCCTATCATACTCTGCGCCTCCATGACCAAGTCTTCTTCGTCGCAACCTGGCTACCCTGCGCTTTTTCGTGCGGCCAAACCTGCATGACTCGATATGCTCCTCAGTACATAAGCCGATTGATTTGGTTATCAATCATCTTTGTGAGCTGCGGGTTAGGAAGGGAAAGCGAAGACCCGACTTTTTGTTCAAAACAGAGGATATTCTCCTCATTCTTGATGATCTTCATGGTATGAAGGCGCTCAAGTTGATGCTTGGCTGCCCGCTAATGGCTCCATATGACTTATATCAACCTCAAAATGGCGCGCAATGGGGGTTATCATTCCCCCAATTAAGATCTTCCCCACATCATCTTTGATGTATGTAGACAGTGTGTTCCACAAGTAAGCCGACATGTTATAGGGGTTGCGAGTGAGCATACACCATAGCAAGTATAACTCTCTCGCTTGCATACCCTATTGTTGTACCAGGTGAATACCGAGTGGGCCGTCACATTTTGAATATAGCGGAAGATGGGGTTGCGGAGTGATGATGCTTTGGAAGAGCGTGCGACATATTGCATGAGGCGGTTTCGGGAATTTGTCAACAACGCCAAAATTCACGCGCATTGTAATTTTCAGCCATTTTGTACGGGCGTCGAGATGGTACCCCAAAATTCGATTCAGATCGGCGATCGTGATTTCCCGCCATACATTGCCCATTCGAAGTGGATTTGCCAGGCTCGTTTCTTGGCCGCATTTCCATAACTTGGACGGTGCTTAGAAATTCGAGCACGAGTGTTTTGTAGGTTGGCCACCGTCCTTGCATGAACGGTCCACCCAACTCGTTCAAACATTTGCCACACCTCCGTGTATCCCTAGTGTTTGGGTACACTCATCATCGGTATAGCGTGTGGGAATGTAATCACGAGTGATGGCGGTTCAACGCGCCATGATATCGTGCTCGGTGAATGTGAGGCCATAGGCAGCGGATTGTTGGGGTCTATCGGCCTCGCGTTTCTCCTCAAATGTCCACCCCGGCCTCTTTGTGGTTCCGCCATTGGTGAGAAGTACTGGCAAAATAATCGTGAGAATCCATACGTGCCAAGTAAAAACAACCGATGAATCAATACAACAATTACAATAGAGGCATAGTAGCTCATCTTAACAATTCGATCCATAATTAAGCTTTCAACTCACATACCAATATAATTGCCGAGAATCTTAGCTACTACATCCTAAACAATCTAGCACAAGTATAATCCACCAAGCAATCAACCAAAATCATCACAATTCACCAACCCACAAGGTGTTCGATAAAATGCCCAATAGAAAAATTCAATCAAAATCATGGCATAAATATCAAACAAGCATTATATATCAACTCTAATCCTTAATCCTCTAGAAATTCGACATAAAAAGTTCAATTCGTACCTTAAAATCCAAAAATAGGAATAGAGTTGGAATTTTGTAACCCCGGGTGCTTTCTACCCCAATTCCTTGCTTTCAAGCAATTCAACAAGTGCAAATTAAGTTAAGAGTAGTGTGGGAGGTGATTGGTGGTGATATTATATGAGAATTGTGGAGAAAAAAATTTGGAGGGGGTGAGTTCTTGCTTTCGCTGCGAGAGAGAGAGGAGAGATTGTGTAAAAATTTGGTACCCCGTCATCTTTAACTCGCAGCGGAGTAGGGCGCACGGGCGTGCTCTTTTGGCCGGGCTGCCCGTCTTTGGGGTCGAAAAATTGGAGCCCCAAATTCTTGAAAGAGCAATCAGGCGTGCTCATTCGGCACGGGTTGCCCGTGCTTGGGGCCGAACACAAAACTCTTCTTGGTGCGATTCAAGACGGGCGTGCTCATTCGGCACGGGCTGCCCGTCTTATATGTCGTACCTTGTTTTCGATTTTTCGATTTTTTTTATAAAAATAGGAAAACTTCTAACCTATGAAAGCAATTAAATCCTAACTTAGAAAGGGAAAAGAAACAAATTAAGAAAACATAGGAAGAAATAAAACAACAAAACCATTGGATTGCCTCCCAACAAGCGCTAAATTTAACGTCATAGCTTGACGCCTGTTTAGTCGATCACGGCTCTAGCAATGTGAGGCGTGTCATCTCCTCCTTTTGATCCCGGCTCAAGTAATGCTTGATCCTCCGCGGCCATTCACCATGAATGTCTCCCCATCTCGGCTCAATAGCTCCACTATTCCCGGAGGATTTAACACTTTCTTTATCACAAACGGCCCCGACCATCTAGACTTAAGCTTTCTGGAAAGAGTTTAAGACGGGTTAAACAAAAGGACTTGTTCACCGGCAAAAACTCCTCTTCTTTATCATTTGATCGTGCCATCGTTTGGTTCGCTCCTTGTAAATCCGGGAATTTTCATAGGCTTCATCCGGAACTCCTCCATCTCATTTAGGTGCAAGAGCCTCTTTTCACCATTTGCTTGAAAGTCAAAATTTAACTTCTTTCAGCCCAAAACGCCTTATGCTCCAATTCGACGGGCAAGTGACACGATTTCCCAAATACTAAGCGATACGGTGATGTGCCCAAGGGTGTCTTGTATGCGATCCGATATGCCCATAGTCGTCATCTAGCTTCATGGCCCAATCCTTGCGATTTATGTTTACCGTTTTCTCCAAAATCTGCTTAATCTCATGATTGGCTACATCCTTGCCCGTTTGCTTGCGGATGGTACGCTAATGCCACCTTGTGCTTAACCCCGTATTTCGCAAGTAGAGTGCTCATTAATTTATTCACAAAGTGTGACCCCGTCGCTAATCAAAGCTCTCGGGGTTTCAAACCGAGTGAATATATTTTCTTTAGGAATTTAAACACTACTCGCGCATCATTGGTCCGTGGAATAGCTTCAACCCATAGAGAATCGTATTCACTTTGCAAGTAGAATGTATTGATAACCCGACGAAGATGGGAAGGGGCCCGTGAAGTTGATCCCCACACATCAAAGAGTTCAACTTCCATCACATTGGTCATTGGCATCTCATGTCGTCTCGAGATGTTTCCCGCTGGCGCACCTATCACAACTTTGTATGCGAATAGATAGCAATCGTTAGATAATGTAGCCGATATAATCCACTTTGTAATACCTTAGCGCCGTGCAGTCGGACCGAAATATCCCCGAAAGGTGAAGAATGACACTTTTGTAGAACTCCTCCCACTCTTTGCAGAGGCACACATCGTCGAATGATGGTGTCGCGCATCTCTTAAAGAGCAAAGGGTCGTCCCATATATAGAACTTGACGTCATGGAGAATTTCTTCTTTTGATATGATGATAAATCGGAGACAAGACCTCTACAACCAAATAATTAACAAAATCGGCATACCATGGGAATTTAGCTTGTAGCATCGAAGTTGCTCATCGGGAATTCCTCCTTAATTGCCTCCGTGATTTCTTTCTCCTCCTTCTTGTATTCTAGTACGGGACGGGTGATCGGCTACTACATTCTCGCATGACCCTTTCTATCCCGAATCTCCACATAGAATTCTTGTAGCAAGAGGATCCACCGAATCGATCTCGGTTTGGCATCCTTCTTGTCAAATAGATATTTAATTGCCGCGTGGTCGGTGTGGACTATCGTTTTAGTTTCAATCAAGTAAGAGCGAAACTTGTCGAATGCAAACACGATAGCTTGACATTTCCTTCTCGGTGGTGGTGTAGTTTTCTTTGGGCACTATCTAAAGTTCTCGCTCACATAGTAGATGGCTCGAACATCTTGTCTCTTTTCGACCCAAAACAGCCCCAACCGCAAAGTCGCTGGCATCACACATTAGTTCGAAGGGTGACTCAATCCGAGAACTACTAGAATCGGTGTTGTCACCAAAGCCTTCTTGAGAATCTCAAAAGCCTCGCAAACAATCATCGGAAAATTGAAAGCGATATCTTTTTCTAATAAGCGACTTAAAGGTTTAGTGATTTTAGAAAAGTCATGGATAAACCTTCGTAAAATCTGGCGTGCCCCAAGAAACTTCGAATGGCTTTTCGTTTTTGGAGGTGGGAGTTTCTCTATTGCCACAACCTTCGCTCTATCAAGTTCCAAACCTGCAGGAAGAAACTCGGTGGCCTAAAACAATGCCATCTCAAACCATGAAATGACACTTTTCCCAATTTAAAATAAGGTTAGTCTCCTCGCATCTTAGCAAAACTAGAGAAAGGTTATCCGGACAATGATCATATGAATCTCCAAACACGAAAAATCATCCATGAAAACCTCCATTATTTTCTCATTGAAATCATGGAATATAGCCATCATGCATCTTTGAAAAGTAGCGGGTGCGTTACAAAGTCGAATGGCATTCTGCGAAATGCAAATGTACCATAGGGGCATGTAAAGGTCGTCTTATCTTGGTCTTAGGGGCAATCATGATCTGATTATACCCGGAATAACCATCGAGAAAACAATAATAATCATATCCCGCCAAACGATCAAGCATCATATCGATAAAAAGAAGGGGAAAGTGATCTTTGTGAGTAGCATCATTTAACTTCCTATAATCAATACAAATTCTCCATCCAGTTACTCTAGTCGCTATAAGCTCATCACTCTCGTTTCTCACTACTGTCATCCCCCCTTTCTTCGGCACCACTTGTACCGGACTTACCCTAGAGCTATCAAAAATAGCATATATAATTCCAGCATCTAACCATTTTAAAACTTCTTTTCTAACGACTTCTTACATTATAGGGTTTAATCTTCTTTGATTTTGCACTTTGAAGGTTTATAGACATCTTCCATTCTAATCTTATGCATCACAATCGATGGACTAATGCCTTTTAAATCAGAAATTGACCAACCTATCGCTGACTTATGTTTTCGTAACACCCTAAGCAATTTATCGAGTTGAACTGAAGTTAAAAGAGATGATACGATTACCGGACTCATGTTATTCGCTCCAAGGAATGCATATTTGAGATGCTCGGGCAAGGGCTTGAGTTCTGGGTTCGATTTGGCTTCTTTGGATGGGAGCACGAGCTGCCCATGCTGATGAGCACGGGCCGTGCCGTCTTGACTCCTTGATTTTTCTCTTTGACCTTAGGCACGGGCTGCCCGTTCCATTTGGCACGGGCCATGCCGTCGTCGTTTTCTTCAATTTTCCTTTCGCCATACGCACGACACAGGCGTGCTCAAGGGCACGGGCCGTGCGTCCTGTAGCCCGACTCCGTCGTTTTTCAAAGCATGTGTGCACCTCTTGCGCTCTTGGTAGTTCTGCATATTATCCAAAGCACAAACACAATCATACAAGTCTTGGTTATCAATATCAATAGTCAAGTTCGATGTTGAACACAAATGTGTCAAACCAAACTCCAAAGTATCCCTAAACAATGTATGATCCGCATACTCATCAATACGAGGATTCAACTACGTCTATGAAATTACAAGTCTCCACACCATCATGAAATTGAAGTGCCTTATATATAGTAAATAGAACATGCTCATCATTAACCCGTAACGTGAGCTCTCCTTTTGCACATCTATTAAGGCCTTTCCGCCGCTAGGAATGGACGCCCAAGTATCAAAGGAACGTCTTTATCTTCCTCCATGTCTAGACTAAGAAATCCCGGGGAATATGAATTTATCAACTTTGACCAAGACATCCTCGATGATTCCTTTTGGATACGTGAGTGATCGATGCGAGTTGTAAGGTGACCGTAGATGGCTTCACCTCTCCCAATCCAAGTTGCACGAAAATAGACAAGGGCATTAAGTTAATATTCGCTCTAAGTCATAAAGTGCTTTCTTAAAGAAAACATCACCAATAGCCTGAGGATAGTGAAACTCCCGGATCTTTCAACTTCGTGGTAGTTTCCTTTGGATTATGACATGCACTCCTCTGTCCTCCGGATCGATTTTGTCTCGAAACTAGTCATCTTCCTCTTCTTTGACATAACATCCTTCAAGAACTTAGCGTAATTGGGCATCCGCTCCAATGCGTCGCAAAAGGAAAGTTAATATGCGTTTCTTAAAAATATCTAAAAATTTAGCAAATTGCGCGTCTAACTTTTTTCTTTTGAAAACGTTGGGGAAAAGAAACGGGGAATATTAAGTTTAGAAATATCGGGGTTAGAGGAGGATTTAAGCTTCTCAACCCCTTGTCGTTTCAAAGCCAAGCCGTGCCATCCCTGCGATTCTTCGAAATTTTTCGGTATTTTCGGCCCCTCGTATTCCGTTCCACTCCTCGGACGAATGGCTTTACATCGCTCCTTCGGATTTAACTCGGTGTTGCTCGAAGCGCCTTTTTGATGCTGCCCACCAATAATCGTAGCTATTTGACCAATTTGGGTCTCAAGATTCTTCATCTGGGACCCCAATTGGGTGACATGGTTTTCGATTTTATCCATCTTTGCCTCATCCTTGTTGAACATGTTCCTCGTCTCATTCATAAACGAGGTGAACATGTCTTCCATGGTTGGTTTAGGATCTGCAATAATAACACCATTAGTCACATTAAACCCTGGTGGTGGTTGCATCACGTTCTTTGTGTTCGCGTAGGAGAAGTTCTCGTGGTTCCGCAGGCCCGGATGATAATGAGTGGGATTTTGATTGTTCCGGAAATTGTTGAAATTCCGGTTATTCACGTAATTTGCTTCCTCTATCAGATCTAGAGGAACTCCACCATTACTTGTACCAGTGTTTCCCTCGTTGGCCTTTGTCAAGGCACTTAGTTGATTTGTCAGTACGGCCATCTGGGCTGTCAACTCCTTGATTGGGTCCGAATCAGACACTTCGGCCACCCTTTTCACATTAGTTCTTTCGGAGGGCCACTGATAGCTATTCATGGCCATCTCTTCCAATAAGTTGAATGCATCTTCTGGAAACCTTGCGAGAAGCGCGCCCCCCGCTGCAGCATCCACGAACGATCTAGTCTGCCCCATCAACCCATTGTAAAAGAAACAGAGTTGTTGATCCTCAGGAAATCCGTGCTGCGGGCATCTCCTCAACAAATCCCGGAATCTCTCCCAGGCCTCGTACAAAGGCTCAGAATCAAACTGCCTGAATTGAGTGATCTCGCTCTTAAGCTGTAGTGTCTTGCTTGGTGGGAAGTATTTGAATAAGAACCTCTGACTCAGCTCATCCCAATTGTTCACACTCCCGAGTTAGGGTGTCTAGCGGTTCTAGCCTTATCCCTTAAAGAAAGGGAATAGGCGGCGTATAAAGCATCATCAGTCACCCCATTCATCTTGATAGTATTGCGATTTGTATGAAATTCGCAAGATGAGAGTTGGGATCTTGACGGGAAACTCCCAAACCGATTTTCTTTGCACCATCGAGATCGAGTGGCTTTAGCTCAAAATTATTCGCATTGATCGGGACGTTGGCAATTCCACCATATTTGCGATTGATTGGGCGAAAGTAATCGCGAATCGCCGCTTTCTTTGATTGTCGGAGCCACCTGGAACCTCTGGTATTGGTAACTCGACATTGACCTGTTGGTCGGTTGTTACCCCGTTATTGCTTGTTGTTGTTGTCTTCAACACGCCATGGTTTGGTCTCTTTGTCTTTCGCCCGTTTAGTAGCCTGCACTATTTCGCCTAGCAAAACCCTCAACCTCCGGTATGAGCGGTGCTAATTCTCCTTGCTTTGAGCGAGTGATCATGCACTACCCGAACCAACTAAAGAAAGCAAGTTAACCACAATAGAAGAAAAGTCAAACAAATTAAAAAGAAAAGAAAAAATGTCTAGATTAAGAATAGTTCTATTTATCACAATATTAGTACTAAAAATTTGATTAATCCCCGGCAACGGCGCCAAAAACTTGTTCGCCTATTTTTTATAGCTTCACCGCAAGTGTACGGATCAGTTTATAGAATAGGGTTTGCAAGGTCGAATCCACAGGGATTAATAAATTAATGTACCAAGTATTGGATTATAATAGTCCTATTTTTATCTAAACTATCGTAATTTGAAGGTTTGGTTTTATTATTACTAAAGCGAAGTAAATTAATCCGAAAATAACAAAGTAAAGAGTGATTAAAAGATCAAGTATGGATGGATGGATTCTGGGTTGTGGTTTCAATTAATATCCCACTTTTATGCTTAGATTAAGCAAACCAAGGTTAAATGTATTCTTCTCTATAGACCAATCACCAAAGTAATTTACCCCTCTCTCGAGATGTATGTAAAAGCGTTGATTGGAATATCTATGTTAGCATCTCTACTCAACATGAGATATCCAACTCCCAAAAGTTCAAAAGATTAAAAGATCTCACAAATATTCACGGACTTCTCAATCATGCGATCTATTTGTGTCAAGTACTCAAGATCTAGTATTGAAACTCATCGGTTAGAATTATGAATCAATACATCAAATAAGTTTAGATCAAAGGCCTTTTGATAAAACAAGAATTAAAGCAAAGTACTTGAATAGAGAAACGCAACATTAACTTCAATTATCCTTAATCATCACATAAAAGTGTTTATTAATCTACTCCCAAACCGGGAATCACAAGAGGTTTAGCCGGACATTGAAGATAAACAATTCATAGACAAATTATACATAATCAAAATCTAACTAATTGAAATATGATACGATGGAATGAGTGACTCGGGGATGATGACGATCTCTCGATCTATCTTCAATCCTCGAGGTGTGGTTGCGTCTTGGTCGATCTCTCCAAGTTTCGGTGGAAAAGCTGCTCTTGTCTCTGGTTTCTAAGGTAAAAATCAGCGTCCCCTTGTTTGTGGCTGCCCCGGGTCTATTTGTACTTCGTTTGGGTCAAAACCTAGTTGCAAACGAATCAAACTCTGTTTTTCCCAGAGGAGCACGGCCGTGCCCTTTGGCACGCCTTGCCCGTCTTTGGGTGCCGAACAATTTGTTAACTTTTCTTCGGAGGAGCACGGGCGTGCCTATGTGGCACGGGCTGCCCGTGCTCTAGGCCGAACCTTGAGTCTTCATGTGCGGGTTGAGCACGGGCTCGTCTTCAGAGAGCACGCCCGCCCGTGCTCACCGGGAACAATACGCACATGGGCTATTTTCTTCCGTTTCTCGCTTGATTCGTCCAACTTCTTCTCGATTCAACTCCAAACTTCGTCTCTCATGTCAAGTATTGGCGGTTGCAATGCCCGAATTATTGCCACCATGCTACAAATATAGATAAACTCCTACAAAATGAGCAAAGCGTAATCCGATTCCACAAAACAAGAATAATACCCAATTTACTCATATAACGCATGCATATCCACACATTCTAGCCAATATTAAGCCCAAAATACATGCAAAATACCGATCAATCGACGGTCAAGGTGGGAGTGCGGCGGTCGGCCTCACCTTGAATGGTCACCCCCCTTTTTTCACATAATTGGTTTTTGTTTCATTTTGTGCGTTCTTGTCCGTTCGATCTTCATTCGACCTGGTCGACCTCAAATTTAAATGTTGTCCGATTTTTATCAAAAATAAACTTCAAAAAATACTCCAAAAAAATAAGTAAAAACATTTTAAATCACTTGGGAGTATTTGGACAACATTTATAAACATAGTAAACTCATTTAAACAAAACCATCAAAAAAGTGTTGTCCATTTTTATCGAATAATAAACTCTAAGAAATACTCCATGAAATTAGTAAAAACATTTCAAATCTTTTAGGAGTATTTGGACAACATTGTTTTGGTGTAAAAACCAATTAACATAAAATCATCAAAAGTGTTGTCCAATTTTATCGAGTAATAAACTCTAAGAAATACTCCAAAAATTAGTAAAAGCATTTTAAATCATTTAGGAGTATTTGGACAACATTTATAAACATTGTTTTGGTATAAAAACTCATTTAAACATAATCATCAAAATCTTGATAAAAACATTTATCTAACACTTGAACGTTGTTCATGAGAGAACAAGAACATCACCCTCAACTTGTATAGAACACGGGGAATCCTACGCACTTTATTGTGTGAAAAAGTTGAGACAATTTGCCATAGTTGCTGAAGAGCTTAACTTGAGTTCGAAGTTTGCTTATGAAGATGTAATTTGTTGCTTGTGTAGATGTGTCATGGTGTTTTTATATACCATTAACTACATAAGCAAGTCATAAGCAACAAATCCATACTACATAAGCAACAATCCTATACTACATAAGCAACAAATATACACTACGTATGCACCACGAATACATTAACTACATAAGCAAGTCATAGCAACAAACTCATACTACATAAGCAACAAGCTATATCTTTGCATAAGCAACGAATATACACTACGTATGCACCACGGATACATTAACTACATAAGCAAGTCATAAGCAACAAACTCATACTACATAAGCAACAAGTCTATATTACATAAGCAACAAATATACACTACGTATGCACCACGAATACATTAACTACATAAGCAAGTCATAAGCAACAAACTCATACTACATAAGCGATAAACATATACTACATAAGCAACGAATATACACTACACATACATCCGGATACATTAACTACATAAGCAAGTCATAAGCAACAATCCTATACTACATAAGCAACAGAGAAATTTTTTTGAAACTAAAAGCTTTGGAGAGAGTATGCGTGAAGAGTGGGTGAAATCACGTGAAAGAGGGAATGAAATCTTAAGAATCGATTCTAAAGTGCCAAATTACCACCCTACCATTTTTAATTGATGAAACAAAAAAATAAACTTAAAAAAGCCCTAAAAAATTTAGACCACCCAAAATTGTTGATCATGGTTAGGATGTGTCCCCATAGACTCACCCCAAGTAGGAGGACCTATTTGATCCATATCCTATATATGTATATGTATATAATTTTGGAATGAAAGAAGTATATATAATTAGGTATTATCACTTAATAGTTAATACTTAATACCTTATCACTCACATTAATATTTTTCCTTGTTCATTTTTTTTTTTTTTTTTTTTTTTTTTGGGTTTTGTATGGTGACTGGTGAGTACATGTGGCCCAATACCTACCTAGCTAAAACTTACTCCAGGGCACCAACGATGCAACTGTTGGGGTTAATTGAATTGGAGTATCGGACTAACGCGAGATTCAAACCTAGATTACATTGGAGTTCGGCCCAACCTAAAGATAAACCATTCCATTTGAAAAGAAAGAAGTTGTGATTGGTTGTGAAATTTTTTCCCATTGAGTGAAAATTTTGTTGGAAATGTGATAGTTTATGGAATAAATGAAAAAATTTCAAAGAAAATCTCATTTTCCTTTAAAATTAACTCATTTTTGTCTTTTTCTCTTACACTTCAATACCCAATTATACAATTTATTTCTCTCCCCTATTCATATAAAAAATTCCAATAATTTCTTTAATTTATCACTATTTTTATTATTTTTCTCTTAATCTTTTTAACAAAAAGGTATAAAATGAGATTCATATTGCCTATTTTTAGATCAATTTTTATTTTTATTCAATTTTCTTGCATTATATTTTTCACTATTTTTCCACAAATTTTTTCACAAACAATTAACATCTCTAAGAGATCCTACATCACATCAATACAATCATTACTTGTTTTCTACACATTCAACTCTTCACTTTTAAAAAACAGTTCACCGTTATTCTTTCAGAAAATGAAAATAAACGGAATGAAAGCATAACCAATCACAGCCTAAGGACCAGATGCTCTATCTATCTTATGTAGAAACTTTCCAAGTCAGCAATCAGCATCAAATTTTCATCCACTACAGTTTGTAAGTTTAACTGCTTTGTGTCTCTCCAAAACTATAATAATTCGCAAATGATCCTGTGGCCCATTTGTCACAGGTGAGATAACTCCTAGTCTCTCTTTGAGAGGTCAGACGAGGTTCGAGCCCCCCCTTGGTACTATAGTAGAACAATTAACGTTGAGGGCTTCAAACGGCAATGTGGGAGGCTGAATCTCGGTAATTCTCGCGGTTTACATGGTGTTGTTCCTGATGTTCAACATTTTTTGTATATCATAAAGTAAATATAGTCCAAACGCAGTACTGTACACTGTACAGTGGGAACATATCCTTTAATAGCATCATCAAACTACAAAACCACAGATAAAATTACAAACTCAACTTTATTGCCTTCTATGAAGAAATATAACTAAGTGAAACAAAGACAATGAGAAAAAGAAACTCCTCAATGAAATTATGTACCACTTTTCATCAAATAGCCCCCAACTCTAAAATTAAGCAGGGGAAAGAAAAAAGGACTCTAAACAGAATTCATAGAATCTTAAACAGAAGATCCAAGTGGAAAACAAAACAGCCTCTATTAAGGTTTGTAAATCACCACAAAACAAGGAAGAAGAGCTCTAGGGCTGAGCAAATACAACTCTTCAATATTTGAATGTACTCCAACTTTCCCAGCCAATGAATCAAATCCTGATTGGCCAACCATTTCCTGTATATTCTCCAGAGGCTTATGCACCCTGCCTGCTATCACTCTACAAACTATCAGTGCCTTTCTTAGGGAAGAATTACCATCATACCCTTGGATCAACTCGAACGCTCTACTACTAGTCGAAGCCGTGAACACTCCAACGCCACCGGTGAGCTCTTTCTTGGTCGAAAAACCGTGCCTTAAAAATGCGGCATACTCGGCAATTTTCCAATGTGCAGAGGCTGCATGAGCCTTTCATGCCTAGAGAACATTCTAAGACCGCGCCGTGGAATCTCAGCAGCTCGTTTCGTCGGCCAAGCAACGTGGATGCTTCTTTTGGAGTTTGCTGGCTTTGATTTTCACTAGTTCTCGGTACTCTTGAATTGGGCTAGTGTCTTCTGCATGTTGTGGACTTTTAGGATCCTTTCGATCCCACCGCGGGGTTTTCGGGCCGGGAACAGCTGGCTCGACAGATTATTTCGACTATTCTTCTTGATGAGTCTCCTTCGACTAGTTCAGTAACTAAAATGGACACAATGCGATAAAATGATGTAAGTTTTGGGTGTATGGGTGATTGTACTGAAAGATATAAAAGAATTGAGATGTGCATAAGTTTCTAACATATGATGTGATTACAAAAATTACACTCAAGTTTAGGTTAATTACAAAAAATCAGTTATTTTTTAAAATTACAAAACAATCATTGATGTATTACAATACCCCAATGAGGTTAGTGTTGTAAAAACCAGCCTTAGAGTCTAGACAAAGGCAATTATGTCCAAATTGAAGAAAAATCACTTCGCCCAAAAATCGCGCTTATCGGACCTACGGCCTAGACAGCCAAAAACAGAAAAAAATTAAAGAAAAAAGTATTATTACTAGACACCGGGCTACCACTCGATTAGCGACTAGCCATTTATGCAACTTTGATTTGTTATGCATATCACCTCCTCAACATGAAGAGATTTGTAAAATTGAAAGAAATGTAATGGAAGTTTTTCTAATTTTGAAATACAACTGTGCTTGTTTTGTGTGTGTAAATATCTAAACCTTAAGAATAGTATTTGCAATCATCCCCAACACAAACACAAAAAGATCATATTTTCTTACACGGGGAACTACGCCAAACAAGTATTCCACATGAAAAAATATGAAAATGCAAGAATACCCGAAAGTTTAAAACAAATTAAAAAACAAATCTAACCAGCATGTTTAGAAAGATGATGTTCCTCAACAGCTTCCCATCTGACAAATTGCTCATGACATTTATGACAAAACAGACCTCCATTATAATCCGCCCCAAAAGAAGACCTCGGCCTAGTTGAAATCGAACCAAATCCAGAACTCCTCCTAGACAGGTTACTAGAAGTCCTCCTAATTGGGCTACCCAAAATCCCAGGCTTCTGTCCCCGGCCCACATGAAACCCCGTCGTCGGGCCTGGTGTCCCGGGCTTCAACACACCAACAAAATTAGAAACGCCATCATCAAAACCACTTCCACCACCTTCCTGAAAACCATATCCAGCACTGCTTACTTTGAGTTCACAAGTTGAATTATTAAGCACAACTTCATGCGTTATCGGGTTCAATAGTTCACTACTCCCAATGGATCTCGGGCTGCAAATCGTGGGCTTTTCCGTGTGCCGTTTGCTTCCATGGATCACGACATCTTTCAGATTCGCAATGGACCTCGAACAACCGGATCGACCGCCGCCACCGGATTTCTTCGTCGAAATCTTGCTCAAATTTTTATTTCCATTTTTGCTATTGGGATCGTAAACGTCTCGTTGCTCTGATTTGCATCGCATGGATCTCTTTAAAGTAAACCAAACCGCAGGCATTTTTTGGCCTTATCAATATCTTAAACTACTAAAAGATCCATAATTCAAAACCTCTGTTCCTTTTGATCGGCCAGGTATATGTAAATGGTGTTGAATTGAAGAAATTGGAAAACGAATAAATCAGCTCCTGTGGATAATATTCAACCATCTTGTGTTTCTTGTTTTAGTGCCAAAATCACCATATTGGACTAATACTTGTCTTTCTTGGTTATGTTAATATATGGGAACTTCTTAAAGGGGTTTTCAAAATTAGACGCGCTGAAATCAATGTGCGACATTAATTACTGATTCGTGTGAAAATATCGTTTAGAAAGGCAGGGTAACGTAACCAATGGTTATACTTATGAAGAGTGGCAAATTGGTAAGTACAATATGAATAGAAGGAAAATTAAGATATTGAAAAATATATATATATATATATATATATATATATATATGATTTACCGAACAAAATAGGAAATATGTTACTGTGTTTCTTGGTTTTCCAAATTTGGTGGAAGATAAGCTGATGCAATATGTCCTGTGGTTGAATTTTCACTTGAAAAACTGTGTAATATTAAGGGATATTTACAAAAAAAAAAAAATTATATCCCTAAGGTTCAGGATAATTACAAAAAACCTAGAGATTTTTTGAAACCGCAAAAACTCCTTGAGGTTTGATTAGTCTTACATTTTCCCCTTCATAAACAAAAATATTTCAAAACCATCAAGTTTCTAAAATATTACACTTACCCCCTTAAATTTCACACATAATTAAACCTAGGAGACTTTTTGTAATTTTAAAACATCTCTGGATTTTTCGTAATTAGGCTAAGCCTCGATTATCCCTAATTTTAATGAAGTGCATCTCTGTTTATACCGAGCCCAAGTTAAAACATGATATTAAACTCGGTTGCTTTTTAGTAGAATATTGGGGGTAGTAAGGGGGAGAACACACACTCATGTGAGATCGACCCCTCAATCACCCTTACATCACAAAACTTCTATCACTCAAGTATAAGGTTAATCCCAATAGACATTAAACTCCGTTGTTAACAAATCCTAATGGATAATAACCAGTTTATATTATCTTTTTTAAATTGTAGGGATAATTACAAAAAAGTACCCTTGAGGTTTGACCTAATTACAAAAAAACTCATCTAAGTTTGAAAATTACAAAAAGTACCCTTGAAGTTTGAGTTAGTGTTAAATTAAGGGGCTAACTGTAATATTTTTATAAATGTGAGGGGGTGTTTTGGAATATCTTTTACTTATGAAAGGGTAAATGTTAGACACAATAAAACTTTAGGGGTACTTTTTATAATTTTGAAAGTTAACTGGGTTTTTTTGTAATTAGGTCAAACCTCAAGGATACTTTTTGTAATTAACCCTAAATTGTATTATAAATATCACAAGTTCACACCAAAAGTATCATCAATTTATTTTTATTTTTTTGGCTGTAAAAAAAAAGATTGAGGATCATGTGTGGTAAATAGTACCCAAGTGAGCACTGAGCAATGTATTAATAGACAATTTTAGTACCAGATGGAAATGGGCATTAACTCCCTCGAAGAACGAGGGACCAAACCCCCCATCGTTAGCACCTAATTCATTAAATTGTAGAAATGGATGTTTTCTTTTATGGAGACATGCTAGTGAAACAGAAAGAGACCACTCATTCAACTGGTCAAATCCAAAACACTATCACACCAGCCAATTACATGTTCTTCGTGTATTAGCTCGACAATTCAATTTGATATATAAAGCAATTATTAATCTTGGTCTAAGGTATAATATAATAGGAACTTTGGTATTACAAAATTGAGAAAAATAAAGCACCCACATGCTGCAATTAGTCTGTTCAAGACTAGAAGAGAATTTTAGGTTTAAAAGGGTTAAATTATTAGCACGTAGCCTCCACAAAATAGTCATTAAGAAAGATTCTAATCATTGTCAAACCACGTTTAATACTAAAATTGGAGAACACATATCCCTGTAGCTAGCTGGGATAGAAAACAAACAACTTTCTTTGTTAGACCCATAAAATCTCACATGGTGTTTAATGCTATTGATATGTAGCACTTTGTTCAGAAAAGACAAAAGACATTAATCAATTAAAACATTCGTACATTCACTTAGTTTTAACATAAATGCTTATGCTTTAAAATTCTTAAGAAAATCTAGGTAATAATTTCGGATATAATAAATCAATGGCATAAAGAAATTATACACAATCATTTATGAGACGACATTTAATTGCCCCACCAACCAGTGGTCATGCTTTACATTAATTAGGCACATGCCCCCTACCCAGAATTCGTGCCTACACACACGCAAAGAGATGGGATGTTCTAATTGTTTGCCTCTTTTTTACGGGTTTAGATTTCCTATTTCACATTCTTATTCCATTTGAGATAAACATGTGTTTTAAATGTATATGCATGCACCATTCATCCGAATGGTGTAATAGGAAGTGTCGAAGTAGAATAGGAAATCTGAATAGTGTACTCATAATTCTGATCATGTATGTAATTCCCTACAAAATAAGGTTTTATTTGGATGCATGAATTTGAAGTTGACAACTCTAAATCCATAATAACAAATCCATTGAGTTTGTTTAGATACAACATATTTCAAATCCTTAGGCTTCTCGTTTGGGCATTACTTGAAATTATTCCTTCAAATCCAAATCATCTCATCCAAATGCAAAGTAAAGTTCTGATGGCAGGTTCATTAACAATTACATCTAGTTCACAAATGCAGAAATAAATTAAAAAGCTTCACCATAAATTCAAATCATCATTCACTCAAAACACAAAACAAAAGGCCTACATAATGCATGTCTAAACTTTTATAGTATATTCCCTGAAAGGCCATGCAGAAACACGAGCACTGATAAATCGCCTTAGTTTCTCTACTCAAAATACCAACAATGTCCTAATTTTTTATTCACAAAGTAGCAAAGCGGAATTTTACAACCAAACCTTTTCATTTTTCGTCATGTGTGTTGTGTTATACCAGGAATTAATTTTGACATCCAACTTTTGTCCTTTTGTTTGGCAAGTGCCAAGTGGGGTTTAGAGATATAATGATGATATATACAAAATAGTATATCTGCTGTCTGCAAGATAGAAGTGAAAAGATCAATAATTTCCCAATTCTCTACCTTGAATCTGATAGAGATTTAATGGCAGAAGCCATAAAACTTGCTATCCGGATATAGATACGTTATAACAAAGATTCAAATACATATACGCTATAACTTCACATAAATCCATTACAACCATACACAAAATACAGAGAAACTCCTGGCTTACATTTTAACAACAATTTGACATGGTCCGGATTAGACAGGATTGAAGTTTGCAAGAGCAATACTATTCCCAACTTAAGTCGTCACTTTCCTATAACGAAACATCAGCTTAAAATAGAAAATAAGACGAACCAAGAACCGATGCATGATCTTTTCCCAGGTTACGACCTCGAAGACACTCCAGATCCATTACTTGAGAATGATCCACAAAAAGATTTACCTAGAGTCACATAAGTAATAGAACTTTAAATTCTTTCAGAATTAAATTGAGCAACAAATGGAATTGTGCAAAAAAAAAAAAAAAAAAAACTTACCCTTGGACCATACTGTTTGATGAACCACTCAGATGTCTTAGGATTTGATGCTTCAAACATTGTCTTCTCAAGCCCTAGACGGCCAATGACTTTTGCTATAATATCCGCCCTCATAGAGTCAGCCTGCTTGCAGACATCATCAGCGTCGATCATTATCATGTCTGCCCCAGCTTCAAGGCATCTCTCTGCCCTTCTAATCAAAAGATCTACATCCTCAACGAGCTCTGCAGAATAAGGAAACAAAATTAAGGCCTGGGAGAAATGAGAAATTTTTTTCTGTAACTTATGTGCCACACAAAGTGGAGTTTCCAACTGGCTTACTCGACATTCGTCACTTTCCATCTCAGTTTTTCTAGGTACAGTCTCAGCTTAAGTTATGCTCATTATGCATGGATTCTCAAAACTATTGTGCACTTCGGATAACTAAGCACTCATCAAAGTTTTTATGTATGAATAACATAATTCATCAAAAGAATAACATACAGTGCTTGCATATCGTTTTAACAGAATTCATCGGTTTTTGTTGTCTGAATTACTTTGCAAAACCATTCTTTTAAGTTCTGAAGGGTAATAATTAATAGGTTCGTGACTAACAAGAGTTTGCAGCATAAGTCTTGATTTATATTTATTCAAGAGGGTGCTTAGATAGATGGCAAAGCAGAATGCTCTTGGCCTTCCTGGCAGAATTGATTACAAGAGTGGTATATTGGATAGAGCACCTACTAAGACTTCGAGGTAGCAACAGAAGATTGTAAAAGTGTCCATTTTTGTTCATCTTTATACACTTTTACATTCAACCCCGACCTTGGATTTGCGTATTCAATCTGAAACAGTAGCAAATATTGCAAAAATATCATACTGCTTTATGTTCATTAAACTAAATCGTTCCTGTGTTCCTGATCCTCTGATTTTAGCTAGTCTAATCACCAAGAGACGGCTTAACAGCTATTGCAAAATGAAGTGATTGCCCATCTTCAAATTTCAACTACAGTAGCATATAGCTCAATAATTTGCCATTTAAAATGCATAAACTTGTTGCAATCAGAAGTTTTCTCCTTGAAGCAACATATAATTTTCTATATTTATCATAAAAGAATAAGAGGTATTTGGAACCTCAACTTTCACAAAGACAACAAATAAAGTTCATTCAAATACCCGTACAAATGTGTTGATTGCCACTCAAAGAAACGAACATTGAGAAAGAAAATGTTATTCTCCTGAAACGTGTCTCAATTCTTTAAATGTCCCTCCATTATCATACAAGCCTTTCAAATCAGACAAGGGGTCCATTGATGCTTGCAGGAGAAAAATAGTAAAATCTCATTAAGTTAAGAGGGAGGAACAGGAAGTGGACTTTTGTTAGGGTGCAAAAAAGGCTGGGATAAATTAATCCGATTTCTTGTTTCCTATAGTTTAAATTTTTACTCTTTGCAGCAAACTAATCGCGTCAAATAATATTTCTTTAACTTGTAAGACAATACATATTTTTAAATAATGTTGTTGGACAAGATGGCTATTGAATCTACAAGGAATACCATGATATTATCCCTTTCCACAAATATGTCCCCTACCCTGCTTCTTTCAGCTCTAAGAGCAACTAGCACACTCGTTGCTTCTAATCTTCAATGACATTACCTAATCGTGTCTAGCCATAACACAGACATCAAACATGTGAAGCTAGCTTGTTAAAATAGAAGATCCAGCATCCATGCCATAGAGAAAGTAACGCTCTAAAAGCTCAGATTGCTCACCTGAAGTCCGAGGTTTGGGGACCACGTAAGATCCAAATGCTCTATCGCTGTTCATGGGTATATCTGACTTGTTAAACTTTACAGCAAATAAAGGCTTAGCTCTAAGACCCCCACTCTTAACCAGCCTCACATATCTCAAGAGAACCTCTTCAGGGACTCCAAGAGATCCAGCATCTATCTCAATTGTATCAAAACCCAATTGTTTACATTCCTAAGAGAAATTAAAAATAAGTAGAATTTCAAATTTTTAAAAAAATACTTTTAAGAAAGGCTAAAATCATTCAGTTTTCGTACCTCAATATAGTCTTTAAAAGCCGAAGGACCTCTGCGAAGTAAGTGTTCAGCCCAGTCACCAGTGCTGACATACACATTGTGCTTATGTGCCATATTAGTTACTTCTTTGATGTAACTTTTAGGCATCAAACTATGAGAGCCTCCAGCAAACTTCAGACCATCAACAAACTGTCCCATAGAATCAAAAACTTCCTGTCCCACATGTCAATCCAGTTAATAAAATTAATTATGCATATTACATACAGAAAACTATGAAACTATGTTAGATCAATTATGTGTATTAGAAATCTATCACGAAATAATTTTTTCAACAAAGTGCAGTCCACTACTCTAAGCCCCAGAATCGCGCTTCGTCTGATCAATCGATACATACCTCTCGGAGATAGTAAATGCAACTGACAACCGTCCATCATAAGAGGACATAACAACGTAATCAATCTAATTATAGTAGTTTTTTTTAAATAAGTTGGGAGTACTTGGTTGGAGGGAGGAGCTAAATTTCAATGAAACTGAAAGATACAGGGTTCAACCCTGATTAATACCCTTATAAAGGTGAGTGATACCACTTGAGCTACAAGCTAGTGGTTCTAAGTGGTTCTAATTATAGTAGTTCAAGAAGCACAATTTCTACACTATACCAGAAACTATTCTTTGGCTCCACATAATGCACAGTAGACACTATAGTTAACTACAAAATTGAAACACTCTGCTCTCCATGCAGACATAAAAAAGTTAGAAATAGGAACGTAACAAATAAGGAAAAACAAAAGGCAAATGCGATCATCAAGCACATTGCCATCTTTAATCAAAGTAAAATAATCCCCAGTAACCCCTATGCTAATGAATTAAGAGAAAAAGGAAAGGTAATTAAGCCCCAATAATATCAAGGAACTCAAGTAGCTTGCTTTCTGAATAGAAAATAATATAAGGTTCACGAAACTTGAAATTGAAGCAGTCGTCCCCCTCGCACCAGTTAAAAGTATTACAGAAAATAGAATAAAGAAAATAAAAAAAAACGTGGAAAAAAGGGCACCTGGAGGAGGTTCTGGGAGAAGAGGGAATAATGGGGTCCTCGCATTTCGGTGACACCATACCTCCTTGGTTTCTCTGGACGATCCTCATCTTCAAAGAAGGTCTTCCATCCGTAACCTGCCATTTTCTCCTCGTCTTTCACACTGAATTTCGAACTACTGCAGAAATAGAATATGTGAACATGAAATCAATCGAAGATGGAAGAATTTAGAAGAATCAGAAAAGCAGGAACAAAAAAATAAAATATTGGTGGGGTTATATTCTGGAGAAAGCTTGAGTGCCTTCTAGAAATATACATACCCTGTTTTTCTTTTCTTATTTTATTTTTCTTTTTCTTGACGAATAAATTCAGTTGGTATTTGGTAACCACCCTCTTTAATTAGCATTAATACATTGTACGCTGTCTTATAATAATTGATTATTGGTTATTTTATTGATAAATTATTTAATAATAACTTTTTTTTTGATTGTTAGCTTATCGATCATTTTTATTGTGGTATCTAATGAAATGATGTATCAATCATTTCATTTAAAACTTAAAAGACGTATGATCATATTATTATCTGTAAATTAAGCATAAGGTTTCATTTTCTTTAATTAACATTTCACAAAAATTTTGTAATTGCGAAATTAGAGTAAGATATATTAGACGTCCCACTTTGTCTTAAGTTTAATCAAATTGAATCTTCAGACATTATTATGAAATTCTCGATTTTGAACTCGCATTTATTGTTGTTGAATTCGATTGCATGGTATTGAATTATATTATTTCAAGAAATTTGAACTTTTACATTACTTTTGTGATTATATTTCATATATAGCTTTATATTCAACAAGTTGTGTATCAATAGTTCATTAACTGCTCTAATTCTATGAATTAAAAACAATTTCATAGGATCAATTTTGTCTTTCTAGTGGTTGAGATGTGTGTTGTAAGAACGAATCACTGAATTCGATCTCAAATGCAGTGTGTATCCTCCCCAAATTCTCCATTGTACTCAAAAAAAAAGCAAATCACATAAATAACCGTCCAATTATGTAAAAATTTGATTCTCCTTAAAAACATATGTAAAAATTTGATATATTTAGAGCTGGGAAAATGTTGACCCCTGCCCAAACCCATTGAAAGAATTGGGCCGGGCAAAGCCGGTTTCCTCCCAAAAAAATAGTCCAACCAACCTATATATATATATATATATATATATATATATATATATATTATGTAAGGGATAATTACAATAACCCTCCTAAGGTTTGGGCTAATTACAAAAAAAAAACTCCTTAAAGTTTGATTCCGTCTTATATTTTTCCCGGTAATTTTCGAAATATTTCAAAACCCCTTGGCATTGACAAAAATATTATAGTTACCCCAGTTAGATTTAAGACAAAAAAAGAAACCCGAAAGGGTTTTTGTAATTTTGAAACATGTTTGGGTTTTTTTGTAATTAACCCAAACCTCGGTGATATTTTTGTAATTATCCCTTTATGTAAAAACATAAATATATGGGTCGGGCTAAAAATCGGTCAACATTGACCCATCGTGCCAACCTGGAAAAACATCGCCTCTTAGAACCCTAACATCGAGCTAGCTCTCAACCCAAATTGTATTTTGCCACCTCTAAATATATTACTAGTTAAGGACAGGCTACAAACACAAGTCTTTGTCAAATCCACTATAAATTTTCCATATAGCATTAGCATGCTACTAGGCCGTGCTTTGGGACTTGGAGATCACCTGGGAACCAATCAATACCCGAACCGAAAAATATCCGAACCGAAAATCTTCGTTGACTTTTTGACTTTCTCCGAACCGAACCGCCCCGAAAAATTTTTAGTGCGGTTCGAGATTTTTAAAATATCCGTTCGAGAATCGTCATCAACCGCAGTGCCGTTAAAACCGAAGATCCAGAAGATAGAACCGATTTTTAAGAATTTTTTAATACATACATATATATTATTTTTATCTTATTTATATATTGTGATACCCACATTTAATTAACCTAGAAAATTATCTCGATAGGATTAATTAATTATTATATTAAGTTTCTAAGAATTTATATCATTTAACTTGTTTTTGCCCGTGCAAGCACGAGGCGTGTTCCATCAAGGCACGTAAATTGCATGCATATAAGAGTTACAATATTAATGAATACAAAAAAGTAAAATACAACTCCTAACAAATCAAGTTAACTACATTTCAAAATTATAAATTTTGGAATACTTCTTTATACACAACATTATTCGTCTGTTTGATTTTATTTTACCGTCTTCACAAACTAATATTTTTCAAACTCTAACGATACATGACTCGTGAAACAACAATATATAATTGACCATGATCGAAAATTGAGTTCTTTATAGGAGAATTAATGAAAATAATTAAGGAGATTAATTATTCTCATTATTTGCTACGTTTTTAATAAAACATAACATCAACATGTATATTAAATTTCGTTATTGTCGATACTTATATGTTATACTTTTAAAAGTTTTGTACATTGAAATACAATAATTACACATCAATGATTCATAGTAAATTAAAAAACCATCGATTTAGATTTACAAAATTTTCGACATAAATTATTCAATGGTTAATTTTATTTTGGTATTGGCGATTGAATTGCAATCAATCAAATAATTAATGATTAATGAATGATGGATTGATGATGTTTCACCGATGGAGTGATGGAGTGATGTTTCGGGAATGGAGTTATGTAAAAGTATATGTGTTATTAGAACACATATTTTTTATATAATTCTAGTTGGGATTGTATTATTTATTATGAATTTATAATTTGAGATTGTGTTGCCATTTATGATTGTAGTATCAATCTTGAGATTGTAGTAAAAAGGAATGGACTACAATTATTTGGTGATTTTTACATTTATTTTTATATTTTTCTTATTTTGTGTTTTTACTTTTGATTAATCTCCGTTTCACCATTCCGTCTCAGATCGTCCCGAACCGTCCCGTTAGAACCAAATCCCGACGAACCGCATCGAAAATTCGGTGCACGACGAGATTTTTTCTCTGATTCGGTTCTCGAGATTGATTTTTAAAATCTCGAACTTCGGGACCGTTAGAGATTTATGAATCTCCGAACCATCCCGGACCGTGCACATCTCTACATGCTACAAGTGAAGTAAGGAATTTGAAATGAGTTTTAGTTGAGTACCCCAAATATGTTACATGAGAATAGTTATGAACTTATGATTTGGATCATGAAAATATTATATTCAATCAAGAATCAGTAATACAGTATACATTAAATTCTCAGCACACCCAATTTTATAATGAATAGCACCATCTCAATAAAGATGGAGTAGCATGCAAGTGAAAAATGGCACAACGTAAAGAATATAACCAACCAATATTATGCATGCATTGCTTTTCTTGTTACCCATGAAAGGAATCCTCATGTTAGAGCAAAAAGAGAACCAAAAAGCAGGGCAAAGAAATCATTCTAAACAAAATAAGCCTTTTTCTCCAAAGAAATAAACCAGCTCATCTTTTTCTCACATCTGAGACATTTATCAGCCTGTCCCTCTTTATTCGGATTCTCATACTTGTAGGAAGTATTGATATCTCTATCTGGGTTCATATAAATAACCATATATTGCAATATCATCTTTACCCTGGAGGAAAAAGTCTTCTTCTCCTTCTCTGACTAACCCATCTCTTCAAATTGTGTCGTAACCATGGAGAAATACGTGAAAAACATCACCTTCCTCGTATGTTTTCTGATCATGGTTTTGGACATTGTTGCCGGGGTTCTTGGCATCCAGGCCGAGGTTGCTGAGAATAAGGTTTGTCCCATAGGACTGGTCTGAAATTCAACTTTCAGTAAAAGTTTGGTCGATTTTTCGATTTTCTGTTTGCTAGATAAGTAATGTTAAACTTAGTTTTAATTTGAGCTGACAGGTTCAACAACTACGGGTATGGATTTTTGAATGCCGAGACCCGAGCAACCAGGCTTTCAAGCTTGGATTGTCTGCGGTGGTGCTATTGTGCCTTTCGCACGTCGTAGTCAATCTGCTGGGAGGCTGCGTTTTTATTGGATCCAAAGAAGAATTGGATCGAGCTTCTCCCAACAAGCAACTCGCCGCTGCTTCCCTCATCATGTCATGGTACTTATTCTGCACTTAATTTTCTTTTTGTAATAGGTCAAACTGGCCACTTACATTTTTTAAAAATAGAAAATAGTCGTATTTTTCAAAAACATGTTTTTTAGCCATTTACCATTTTCCAAATATCGGACTATAAAATTGTCTATGTTTTTCGACTCCTCCAAGCAAACTGTAACCTTATTTCCGGAAACCAGCAGTTACTTTCAGTATAAAAGTTAGGGTAATTACAAAAGTACCCACTAAAGTTTAGAAGGTTCAAGTATCTTTCAAAATTTCAAATACTCATTTGTCATTTATTTCGATTTTACAAATTGCACCATCAAGAGGGGGACATTGTTAGATAGAGATTGTTTGTAATACCTTAAGGGATACTTGTAATTTTGAAAAATAACTGAAGTATTTTGTAATTAGGCAAAACCTTAGGGGTAGTGTTTATAACTATCCCCAAAAGTTATGGCTTCTGAATTTTGCCTAGCTCGCCATTTCAAGGCACTCCGACTAACATAAACTGTGTTGGTGAATCAGGATTATGTTAGGCATTGCATTCATCCTGCTAGTATCGGGAACAGTAGCAAACTCACAATCCAGGAAAAATTGTGGAATATCCCACCATCGTCAGTTGTCCATCAGAGGGATTTTGTGTTTTATTCATGGACTATTTGCGGTCGCTTATTATGTTTCAGCAGCTGCCGTTGTTCAAGAAGAAAAGAATCAGCATCAACATCAAGGCCAAGAAAACAAACCTAATCAACAAGGACTCCCCGCTTGACTATTTCATGATTTTCATCTGGTTTCCCAGCTTTCAACAGTGTCACAAATTTCAACATCTAGGTTCAAAATTGCAATTTTCTTTTCTCAAGATAGAATTTAAAGTCCAAATTGTCATGCCTTCAATTTGTTGTTATACTCGGTGTGTTTAAGTGCTCCCTTTTCTCCTCTCCCACAACATATGATTCTTTTTCTGGATATTAAACTATCATGTCATGTTTCAAGCAGCAACATGGTAGATAATTCCTCTAATGAATGAAGTGCTTTTCTTCGCAGTATCAGCAACTAAACGAAAAAACCATACATAAACAAGAAAAATCTCAGCTTCCATGGTTTCTATTTGTATGTACGAAATTGAGTTCCAATGTCTAAAGGCACCATTTTTAAGATGCATGGCGTGTACATTGAAACATACAGGAACCAAAATATTCAGCCAAGAGAAATAAACTTAATAGCAGGTGAGAAAATAGCGCGAGACCACTGAACCTGAAGGCTCTTTTAGGTTACATAAGCGGATTTAAATAGCAAAGACAATGAATCCCTAACTATTGTTAGTTCCATCTGTCATAAAATCACAATTCAATGCATGCAATCAATTAATCCAGAAATTTTTATGACTTACTATCAAGAAAAGGAAGGCCTAATGAGTTTTTCAAATGGCTCACTATTCAAATAGATCAATCATCAATCATTTGTTTATTTCTTAATTATTATTTATTATTTACAAAATGGTCGAACCACGACACCACGGGCATCTTTAAAATTCAGATCTGAATGAAACACCCAAATACTTTTCCATACAACCATTAAGTTTGTATATATATATATATATAAGATATGGATCAAATAAGTCCTCCTACTTGGGGTGAGTCCATGGGGACACATCCTAACCATGATCAACA
Source organism: Rehmannia glutinosa (assembly GCA_016081115.2). Taxonomy (NCBI): domain Eukaryota; kingdom Viridiplantae; phylum Streptophyta; class Magnoliopsida; order Lamiales; family Orobanchaceae; genus Rehmannia; species Rehmannia glutinosa. The sequence goes on from JABTTQ020002428.1 coordinate 199,746, forward strand.
ATTTTGGGTGGTCCAGATTTTTAGGGCTTTTTTATGTTTATTTTTTTCCAAAGAATTAAAAATGGTAGGGTGGTAATTTGGCACTTTAGAATCGGTTACTAAGATTTCATTCCCTTTTCACGCGATTTCACCCACTCTTCACGCACACACTCTCTCTAGCATTTCAATTTCAAAAAAATTCTCTATTGCTTATGTAGTATAGGGTTGTTGCTTATGACTTGCTTATGTAGTTAATGTATCTCGTGATGCATGTGTAGTGTATATTCATTGCTTATGTAGTATAGGTTTATCGCTTATGTAGTATGAGTTTGTTGCTTATGACTTGCTTATGTAGTTAATGTATTCGTGGTACATACGTAGTGTATATTCGTTGCTTATGTAATATAGACTTGTTGCTTATGTAGTATGAGTTTGTTGCTTATGACTTGCTTTATGTAGTTAATGTATCCATGGTGCATACGTAGTGTATATTCGTTGCTTATGTAGTATAGACTTGTTGCTTATGTAGTATGGGTTTGTTGCTATGACTTGCTTATGTAGTTAATGTATTTGTGGTGCATACGTAGTGTATATTTGTTGCTTATGTAGTATCGGATTGTTGCTTATGTAGTATGGATTTGTTGCTTATATACTTAATGGTATATAAAAGCACCATGACACATCTACACAAGCAACAAATTACATCTTCATAAGCAAACTTCGAATCAAGTCAAGCTCAGCAACTATGGCAAATTGTGCGCAACATTTTTCACATAATAGTGCGTTGAAGAAGAATGATGAATGATTTCTCAGTAGTGCGTTGAAGAAGAAGAAAGATGATTTGTTCACGTTGAATTTGATGTGAGATTTGCATAGATTGTGTGATCATAATGTGAGCGAGAATCCCATGAATATTGGGTAATTTTGTAGGATGACCGATTTACCCCTTTCTCTAATTACCAACATTTAATCAATTTTTAGCTCTAAAATCACAACCATTGAAAAATCTAGATATGTGGTTATGATTGGTCCCTATGGACTTACCCTATGAGGTGGTCTCATATAATCCTCTCCTATATATATTCATTCTTTGAAACAAATTTATCATAGAGAGGTTATTTTCAAATAGACCATTGCTCATTGCTAATTAGAATAAACTATATTATCCTAACTCAAAAAACACACATACAACTTACTATTTACACTTTACAAAAGGATATGAGACGCATACAGGTAACAAGCAGAAAATATGATCAACTATATTTGCCCACGTAGGAAGCCTAGCAAAGATTATTTCCAACTAACACGTCCCTAATGCCGAATTACCTTCATGTGAATTTTCCTCCATGTCATCAAGTAAACGCTCTCCAAAGAATAATGGTGGGTTGTATGTGTGTCTTCAAGTTAGGAGAATATAATTCCATCTAATTAGCAATGAGCAATATAACAAGTTTTGCCAAAGAGGAAGCCTATCAAAAATTATCTCCCACTTTCACAATCCTAAGTGTCCTAATTTCACTCATGACGTATTGTCCTTCATGTCATGAAAGACACTCGGAGGCCAAGAGAAGTCCTACGGACCTACATAACTACAAGACCTGAGTTCAGAGAAACATAATAAAAAGCAAAAAAAAAAAAAATCAAAGTTCAATGTCCACCAAATTAAGTAATAACTGAAGTAGCAGATCAGCAGAGACCTCAAACAACAGAATCATCCACTCATTGAATTTGAATCAACAAAGCAAATATTTCAGTAAAACTACGCTAAAATAATAAGTAAATAATAATCAGACAATTACAGATGTAACAAAAATATACCATAAGCACAAACATACTACAGATATTGATAGATACCAAAGGAGTTCATTGTACAAAACATGCATAGTTCCACCACAAAAGAAAGACAACATCCAACTAAGAAAGCTAAACTAGGCTTAACAATTAGCTTCAGAATATATCCATAGCATAGACACAAAATAACCCAAATTCCTACACATAATAACATTGGCAAGGCATTAACAAGAAGTAACCTGTCCGCAACATCAGTGATCTGCAGACTTCAAAGCATCCACAACAAGTCTTGTCCTTGCAGTCTGCACCTCCAACTGCCTCAGGTGGGTCTCCATCTCAACCATTATCAGCTTCTTCCATTCCTCTTCCCCCTCGAGACCTTTCTCCACTTCAAACAGCTCTGCCCCTAACCTCAAAATCCTATCTTCCACACTTACACCTCCGGTCTTCAGTCTCTTTGCAAGCAACATCTTCTCACCATCAACATTCACAGCCTCCACACTCTTCACATCCTTAACCTCCTCATTGTCAACCGCATTAGCCCTCTTACTTGGTGCCCTCCTCACTGCGGTGCCGTTTGCTTTTGGACTCCCCACCGCCTTTTCAACCCCATTTTCTTTCCCATTCTCACTCCCCCATATATTTTTCGACAATTCGTAAGCTTTCTGCTCATGGGGCTTTGTAAAGGACCTGTCTTTACCCTCCTTTTCTTTGCTCTTATTGTTCTCATACTTCTTCTTCAGCCTCCTAATCTTATCCTGCAACTGAGTCCTAGTCACATCGACATGCAGATTCTCTTGATAAAATCATGAAAAGCATTCAAATCCGCAACCGGGTCGGACTTCTTCTTCGTTGCATAATCAATCATCCCTTTCAAAATCACAATCTCGTCATCCTCGCTCCAAATCCTCTGGAAAAGCAATTTCTTGGAATCGTCGTTAGACTTTTTCTCGGAAGTCTCGGGCTCGGACTTTTCTTGGACTTCTTTGCATCCTTAGCCTCCGTTTCTTTTTCCTCCGCAGGGCGTTTTCCGGCGACGGATTTAGCCGGAGTGACGAGATCAGAAGCAGTGGGCTTGGATCTGGGCTTTCTAGCGCCGCTGTTGGATTTCGGTGGGTCGTCCATGGGCTTGGTTGCTATTGGCTTGACTTTCGGGTCAGGTCCGTCAGACTCTGACTCGGATTCAGATCGGACTCTTCCTCATCGGATGAAGAGGAAGGCTGAGGTTGGGGTTTCGAGGAGGACTGAGGTTGGGGTTTTTAAGCGCTGCCGGTGTAGAAGACGATGGCTTTTTGGTAACCTGCGTCTGCTCCGGTTCTGAGTCGGATTCGTGTGAGCCACCATCTTCAGATGAGACTTCGTCATCTTCTTCCTCACCAGATTCCGTTTCGGATTCCACGGGCTTCTCAGGTTCCCGATTTTTAGCCATCTTTTCGAGAGATTATTGACAGAAATTGGGTGGAGATTTAAAAATTAGGGTTTTGGAAAGAGTGAGAGATACTACTGTCTGAAATTATTGTTGACCGTTTTTTCACTCAATATTTTATACAAGTGCGATAAATTTAACAAAGGACGAGACTAGGGGTGATAATTCGAAGTCGTGTTCGGGTTCAGTGGGTCGTGTTGAGGCATGATAATTAATTAATTACACAAATTTGCCCAACCCGAATCTGTTTAATTATTAATTATGGGTCATGGGTCAACTCGAACACGACTGCTTAATACATGAACTGAACACGACCCGAAATGACCTGTATATATTTTTAACCTTGAATAAATCTTTTATTTATATTGATAAAATGATAATTTTGGGTTATTTATATATAGAATATTAAAAATATTAAAAATAATATCGAATTTTCTTATTTAAACGGGTTTAGTGGGTTATTTTGGTCAACCCTAAATCACCCATTTATTATTTGGGTAAAATGGGTCTCGACACGATTATAACCCAAATAATAAATGGCCAATTCTAACCCGTTTTTATATCGTGTTGTTGGGTTCGCGTGTGTTCAGCCGTATCGATCGAAGATGCCACCCCTAGACGAGACTATTATGGAGTTTCCATCCATGAGAACCGATGATTCGGCGTCGTTCCATGTACCTACTCTTGTACATAATAATAACATAAACAGGCCTTCCGGCTCCCCCCAGGGATTTTGAATTTTTTTTTTTTTTTGAGGGATGATTATTTTGTTAGATTAGTTTTTTTTTTTTAGTAATTGTCAAAAGACACTCTTTTTTTAAGATAGAACATGTTGGTTAGGATTAACTTTTACATTCTCAGATGAATTATACTTAAAAATTCTTTAAATTTTTATCCGATTGGTTGGTAAACTTAATTATTCATTTAATGATTTATTCGTATTTACAATCGAAAACTTAAATTGAGTTTCCACAAATCCTCTCGATCGATCGGTGGTCACACCCTTGAGAAATCACTTTGTATCAAACGTCTTGCAGTGGTGTTCTTTAGAAAATCACCTATACAGAAATCCTCTAGTAGTTGTCAATTTCCAACGGTCAAATCTATCAAACATTTACATAATGAAAAATCTTCCGACTCCAATTCTCAGGCCAATCTTGCTGCTGAGAAAAACCTCTCATTCTATCGAGTACTTGATAAGAGTTAATCGCCAAGTCGTCTGAATAAAAAGATTACATTAGCAAAAATCAACATCAATGGAACCCTTTCAAAAAAAAAATTGAAAACTCCCAACGATCATCATTTAGAATATTGTCCATGTTAAAACTCTAGAATGGTCAGTCAATTAGAAGTTTATCTGCAAAATCCTCATACTCTGAAAAAAATCAAATCGAAAACATGATCTTGAAAATATGTAAAGAAAAGTCAAAGCATAAAGGATTAAGAACAAATGTCTTCAATGCGCCAAAAGATAAAATAGGAATAAGATATTTACAAGTGCTCATAAAAGTTTGAATTATTGATTTTATTATCTATTTCATCCGGTGTTCCAATGCACTCGATAAATATCACAGGTATAATTATATTTATACGTGTGGCATCCATCTAATATGAGTGAAAGAGAAGATTGTATCGAGAAAGGAATAGAATATAAATGGTCATGTTTTCATGTCTCATATTTATGGAGTGATAAAGTTTCTTGCACATTTGGGAACATTGGAAAGTCTATTTGACTACGAGGAGGAGATTTTCTATTTCAAAAGGAATTTTTCTTCATATTCCATCGCATTTGCGGATAATCGTACATGTATAAAATGAACCATATTTGAAAAATCTAAGGTGGATTCGACGACTTGATCTCCTCCCGCCTTGATTTGGACTTCAAAAACTTTAATTTAAGGATTGAACAACTTGATCTCCGAATCAAAATATTGAACTTCACACTTGACTTTTGACTTTGAAGATTTTTTGATGGATTTGGCCTTTCAATTTTCTCGAAAGTTGATTTGATCTTTGATAACATTAATTTGAGGGTTTAGCATCATGAAATCGAATTGAACACTATATTTGGATAAAGTTCCGCGATGAACGCCTTGAATGCCACCTTAATCACTATAGATCTCCTTAAATTCAAATGAGTTGAGAGAATATTGCAAACCGCCTTTCTTGCTTGAAGAGGACGGATCTATTTATAGTGTATGATGGATATTCTTGCCATAATAATCGGATGAAATGACACAATTTGATTGACCAATAATAATTTTTCTTGCATGTCTGTCATACAATCACAAGATTATGATTTAATTTATTTTGACTTAATTTATTTACTAAATTACTTCATTATTTGCAATATCTCATATTGATTGTCAAGATTAAAGATTTAGACACTCATCAATCTTTGTAATAAATTTGCCCCTTGCAATTTATTCATGGACAACATATGTTGGAATAAATGAATCACTTAAATCATTTCATTTGTTCTCAAATGAATCAAGAAATCATTTCCCTGGGCTCATTTGAAGCATATAGATAGTTAAGAGCTCTTCATTTTGAATTTAAATTTGTAGATAGTTTATACTTTTATCAAGGAGTTATTCACTTGTGTTGGATTTGCAAACAATTTATACTGTGTCAAAGTGTCCTCATTTAAAATTTGTTGAAAGTTTAAACTCGTATCAATGAGTCTTCATTTGCCATTTGTTGATAGTTTAAACTCATATTAAGGAATTTTCATTTACCATTTGATGATAGTTTAAACTTTAATTTGACAGATGATAACATCTTTTAGTACAATGGAGGATGATATGGGTGGGAACACACACTCATATGTAATCAATTCACGTCAATAGCATTAACAAGCTTCTACTTTGGTGTGATAGCATTTTAAAATACAACAAACGACATTTTTAAAAGGTACAATCAATTTATCCTTCTAAAAAATAGTAATAAAATAAAGCGCCAAAACTCATATAAGATCGTCTCACTGGATCCAAATCATGAGACGGATCGGTCCCCAGGCCAAACTCGGAAGGTGGTGATGATGCGGTCAATGCCTGTGACTCTGAAGAGAATGACTGACCAACCAAATTAAATTGAATTTGGATACATTCTGACCCATGTCTGACCATTCTATGCTTATCTGACACACTCACAATATCCTATGCATGTATCGGTGAGTTATTAAATCACAATAAGGCATGAGCAGTTGAATGTGACCTTGTTCCTCCTTGTTTCCTCCATGGCCAACATCCAAATTTCAATTTAATTTTACAACCCCAATTTAATTCCCGAAATTTTAAGCTGTAAATATTTTGACTAATATGTATAAACATTATACAGTGGTATTTTTGTAAAAATTGAAAGGACGATGTCATTTAATAAATATTAGAAGTCATTTCCGTAAATATAAAAGTATAGTGGCTTTTTCATAAATATTAGGCTAACAGGTGGGTGCGACGATAATTAAAAAGTGCTATTTTTTTCTTTCTCGAAAAGTGTCATTTTGCTCTTAAAAGTATAATTTTTCAAAGTAGCTAACATTATTCACTTGCAGAGTTATATATAACATTATGTAAGAGTATCACTTTTTATTAGAAAAAGTATCACTTTTACTATGAAAAGTATTGGCCTTGTATGGTTGTATTTCTAATACCATTTTTCCACTTTTCAACTATTCCAAAAATGGGTTTATGTTTGTTTCCAAAGTTTTCGATAGAAATGAAATCATTTCAGTTTTTACTTTTTTTATATGAAATATTCTTTTGAAAACACAACCAAACAATTTTTCATTCCAATTAACCACAATAAACAACAATTAACAACAATTAACCACTATAAACAACAATTAACCACAATAAACAATAATTAACTACAAGATTTATCGTCGGTTGCTGCTGCGAAATTGATCCCAGCAAGGTAGCCGCTAGGTTCCACACGTCTCAGTCTCAGCCCAACCGCTCAGCGGGAGTCCATTCACTTCTTCTCGTGCTGTGTTTTCCAATTTCTTCCAAAGCGATCTGATTTGATGCATAGCTAAACCAAGCATCATAAACAGACCCTCATGCCAAAGAAGGCTTTTGAAGCTAAGCCTGGAACTAATGTCCCTTTTTTTTTTCTCTGTTCACCATGATCATCATTCTCATCCATATTTCTGGGGACTATGGCTTCTTCTACTTGTTTTTGGGGAACCATTTTTAAAATCTTGTGTAAAGTGTTGATTTCCAAGAAAAACAACAGCAACAACTTAAATGCCATTCTGCATTTACTCCAATTATCAACAAAGATTCCTCTCTGTCTCTCTACTATTTGGAAAGAAATTAACTTTTGTCAAACCAAGAAAATACCCAGAGAGAAGTGTTTCCTTGCTGAATACATTCAACAGGCTTTGTCTCTCCGTTAATTTACTCTCTGAGATTTGTATGGTGTAAGAGAGATGAGAGCGAAAACTAATCGGTGATAGCGGAGTAATTACCAGTTTTGTCGAACTCCAATTAAATCCTTAAGATTGTTGGAAAATTTGATGAAGTTCGAAAAATTGAAGAATAATAGAAAAGATTAATTCTTGAGGCGTGCGAAATTAGCACTGTCCTTAAGGATTTATTTCGATAATCCACCAAGATTCAATAGGATTTAGAACAACAATTAAGATTAATAAATTTTAAAACCCAGCAAAAATAGAAAACAAGGAAGGAGTGTAAATTTCTCTTTTTCTCTATTTTAGTCTTCAACAAAAGGAGTTATTATTTATAGGCTTAAGCCCCAAGTAACAGATAGATAATAGGATCTGCTGGAAAATCGGATAAGACCAAAACCTCTTGTTAATCCAACTGATTCGTTACAAAAAGTTAGGAATATTGTTTTCAAATGTGTTGCACATTTTTGTTAGTCCAAAGAATAGGAACAATAGGATAAGAAGACTTGGTCAATTAAGATAAGCCATGCTAGACTAAATAAAATTAAAAATAAATTTGATGTGGGATAAAGAAAAATCTTTTAAAACACCTTTTTATACAACATCTACACCCAACAATCCTCTCCCATATTTCTGGGTTGGATGTCGTATTTATAAGTAAACAAAATATGAATCATAGACATGTGGCCTTCCTGAAATGCTCAATAACTTCACCCTAGAAGCCAACCACAAAAGATAAGATTGCATTCCTAACATCACATTTAAAGCTTACGCATAAGTTAAATGGACAAATAGTCAAATATTCATCTTTAGCTAGAACAATTAGCCTTTAATTCCTGATGTTTCATCACCCAACAATCGACATAATGCAAAATAGTTGTTGGGCTTCCTGAGAAGGAGTTTGTATGTTTCTAAATTTATTTGGGAGAGAGGGAAAGGGGAAGAAAAAAGGATCGAACATAAATTTAAATTGTGAGTGAAATGAGATGAGATTCAGATTAGCTCAATTAGGCCATCTCTAACCATTATTCTAATTTAGTGCAACTTTTACACTAAAATAGTGCAATTTTTACACCAAATTTGAAATCAATCTCCAACCATTCTAAATAACTATATCAAATGATATGGAGTAAAAATTTAAATAATTAATAACAAGATTAAAGTCAATATAAAAAAATTAAGTATAACATTTAAGTGCTATTAAGTAAATAATAACAAGATTTAAGTAAATAAAACAAAATTAAATCGTATTTTAAACTTTTCATACAAATTAGATATACAAGTAGGATAATAAATAATATTTTATAACATATTTAAATATACAAAAACATTATTTCAAGATTAAAAAAAAGAAAAAAAAAACAAAAAGTTTGGCGCATGAACAGTGGCGCAACACTGTAGCAATATTCAAATTAGCGCAACAATTGGCGCATTGGTTGGAGGGCAATTGTGCACTATTTTGGAGTTGGCACAGTGTTTAGTGTGTGCATTGGAGATGGTCTTAGACGAAACAATTGACAGAAGGATATCAGAGAGGAGCCTCGCTGGTCGCATGGGCGAGAGAGAGGCAGAGGCTTGCTTGCTTGTTTTTTTTTTTTTTTTTTTTGAAACCGGGTATGGATTCGGATTTGGGTATTGGGAACCGTCTTACGATTTGGATCAAGTAAGCACGGCCTCACGCAGACCTTCTCATAGAATAATTGATGATGAGGAAACAAAATCACTTTTTACCATATTTGATATTTATTTACTTTTAGATTTGATTTAATTCCTTTCGTAGTGAGATTTATGTAACCATACGTTCTCAAATTTTAGATAATTAAGAGTCGGATTAGACGATTAGTACGACGTAGCCCAAGTAGTTAAAGAGCCTGTTATTCGGAGCATATTCTTCAATCAAATCCCATCTCCTCCCCTCCCACGATAACACATTTCCCCATTCCTCTTAAATATTCCTCTTAAAAAAATTGATAACACAGTCAAATAGAGTAACAGATTTTCGATATCTACGTATCAATCAAAATCTCAAAATCACATCAGAACCCTTATTCAGAAAAACTTTATATAAGTCCTGCCGAAGTGAACTTTGTTCGTCTCCTTTCCTGCAGTTTGATCTTTGAATGAAGACTCCCCTCTTGGCTCTACCACCAATACAGGTACAGAAAAGTCTTTCGTTGTTCTAAATATTGTTGTGTGTCTAGTTTATGCCTTCCCTCATTTTGAAGAAAATGCTCCAAGTTTTACCATTCTCTTTCATAAAAATTGGTTTTTGGGGGTTCCTATTTATCCTGTTTCTTTTATCATAATTTTTCTGTTTCATAAAAAATTTGCAGTTTCTTTTTTGTTTGTATTTTGGTTTTCCTAATTATCAACGCTTCTTTAGAGCACAGAAATTGAGTCGTTGATTGCTCTCAGCTATTAACTTTACATGGATTGCGTGCCCTGTTTGTTTAACGATCTTCTCTCACTCGGTTTATTTGTGTTATATTTTTTAAAAAATTCATTGTGGCTTCTCTCTGTATCATTTTGAGGGTGTCAAATGAAAAATAGTGAAGTGAAGCATGCTATTTATATAAATAAGTGTTGTGATATCTTCATGTATAAATTTTGGCATATGACATATGAGCTTCTGCTTATTAACAATTTTAAATTAGAAGTATGACCAGTTTTATGGCACAAGCCTCGCGAAACTGGCGAGTCTGGACAATGAATTCTCAGAACAAGAAGAATGACAACGAATCGACGCAACCAATCTTTCTTCTTTCTCAGGAAAAGAAGAACGACGAAGAAACAACAACGCTTGCTCAGAACAGGACCAATGACAACGTACCAACGCCAATCTTTCCGCCAGAAGTTGTGATCGAGATCTTGACCTGGTTGCCCCCAAAGTGCCTAATACAGCTCCAACTGGTGTGTAAAGAGTGGCGAGCATTTATTCAAGACCACTACTTCACCGAAAAGCACATGGGCCGGCACGACTTTGTTCATCATTGGCATAATGTTGCCCGGTTGGGCAACTATCCCCAGAATAATAGGGATGAAGATTCTTTTGCGTTTATTCAAGGTTGTGACGGCTTGGTAATCCTCAGAAATAACACCAAACGTAAGTTTTGCGTATGGAATCCAGCCACGCACCGTGTTCTTGAATTGCCTAATCCAAACGATGGTTACTATGGATTCGCCTTTTCTTTCGTTCCATCCACAAAAAGCTATAGAATAGTGTGCATTTTCAAGGATAAAGAATCCGGTGGATTAGGCTGGGAAGTTCTCACTCCCGGTCAATCTATGGCCTGGAGGCGCTTAACATTTCCTGATATTGCGAATTCTATTCAAAACAGAGAGAAAGAAAGGGTTTCGATAGTTTCATCCGGAGGAGCTGTTCATTGTGTTCTAGTTACTAAATTCAGCGAGGAAATTGAAACAGAGATAGTATCTCTAGATTTGGAAACAGAAAACTTTTCGGTAAATCATTTACCGAAATTAGGTTGGAGCAAGTATTGTGATCTGGATTGGGATGGGAAGCTAGGATTTGCTCGTATAGTTGGACAAAATATGGAGTTGATGGAGTTGGAAGATTACAAGAATCAGAAATGGTGCGAAAAGAAGAAAATCATTCATTTGCCTTTCTTGAAGAAAGGCAATATTGATGGTGAGGCAAATTTAACCCCATTGTTTGCTAGAGAAGGATACATATGGTTCTGGTTAAAAGACACGAAAGTGTTTCGGTACGAGAATAAGAGTGGAGATATGTTTGATGTTAAGCAATCACAAGACTTTGTACCTTCAAGTAAAATCTACCCTTACAAACCAAGCATGATTACTTTTAAAGGAATGGTGCCTGATACCGAGGTAGAAAAACTGCGGCCTGTATCGCTTGATCGATGGCGTTGATTACTTATTTGCCCCTAGTTTTGCTTCATTTGTATTTGGTGATTATGGTGATGGACTCACTTTGAGAGAGTATCCAGCTGCTTTATGGTTGTTGCTATTGTGTTTTGAAACTGGCTTGCATTCAGTGCTTTCAATGGATATATTCCCAAGATTTTATTTATTTGTTTGTTTGTTTTTTCTGGTAATGCTGCTCAATCATCGGTGATTTCTATAAACAAAAAAATATTCTCAACATTGAGAAAAATTTCGAAGTTAGGTTCACGAGAAGGCAAACAAATGAGAGTACTCATCCACTAGCAAAGCCATCTCATTTATATGCTAATCCTACTTCTTGGAACGTTGTCTCTGATTGTATTCATCACTCTTTAGCTGAGGTTTGTAACAAGAATCGTTATTAGCAATAAAGTTTCTTGTTTTCCTTCAAAAAAAGAAAAGGGTGCCATCAATTTAGTCCCACATAAAAGAAAAAAGAAAAATTAGTAACTGAATAATAAATGACAATGAATTTCCCCCTAAAAAAAATCTTATAGTTCTTACCTTAATTTACTGATCCGTAGAATCAGACCTTCGCAACGAAACATACTAAAGGAATTAATCTCGCGGACAAACTTTATTTACTAAAAAGCCACCTTTTGCGACAATTAAAAGCCACTTATTGGGGACAAATTTATTGAAACTAAGGGCTCGTTTGGTTGGCATAAGGTAATAGCTTGATTAATTCTCACCTACATTATTGGCCTTATCCTAAGGAAATAATAAGGTTCAATAAGTTGTTTGAATGAAGGATTGGGCTTTGGTAATGTGATGGTTTTGTAATAATGTTTGGTTGAAGGTGTGTATTAATAGCCTAACAAGTGTGCTATTACTTTTTTGTCCTCATTTTACATTGCATATTCCAAATTTGTCCTCCTATTCTAGTACACACTCTCACTTCTCAAAGATACCCATTAGACTACCCTTCACGTAGAATCTCAAGTTTCTTTCTCACTGCACAAAAAACAAACCTGGGTTCCCTTCAAAGACGGTTGACGCGAGAGTTTTGTCTTCCTGTTCCGCGAGCCTGCGCAATCGTCCATTACCAAGCAGCTCTAGGGTTTGCGAGCAACTCAAAGCGGTAAGGTTTTCTTAAATTTCGCCTTCTAGTCTAGTTTCAACAATTCACAGCCGCTTTTGAATCTCGCTTTTTATTTTCTTAAATTTCCACTGGGCCTGCATTTCTATTTCCTTGTAAATTCAGCATAATGCTTATTGTATTTAGTTTCAGCAAAATGCCTATTTAAATTATTCCTAATTTGTAGTGTGCCTGCAGTTCGATTTGTCTAATTTCTTGATATTCATATTACTGTGAAATGTTGGAACTGACTTCCCTATTATTTTTGTTGAAACCTAATCACAACTTGTTTTTCATTTTGGTTGATGCAGACCTCTAACAAAGCAAGTAATTGGTGTTTAACTAGAAGATATTTGGTTCATTACAAGTAAGCACTGAATGTTTTCATTTTATTTTACAAAATGTCCTTACCATATTTTTATAGTTGAAATGTTGCATATATTGACTGAATGATCCTATTTTAAACTTTGCTGGGATTATATCTATGAAAATGCATGTTTGTAGTGTCCCCAAGCCACTCAAACTCATCTAGTCAGTCATACCGGCAAAGTTCGCCAATATACAAGTTTTGTGATTGTGGCATCGAAGTCCCGTTACAAACCTCATGGACAGAGAAAAATCCTGGACGTAGATTTCACAGTTGTCCTGTACGTTCTTTCTTATTATTAAACAATATATATCATTAATATGATTTAGAGTAGCTAATCATAAAAAATTGAAGTACAATTTAATCAACGAACCAAATTGCAGGACCGTAGGTGTGGTTTCTTTGAGTGGTATGACCCAACAATGTGCAGACGATCAACTCAAATCATCCCCGGCCTGTTAAAGACAATTAATACGCATCAAGACACCATTAAACAACTGAAGCTTCGTGAAAGAAAATATGTCACTGCTTTGATTGTTTCTTGGGTTTTCCTATTTGTTGTCGTGTCTTTTCAATTTAATAGCACTCTAAATTCTTGGGCTTGAAGCCTCGTCATTGTGTTCGAACATTTGTTTCGACCTTCACTTGTAATAGACTAGTGAATTTTTCAAGATGAACGCTCGATTGTTGTTTGAATTACTTTAACTTGGAATATTTGTAAGTTCTTTGGTTTTTGGATTAAGTATTTTTATTTTATTAAGAAACTATTAATACATTGTCATGACATGCATTTTGACTATGGTACTTGATATATTCATCCTGACACTGTTGGAAATTAATCTGTTTTAATTTTTCTACCACAATTTGTTTTTAAATTTACAACATTGTTGGCTGTAATTGTTAATATATTTGTGTCTTAAAATAGTTAGAATCACAATGCCAAAAACAAGGAATCAAAACAATCGGGAAATTTACCACTTAGATGTCCGGAAACCTAGGAAGAGGATGAATACTTGTATCGAATGTTGGATTGTGCTACTCATATTATGCGAGTGGATGATCCATATGAGTGGAACTCGTTTTGTACGTCCGATCCATGCACAACTTTGAGGCATATTTCCAACAGTGGACTTGATGTTGGCAAGGTCAAGGATCGAACCCAAGCAATTCCGACAGATTTGAGGCCTTTCAAAAGTATATTCGGACAACGGGGCAAAATATGACAAGGAACTAACGTCGTAATTGTGGATGGCAATTATTTCAATCGCGTTGGTGAGGTAAACAAAAAGATGTGGTCATTTCAATCGGATATACTAATTCATTTTTCCGGTTTCTTAATATGGATTATATGTTTTGGCCACTAAATAACTCGTTTTGTACAGAAACACCCGAACATAAAGATTTCCGTTGTAACGAAGTTTCAATACTATGACATTGCTTACAACTTGTTCAAGACTTGTAATGTCGCTCGATTGACTTCTCGATTCTACCCGGATATCACAAAGATAATCCACTCGTGATTGATGATGGTGACGAGACCAATGACCAAGCTCGTGAACTTGAAGAACAGGTGGACAATGAGACTTGGTTGGGAGTAATTGAAGCATGCGATTATATTTTTAGACTTCGTTTTGTGAACTATTATAATTATGATGTAATTCTGTTTTTAGAGGTCATGTCTTTGGATATTCGTGTAACAACCGGTTAACATCTATTTGTGTGTTCGGATTTTGGTGTAACAATTGATGATTATGGTATATTGTATTCGAGATTGTGCATTGTTGTTAATATGTTATTTTTTTTTTGAACTAATGAGTATTTTACTTGGATTTTAATATGAAATTTGGGAACCATATGTTTGTGTTATTCTCGCTTTTGTTCTATTTCTCCAATTTTTGGTTAAGTTAGTTCTATATCTTTGGTTGTCAACTTTGAATATGTGGTCTTTTTGTCATTTTACAAAAGTTTTTGGCAAAAAAATAGAGCTCATAATTTTGAAAACTACACAAACTGTGAATCCAAACAATGAAACTCGAACTTGTGAACTGTGGAATCGTGAACATGCGAAGAATATAACTGTGAAATCTTCATGTATACAAACAATGTGCGGCTTTGTAAGTAGCAATCCATCCAAGAATATCCCAGAAAGGCAAAAATGAATAGATTCTCTATAAAGCAAGCCCTTGTATAACTCCAAAAGTCCGAATTGCAACAAAATTACCATGAAAACAAACAACTTTTAATGGCGGTTATATTGTGAATATTGGGGTCTTTCTGTAATTTTTAAAAATATTGTGCATCTTTGTAAGTACCATGCATTCAACTTTTGAATTTGTCTAGATCAACCAGGATTTAATCAGAAACTGTTCGGCCTTGGTGGATTCAAGAGAATATAATCCTTACAATTATCAACAAAAAATGAAATGCCTACTAAACTACAAATTAGAATTCAATCTTCTTCATCCAAGAATATCCTTAAAGGCAAAAGGGAATATATTCTTTCTTTAAAGCATGCTTTAAAGAAAACACAATAGGGATATTAGACAACACATCTATCCAACTCCTATTTATATGCGAAAACATTCTCAAAAAATCAACACAAAAATACTCCCGGACGTAGAACTCACCTTGTTCAATATGCCTCCACACAACAAAATACCCAAAGGGGCCATTTGTCAATCTAAGGTATTCTACAATGCAAAATGGACTAGAGAAGTTGACCAAAAATTCATCAAGGTCTTGGTGGAGCAAGCAATGGAAGGAAATTTTCGAGCTCACGGCGTAAATTCATTTGCCGTTTTCTGCAGCAATGGTTCTTTGTCAACACACGGTTTTGGTGAAGACTTCGACTATGCATATTGTATGCAACGAATTAAGTTGCGTAAGCGCTACCAAGTATTCAAATGGATTATCCAACTAAGCGGCGTCTCCTACAATCCTATAACTCACAAGGTCGAGTGTCACCGGTCGATGTGGGACTACATATGCGTGGTACACAAATTTTACAAAATGAAAAGATTGTTTTTCACTCAATTTACATCATTTGTCCCGAATGTTTACGTTTTTGATTATTTTGTAGGAGGAAAAACTTGGAATGACTTACATCTTTGGAAGGTGAACATGATTTCGATGAGCTTCGTTGGATGTTCGAAGAAGATGATGCTAACGAAAGTGCTAATAATGAAGTTGAAGTAATTGAAATATCTAGTGATCACGGGACGAAGATGGTCCGGACGTTGTGCCAATAGCCAACCAAGCACCTGTTGCGGTGGAACACAACTCGACAACACGGACAACTCCTTCCTGGAATGAGTTGGCGTGGTATCAATCTGCAAGCGATTCCTGGTTCAGGACCTAAATAACCCTCCGTCAAAGTGTTTTGATCTGCCGACTCAAGTCGTCCATCCCATGTTGTTCCGGTGATAGTTCTATCGCTTCATACTCGCCTATCAAAAAGCCATGAACTTGTGTCGGTAGCGGTTAAACCTTAGTTTGTCTTGTCGTCGAAGTCTATTTATTGTTTGATGTTCCAAGTTCTACATTTATGTTTTCCTCGTATTCGTTTGTCGTGTCATGTCATTGTGTCTAGTTATTCAGTTCACTCGCAAGTGAGGTTGTCTTGTATCGTATGTGAAACCTGTTTCCAAGTTTGGTTTCACTATCTTGTTGTTCTAGTAACAATGAAAGTTTGATGCTTTAGACTAATTAGTATGGTTTAACTCTTATGCAACAGGAATCATCTGCTAATTTTCATTAAAATGATGGGTTACATGGTGTAATGTAAAACCCCTGTTACATTATATAATGTTCACAAAATTACATATAGACCCCAAACGAACATAAAGACACTCAATAACAAAATTACCGGATACATTATGTAATGTTCACAATAATAAAGAAAGGCCCCAAACGAATAGAAAGACATTGATTTACAACTTACAAAATAACCCTGTGCATTAAGTTATTTATACAAAATTACAAACAGTCCCCAAAAATGCAAAGTTGCTCAGCTGCAAAATAACTCTTGTGCATTAAGTAATTTATACAAAATTACAAACAGGCCCCAATAATGCAAAGACACTCAGTTACACAATAACCCTGTGCATTAAGTAATTTTTACATAATTACAAATAGGCCCCAAAAATGCACAGGGTAACAATGTGCATTAAGTAATTTTTACATAATTACAAACCGGTCCCAAAAAGACAAAAATGCACAGGGTCTCACTAACACAATAACATGTGCATTAAGTAATTTTTACATTATTGCAAACAGTCCAAAAAAATACAAAAATGCACATGGTCTCATTTAGAAAATACCTGTGCATTAAGTAATTTATACAAAATTACAAACAGGCCCCAAAAATACAAAAATGCACATGGTCTCATTTACACAAAATACCTGTGCATTAAGTAATTTATACAAAATTACAAACAGGCCCCAAAAATACAAAAATGCACATGGTCTCATTTACACAAAATACCTCTGTGCATTAAGTAATTTATACAAAATTACAAACAGGCCCCAAAAATACAAAAATGCACATGGTCTCATTTACACAAAATACGATGTGCATTAAGTAATTTATACAAAATTACAAACAGGCCCCAAAAATACAAAAATGCACATTGTCTCATTTACACAAAATACCCTGTGCATTAAGTAATTTATACAAAATTACAAACAGGCCCCAAAAATACAAAAATGCACATGTTTCTGCAGAAGGTTTTCATGACGTCATACATAGGATCAACGCCGCCAACTGAATTTCTTTTATGACCCTTACCCTTCTTTCCGGACGCTGATGTTTGAGGAGTGCTTTCGGCTTGACAAAAGGAATTTGTCTCCGTTTCATCCTCACCATTTTCAGACAAATTTTCAAGATTGATAGGTGTATCTTCTTGTGGTATGGACATCCCATTAAGACGTGGTTTAGCGCCCGGTGAAGTCCTCTGCGTGTTCACCGCCGTAGCTTCGGTCTTTTCCAAAAATCATAACCCAATCGTTATAAAATGGCCATGATTTGTTCCTCATAAGACGAGCATTAACATCAACTATAATCGACACGACAAAAATTAACGATTTAAATTGAACAAACCAAACAAGTAATATTTTCTTGAATCGAATAAATAACCCGAAGATACATACATCTAAAATCTGAAAATCTGCGAAAAACTACAATTTGTGCATAATACCTCAATATACTCAGCCCATGCATCATCAGTGCCTCGATTGTGTTTGTCTTGACATTCCACCCAATTCCACTACGCGACAACATCGTGACAAAGGCTGCCATAGTCTTTCTTCCATACGTGTATCTTCGAGTTGATATGTGGAATCCCCTTAAGATCTGCACCGGGTATAATCTTTTGCATTTCTTGCTCCAATGCTTGGAGATATCCAATTTTAAATCCATTCTCGGATTTCCACCACCGCAATTACCTCCTTAAGGGATACAATCAATGCCTCTTCTTCGCCGAATCCAACTCCTTCTACCCTTGTCATTCCTCTTCTGAACTGGTTTATTCACTCTACTGAAATTGTTGCTTGACAAATCCATTTAAAATCTGCGAATCAAATTACAATTTTTATATTTTTACATAATATTGGACATGACAAGCAACAATAAGCAAAAGAACCAGCATCTTATTACAAACCAAACTATATCCAGCACGAGAAATAAAACACCCATGTTCACCAACTGAACTAAAACATCCAATTTCAGCAAACAACCATTTAATTACAAACCAAGCAATATCCAGCAAGAGAACTAAAACATTCATGTTGTGAGGAATTAAAAATTGACCACCATCGTTCGAAGTTAGACACCAAAAAAAATTCATTATCAAGCAACAAATTATAAATTCAACACCACATAGGTTGTTTGATTACAACACGAAAAAAAAATGCAAGTTCAACAATAATTTATAAGTCGTAGAAAACTACACCGCAATGGTGATAATACACGATTTAAGCGGCAATTGTGTGTTACAACAATACGCGATCTAAATGTTATCGGATGGACTACCCTACACCCCTCCACTCATTGAACATTGATCGTGATAAGTTGTCTCTCCAATTTGTCCAAAATTGGGATGGCTCTACGGTATCAATGAAATCCGTGTTTTCATTATCTTCGTGGTCGTCTTCATCATCATCACTCAACTCCTCTTCCATGGGATCAACTTGCAACTCTAAGCGTATGAAGTTATGAAGAAGTACACACGCCATTATCATCCGATTTTGGACTTTAATATCATAAAAGGATTGACTGCGTAATATAGCCCATCGTTTTTTCAAAAGACCAAAAGCTCTTTCTATGACATTTCGAGCTTTTGAGTGGGTCATATTGAAGAACTCTTTTGGATTTTGTGGAATTGAAGTTCCTTCACCCCATTAAATCGAGATGGTACCTAACTCCTTTCAGACGGAGTTAGGAATCCTTGACCGTTGGTGTAACCATTGTCACAAAGATAAAAATTACCTGTAAAGACATTTCCCAATTTTGGAAAGCATACATGAATGTAAGGATATTATTACTTGGTGACACTGTACAAAAG
This sequence comes from Rehmannia glutinosa, assembly GCA_016081115.2. NCBI lineage: Eukaryota > Viridiplantae > Streptophyta > Magnoliopsida > Lamiales > Orobanchaceae > Rehmannia > Rehmannia glutinosa. The sequence continues at coordinate 219,282 of JABTTQ020002428.1, forward strand.
CAACCAAAAAAAATTATATTGTAATATATGAAATAATTCCTTGTGGGATTTTCAAACCACTAGGCCTATGAATTGCATCACGTAAAACTCTACAATCAGCCGCAGAACCTTCCCAACCAGTTAGCAAGTAAATAAAATTCATATTTCGATCACAGCACCCCAAGTACATTTTCGCAATGTCTCTCCTTTTTCGTGTTCTATATCTTGCCTTATCTGTCCCGGAAACCTTGACTTTGATATAGGTACCATCTAAAGTGCACCTAGACAACCCTATATAGGTAACAAATTACGTCACATAATAGAACTAGCAAACCAAAAAGTTAAAATTTAAGAATCTTTTCACTTGTTAATATAATAAATGTTTCATGATAATTTGTTGGGGTGGCAAAAGTTTACCTTAAACGAACTCCATCTAGGATTTGTGCGGTTGTCATCGATTGCTTGAGGGTTAACAAGAAGTAAATTGTGAAGCCTCAAAACATCATGGAAGTGTCTACTAACCGTTTGTCCGATCTCTTAAAATTAAACAAATGCAATACGATTTTTCTTATGATGTACCAACACGTAAAGAAATAATGCGGCCTTCTCATTAAGTGACACATATCTAGAATCTTTAAGACCTCCAACATGCTTTAACAAGTAGCAAAGTTTAGCAAAGGCACCGGGTCATTCTCAAATTATCCAAACAATCAACGTCATTATGTAAGATCAATTCATCTAAATGTTCTATTTGTTTGGGTATCCTATCTGCCATAGAATATGTAGTTCCTTGTTTACGGTTTCTTAGTCGTCTCCGAGCTTGCATTCGAATTGTACTTACAAACATATTCACTATAAAAACACTTTCTATCATTATCTCTTCAATTAGAAGAAATATCTCGCTCTTCTTCTTGATATTTGGGACATCGTGCTAAGTAAAGTCGTAATATAATACGAGATAAGTATAAGAATGTTGCTTTGTGCAATGATTTTACTTAATGACCACAATATCGAAATTTCGAACCAAAAGCGTAATGAATAAAAAAATGTATCAAAGAACCTATAAGCACACATTAAATCCAAAGAACATATAAGCACCCATTAAATCCAAAGAACATATAAGCGATTTATATTGGAAATAAAACACATATTAATCGGATGCAACAATTTTGAAGATCTCCCATACGAAATTTACACCTAAAAATTTTTGAGAACAACATTCGAGCGAGTGACCTTATTTTTCTTGAATACATTTTGAACAAGTTCATACGAAAATCGCAACAATCGAAATACAAATACGCTAACCTCGGTTTTTTCGACGATATCTTTGTTGTAGTCTGTTCCCGAGAAAAAATAAAATCGTAAAAGGTCGCTGAAGAAAGAAAGAAAACGTAAGCTAAAATCGATCGCAAAAATTGAAGAAGAATTTTGTTTATCCTCCATAACGAGTCGCATACCAATGGTACCGCTCAAGTGAGAGAGAGTCTTCTTGCTAGGGTTCGAAAATTTCGCTCTGCTTCAAAGTGGAGAGGTTTCTTGCTAGGGCACGAAAATTTCGTCTTGGCTGAAAGAGAGGAAATGGTTTTGACAATAATGAATACAAATTTTTATGGACAATCAGAACCGAGGGTGTTTAGGTAAATTCTCATCCAAACATATTGGCAAGATTGCTCATCCTTGGGGGTGGGATATGTAATAACCCATTGGGGGTATAAAATAGGGACCAACTATTTTCAGTGAATATGCTTGAACCAAACAAAGATAATGGGAAGGAAATAATATGAAAGGGAGTGATATCACTCCAATTAACCCCAACCAAACGAGCCCTAAAAGTAATGAAAATCACTTCCCCTATTCTCCATATCCATAGGAGGATGAGGGAAGAAAAAGATGAAGAAGATAAGAAACAAAAGCGGCTAAAATGGTATAGCTTTTAAGATGTTAGTAGTGACAATTTTTTTTTAACTAAAAGAATAATTTCATTAATTAATTTAAACTAACAATACATGATACATCAATAGAGAAGACATAAACAAATCTATCAGAAACCGTAAAACATGAAATTATGAAAAGAGTAACAACATCTAGGTTAATAACAAAAATCCGCTTAATGCCTACAAATTTGAAAAATCTATAATGCCTTGAATACACATGATTGCAGATCTGCAACATGCTGAATACCACAATCTGATTTGTTATCTCTGTCGGATCGAAATTTGCTTGTTTGAATCGTCCACAAAAGAAAAAACACTACAACAAGATGACGACAAACCAAATGTCGTATTAAACGGCGAAATCATAAACAAGAAAACAAACAAATCACCTAAATCTATGTGGAAAAAATCACTTATTTTGAAAACAAATTGATAATAAAAAAGTTGTAATGGGGTGATTTCAGTCAAAAAATGGCCAGAAATAACCCCTTAACAATGAAGGGCAAGAAAGAGAAGCAAAAGAAAGAGAAAGTTTGAGCAAAAATGAGACTAGAGTTTATGTAAATTTTGTAAGTAAGATAGTCAAAATTAAAAGAGATTGATGAAAGAAGATCTTATTTTGAAAAAAAAATATTGGGATTCCCCACATTTTAAGAAAACAACTTATAAACTCTCAACATCTTATTTTAGCAGTCTATAAGATCTTTTTTTTTAAAGAAAAAAAAGTTTATCAAACAAATTTAAGGGTAGAGCTATTAAGTATTAACACCCCTCAAACCTATCAATGCACCCCCTTTCTTAATTCACCTCATCTTTTTTTAAAAAATAATCTATATACTTAATACACCCCTTACTCTTCCCCTATTTACACTTTCCCCAATTAAAAACCTAATAATATTTTAAAACTTTATTTATCGAATAATGACAAGCCAAAAATTAATTTCAAGATAAAAAAAAGGACACCGTCCATCAAGAATGTGTAAGCCAGTTGATAGAAACATTGGTGAGCATCATAAAATTATGACTGCAGAATAGTTGATCATTTTTTTCATAAGCAGTGAGTTTTTATGAGAATCTCCCACCCCTAAAATCTTTTTAAACAATCAATATTCTAGAAAAAAAACTTACACGAGGTATCAACCACAACTACGGAACACTGAGACAGTGAATTTTTTCCCTTTTGATCCTATCTGAATAAATTAATTTTTGCCTACGCCACTCTCCACCCACCCCCGCATCAATGTCTGTTTGCAAAACATCGAAGAAGATAACAGGAAATTTAAAAAGAACGAAGAAAAAGTGGAAGAGTTAAAAACATTACTGAAGAAAAAAAGAACGAAGACAAAAAGAAAGAAAATGAACGAACAGGAACAAATAAAAATTTCAATACCAATAGAGTTTATGATGCTCCGTATGTTTCTATCCTAGGTTACAAATTATATGGATACCCTTTTTTGTCTTGAAGTTATTTTTTTACTTTTAATTATTCAATAAATAAAGTTTTATAGTATTATTAGGTTTTTAATTGGGGAAGGGTACTTTGGGAAGGGTAAGGGGGTGTATTAAGTAAAAATATTAATTTTAAAAATGGGATGAGGTGTATTAAGAATGGGGGTGTATTGATAAGTTTTGGGGTGTATTAATTTTAAATAGCTTATAAGCTCTTAAGATAACTAGCAGTCAAGCAGAATTTGAGGATTAGAACTTTAGATACTATGTATCAAACAAAATCTCAAAATCACAGAAAAATTTAATACCAGAAACCCTATTAAAAAATCTTTATAAGTCCAGAAAAAGTAAACTTGGTTAGTTTTCCACTTCATAGTGACTGATGATCTTCTCAATGCAGCTTCTGCTCTAACACCAATACAGGTACAGAATAGTATTTCAGGCTAAATTGCAAAATATGCCATGTAATTATTGGGTGGTAGCAAAATAAGACATTAACTTATTCAACTAGCAATTTAAGACAATACTTTTAAAAAAATGGCAGACTGAAGACTAAATTGGCCATCGATTTAAACAATTCCTCGGAATCGATTCTCAATTTGGGAATTTCATTTATTTCGGTCCTAATTGCTAACTAGACATGTGACATGGCAAATTCACGATGACTTGGATGAAAATAAAGGAAGCATAAATAAAACTACCCACCCCCTCGGCAAAATCGAGCCCCAAATAAGTTGGAGAAAACTCAGAAAATTGAATCTCTGCTTCTTCTTTTCCATCAAAGTTATTGTGAATTTGTCTGGTCATATGTCCAGTTAGCAATAAGGACCGAAAAAAAATGAAATTCCCAAAATGATAATCGATTCTGGGAGAAATTTGAAATTGGCGACCAATTTAGTCATCAATCTGCCATTTTTTTTAAAAATTATTATCCTAAATTGCAAGTTGAATAAGTTACTATCATGTTTTGCCATCACCCAATAATTTCAGGGCATATTTTGCAATTTAGCCTAGTATTTCATTGCTTTTAACTATTTGATCAGTAACTACAATTATTCTATGTATCGGTGCCTAGTGGTATCAGGACCTTTTTTTGTGCTTTTTGGGTTTCCTAATCCTAATTATCCCCGTTTCTTTTCCTAAAAAAAAAAAAATATACCCGTTTCTTTTATGATAAATTCTCTGTTTCATCAAATTTGTTGTTTCTTTTTGTCTGTTTTTTGGTTTTCCTAATTATCCCCGCTTCTTTTTGAGAAATTCTCTGTTTCATCAAATTTGTTGTTTTTTTTTAATCTGTTTTTTCATTTTAATCATCCCCGTTTCTTTGACGCCGACGCACACAAATATCGACTGTCTTTTGTTTGTTCTTGAGAATGATCATATCTCAAAAAGTCCCACTTCGAGAAAAGCAAGTCAAAAATTGACTGTATCGAGGGCATTGTTGTAAAAATCGGCCTAGCGGTAGGATACCTAGGCCAAAGCTATTTTGTCCAAATCGGTGAAAAATCACCTCGACCAAAAATTGGGCCTAACAAAAATAGATTAAAATAAAAATAATTAAAAAAATAGTTTTGTTCCTAGAGGCCTACCTAGACGACCTAGGTGCCCGATTGTTGCCCGACTAGAGCCTATCAATTTCTACAACGTTGGTATCAAGTAATAGCTTCACAAGGATTGTGGTTGATGTTAGTGGATTGCTCGTTTGTTAATCTTATTCGATATAATTCGGTTGTTTTTCAAGTCCATTATTCGAATTATATTTCCTCGTTTGTTAATCTTGTTGGAATTTGGTCTTTGATAAATGGGGTATTGATCCGATTTTGACCAAATAATTAAGTAATTTCCATTTGTGATAAATGGAATTAAATTATTTGGAAAACTTCTACTAAGAGAGTAGATGATAATAACGTTTGGAATTTCTCAAAATCGATTCCGGATGAATGAGAAATTAATGCTAGAAGTTAGCCACTTAATACAAATAAATGGTATGAAAAATGGAAAATGTGGGGAAAGAGAGATACTCCATCCCACATAGAAAAAAGAGGATAAAGTTGCACACTTAATATATCCCAAGTTGGACATATGGGTTTGGCCCCAGGGCACCCAAGTTTTTAAAGGGGTGAGGACCTACATGCTTGTGGGTTTGGTTCAAAGTACACACGCGTGCGCGCGTCTGCCACGGCGGCAGCTCGGCTTTACTACGGATCCGGGTCGTGGATCGCGGGCCTGGGCCTCGGGCCATTAGATAAATGTTTTTATCATGATTTTGATGATTTTGTTCTAAAGAGTTTTTATACCAAAACAATGTCCCTAAATGTTGTCTAACACTTCCAATCGATCTAAAATGTTTTTACTATTTTTGGAGTATTTCTTGAAGTTTATTTTCGATTTAAAATTGGACAACACTTTTTTGTTTCGAACTCGACGGTCGCCCTATAGGGCAACCGTACTGAGTTGAGTTTTGAAAGCAGAAAATGGGGCGTAAGAAAAAAAAAAAGCGAGCGCGGCCGTCGACCAGGTGGGCGACGGTGTGGTCGACCGGTCGGCCGATGGTGAGCGACATTGCACTGCAAGTTGGATTTTGTTCCGACTTCTCTGTTTTCGTGAAAAACGCGTCGAGGCAACCAGTCACGGTGAGGCGACCGGTCGCACCCTTTCGATAGGTCCCCCCTGTGTAAAAATTCGCAGAATTCAATTTCAATCTTATCTCTGCTTGTGACGGTCGAACCCCATGTTTGACAATGACAAACTATCCGTTGCGTTTTAGAATGACTTTTCCCTATTTTGTGGGATTGATTTCTAGACTATATTGATGATTTTAAATGGTTTCTTTTTTGCGCAAATCACTCCCCCGAGGAGGAGCCAATGTCCGGAAATCAAAGCCAAGACCTCTCCTATAAATAGAGGCTTCATTCAAGCAACAAGACACAACACAATATACAAGCAAAAGAGCATACAAAGCAAACACTTTCATATATCTTGTTGTATTAGCCTAAGCACTTTCACTTGCACAAATTTGAGGTCTAGGCTCTCAATTCTTGATTACACTTGTACTCATATTGTATCAATCATTATTGAGTTGTAATCTTGATTTTGGTCATCATTCAACACAAGACATCCTTGTGAGTATTCTTGTGGTAAGAATACACTTGGGTGATCTAGGTGATAGGTGTTTGAAGGTTGTGGTAATCTTCAAAGGTGTTGTAAGAGGGTTGTGGTAATCCTCGAGGTGTTGTAAGAGGGTTGTGGTAATCCTCGAGGTGGTGTAAGAGGATTGTGGTAATCCTCAAAGTGGTGAAGGAGGGTTGTGGTAATCCTCAAGGTGTTGTATTAATTTTTGGTAAATTAATAAAATCTTTTCTTTCTTTTTTGAAATCCATCCCAGGAATCTTGGGGTGGTAGAGGATTAGGCCCTAGGTGGGTTGAACCTCTTTAAATCGACGAGTGTTGTTTTATTTCCGCATTTACATTCTCGTCTTTGGTTGATTATTCGAAAAAGAGGGCAAAATCTGAAAAACCTAGATAATCTATTCACCCCCTCAGATTATCGTAGCCACTTGGACTAACAAGTGGTATCGAGCCAAACTCTTTGGCTAGCTCGTTCGAGTAAAGAGGAAAGATCCATGGCTACGAATGACGCTTATCTCACCACCGGCGCCTCCACCAACAAGCCACCATTGTTCGACGCCAACAACTACGCATTTTGGAAAGACCGTATGGAGTGCTTTCTCAAGGGTGCGGATTTGACATATGGAATGTGGTTATTGAAGGAGTTGATCAACCAACAAAAAAAATGGAGGATGGCACCTCGACTCCTAAACCTTTCAAGGAGTTCGATGAAAATGATAAGAAGGCTTTCTCTCTAAATGGTAAGGCCTTAAATATTTTGCATTGCTCACTTACCGCCACCGAGTACAATCGCATACGAGGCATAAGGTCGGCACATGAGGTTTGGGAAAAATTGGAGACTATATATGAAGGGACAAAGAAGGTCAAGCAAGCTAGAAAGACCATGCTTGTTAAAGACTTTGAAAACTTTAACATGTATGATGGTGAAAGCATCTCAAGATGGTGGAAAGGCTTGACAACATTGTCAATCCTCTTGTGGCCCTCGGTAAAGTCATCTCAGAAGAAGACAAAGTGACTAAGGTATTGAATGCTCTTCGGCTCATGGTCCGAAAAAGGTGACGGCAATCACGGAAGCACAAAATCTTGAGACACTCAAGTTTGACGAGCTCATCGGGAACCTCCTCATCTATGAAGTCTACTCGAGGAGAGGAAAAATACCAAACCAACCATCAATCAATCGGGTATGCAAAATATTCCTAAAGGTCTTGCTTCCTCTTCTAATAATGCATACTATGATAATGATGATGATGATGAGGAGGCGGCCGCACTTGTTCGAAAATTTGCAAAATTTGTGAATAAAAATAAAGCAAGAAAACCAAGAGATAATGCTTGCTTTAAATGGAAAACCGGGCACTTCATTGCCGATTGCCCAAAGCTCGATGAAGAGGAGCAAAAGAAAAGGAAGCCTTTTACAAAAAGAAGGCTCTAAATGCGGAAGTCAAAACATGGGATGAACTACTCGAAACAACCGATGAGGAAGGAGAAACCGAACACGGTCTCATGGCTATAGGCAGCGAAAACAATGAGGTACACTCAAATTCTTCTACTTCCTCCATAGTTGATGACTTGCAATGTGATTTTGATGAATTGCAAATTGAGTTTCAAAATTTAATCGTTAAATACAAAAATTTGAAAAAGGAGCATAAGGAGATTAAGGTTGAAAAGGAAAAATTATTTACCTCTTATGAATCTTTAGACAAAGCTCATGCTCTTACTCTTACTAGAATTCATTCTCTTGAAACCGAAAAGGAATCGCTCACAAAAGATATTGAATGTTTGAAAAATGACGTGCATCGTTTCAACATAAGTACGGATAAAGTCACAAAAATTTTAGATGCACAAAGAGGTGAGCATTCCAAATCGGGACTTGGTTATAAGCCATTTCAAAGTGTTTTTAAGAAAAATAACCAAGGTCCGACTTTTGTACGTGCCAATAATTATAATACTCCTACTTGTTTTTATTGTGGCAAAGTTGGACATTATGCTAATAATTGCAAATTGAGAAATAGCTCAAGACATGTTTGGAGACCCAAAGGTCTCAAGACTAACCCCCATGGACCCCAAAATTATAGGGTACCTAAAAGAAATGATTTTGTAGGTAATAGGGGCTATAACAACCATGGAGGATTCGAAATGGCTCGTGGACAGCGGATGTTCACGCCATATGACCGGGAGGAGAGAGCTTTTTACCAACATCAAGCTCCAAGAAGAGGGTATGGTCATGTTCGGCAATGGCAAAGGAAAAATTCTTGGAAATGGAGAAATTGGTAACTCTTCTTTCTCTCTTTGTAATGTTCTTTTAGTAGAAGGGCTTAAGTTTAATTTGATAAGTGTTAGCCAACTTTGTGATTCAAATTATGATGTTTCTTTTAATAAAGAAAAATGCCTTATTCTTAAAAATGGTAATATTATTTGTGAAGCAAATAGAAAAGGCAATCTTTACAAAATTTGTACTAGTGATTTGGTTAGTCAAAATGTTTCTTGTCTTGTCGCCAATAATGATTTAACAAGTTTATGGCATAGGCGACTCGGACATGTTGGATACAAGAATTTGAAAAATATTTACAAAAACCAACATGTAAAAGGACTACCCAAATTGAATTTTGAAAATCTTGGCTTATGTGACACTTGTCAAAAGAACAAATTAGTTAAGAGTAGTTTTAAACCCAAAAATGAAATTTCCACTACCAAACCCCTACAATTGCTTCACCTTGATTTGTATGGGGATATTGGTACGGCTAGTCTAAGTGGAAAACATTACACTTTTTGTTATAGTCGATGATTTTTCGAGATATACTTGGGCTCTTTTTCTTACAAATAAAAACGATGCCGTTAATGAGTTTGTTAAGTTGTGTAGACTTATTGAGAATGAAAAAGAAGATACTATCAAGTCTATTCGAAGCGATCGAGGTGGAGAATTTGACGGTGAATTTAGAGTATTTTGTGAAACCAAAGGATATGCTCATAATTTTCGGCTCCAAGGACACCTCAACAAAATGGAGTAGCCGAACGGAAAAATCGAACATTACAAGAAATGAGTCGATCCATGCTCAATGAATTTTCACTTCCAAAGTATTTTTGGGCGAAGCCGTAAGTACCGCTTGCTATGTCATTAACCGAGTTTATATTCGTCTAATATGAATAAAACTCCATATGAGCTTTGGAAAGGAAGAACTCCAAATATTAGTTATTTCAAAATATTTGGATGTAAGTGCTTTATTTTGAATACTAAGGATCAATTGGACAAACTTGATCCTAAGGCCGAAGAAAGGTATATTTATGGGGTATTCAACCAAGAGCAAAGCATATCGGGTTTACAACAAGACTAGCATGGTTGTTGAAGAATCCATTCATGTCAAATTTAATGAAGCCTCGGGTGTTGAAAGAATACCGAATGACGATAGTGATGAAGAGGATATTGTTGAACCTATTGTTCAAAGTGATGCTCATAATGATCAACCTTCAAGTTCAAATGTTCCTCAAGAAGATAGGGGTGATACTTGAATCTTCGTAGCATTGAAATTTAAGGAGATCACCCAAAAGATCTTATTATTGGTGATCCCCTTGATAAAGTAATGACTCGAAGGAATTTTGCCGAAAGCTCTTATATCTCAAAAAGAGCCTAAAAATGCTAAGGAAGCTATTGAGGATGAAGATTGGTTTTTGGAAATGCAAGAGGAGTTGAATCAATTTGAAAGAAATGATGTATGGGAATTAGTACCTTGTCCTCCATCTCAAACAATCATTGGTACAAAATGGGTATTCCGGAACAAACTTGATGATCAAGGCAACATTGTTCGAAATAAGGCAAGGTTAGTAGCTCAAGGGTATTGTCAAGAAGAAGGTATTGACTATGATGAAACTTTTGCACCGTAAAGCACGTTTAGAAGCTATTCGTATTTTACTTGCCTATTCTTGTTTCAAAAATTTCAAACTTTACCAAATGGATGTTAAATCCGCTTTCTTAAATGGTATTATTCAAGAAGAAGTCTATGTAAAACAACCTCCGGGGTTTGAAAATTTTTCTAGGCCTAATGATGTTTATAAACTTAAAAAGGCTTTGTATGGTTTAAAACAAGCACCCGTGCATGGTATGATAGACTTAGCTCTTTTCTTTTGCAAAATGGTTTTACAAGAGGTAAAGTTGATACTACACTCTTTGTTTTTGAAAAAGGGCAAGATTGTTTACTTGTGCAAATTTATGTTGATGATATTATATTTGGTGCTACTAATGAATCTTTGTGCAAGAAATTCTCCAAGTTAATGCAAGGTGAATTCGAGATGAGTATGATGGGGGAGCTAAACTTCTTCCTTGGACTTCAAATTAAGCAATGCCAAGAAGGTATTTATATTTCGCAATCAAAGTATACAAAAGAACTTTTGAAGAAGTTCGGCATTGAAGAAGGAAGAACCGTCTCGACTCTATGGCAACCAATGTCAAAATTGACAAAGATGAAAAAGGCAAGTCGGTTGATGAATCCAAGTATCGAGGTATGATTGGTAGTTTACTTTATTTAACCGCTAGTAGACCGGACATTCTTCATGCCGTATGCCTATGTGCTCGTTTTCAAAGCAATCCCAAAGAATCTCATATGAGTGCCGTTAAAAGGATTTTTCGATATTTGAAAGGCACCATTCAATATGGCTTATTTTATCCAAAGAATGAAAATTTCTCTCTTAAAGGTTATAGTGATTGGACTATGCGGGAAATATTGATGATCGGAAAAGTACTTAGGATCATGTCAATTTTAGCGATTGCCTAGTTTCTTGGTTTTCAAAGAAGCAAAGCGTGTTTCTCTTTCAACGGCCGAAGCGAATATATTTCCGCCGCATTTTGTTGTACTCAACTTCTTTGGATGAAACAAACCTTAGCGGATTACAAATGCTCTTTTGAAAACGTACCTATCTTTTGTGATAATGTATCCGCTATAAACATTGCTCAAAACCCGGTTCATCATAACCGTACTAAACATATTGAGATTCGACATCATTTTCTAAGGGATTGTGTCTCAAAGCGAAAAATTGAGATATCTTTTGTTCCATCTCAAGATCAATTAGCGGATATTTTCACAAAACCGCTAACTTCCGAGACTTTTGCGTCGATCGAGCTCGGTTAGGCATAATGCATATTGAATAAAATTCACGTTTGTATTTTGCACGTTTTAAAACTTAGGGGCGAAAAATCGGATTTTCGGTTGAAAATTCGGATTTTGGAAAATTTGCAAAACAAGTGTGGGCTGAAGAGGTTGAGGGCAACGGTCGCCCTCAACGTCGGCCGGTCGCCCTCAACCACGACCCGGTCGCCTAAGCCATTTTTGGTTTAAAATCGTTCTGTCTTGAGCATTAGTCTTTTTCACTCATTTTGGCCATTTTTCGTCCCCTTTGCCAAATGCACACTATTGTCACTCAAAATTGATTTTTATGCATTCCATTTATATCTTGGACCGTATATAGCATGTTTATCATCATCATTGCTCATCCTTTCCGATTAAATGGTAAGATTTTTCCTTACTTTGCTCAATTGGGTTGAACCTTGAGTTTATGGCCTTTCTTGTATATTACTTGATGAAATTATTTTATGATCATGATGAGCTTAGTTGTTATCTTTGTTTTGTATGATAATTGGTATGATTTGGTGATGAAATTTTTTGGCTTGGATCATTTACAAGGGCTATATACAACTCTTTTTATTTTCACGCCCACAATGTGTTCGATGAAATGTTTCAATGAAAATTTCAACTTCTACATGATTCTCTCGCTTCCAAAAGTCTTCTATACTCTTTGAGATCATGTTTTGGGAAATAAACAGGCGTATGAACTCTTCATGATGCATTTCTCCCAATTTCCTTGGTTTTTAAGCCTAAAATTGCTCAATGGTTGATAAATCGTCTCTTTGGCGCACTTTGATATATCTATGATGTTTCTATCATCCTAACATTCTTTTGATGATTCCAAGGGGAGAAACAGGAAATTGGCTCGTTAGCTCAAAGAAGCCAATAAAAGCTCATAATAGAAGCTACAAGCTATGGCTTTTTAAGGCCATAAGTTGTGAAGAAAACTTAGTCCAATGGTTGTTTTATGGACTTTATGGACTTGTTTGCATGGACATTAAGTATTTGTGTGGGGAGCTTCTAAGCTCATGAAGTTATTGTTTATTTTTGTAAAAGCTTGTGCTTCTAGCTTATGCAATAATTCTTCTTAATGTGCTTGTTGATAGGGGAGCGTTTGTAAAATGTTTTTAAACGGATAGTTTACTCTTAAAGGAAAATTATTTTGCTTTTCGAAATCGTCCTCTTGAAAATTGTTTTGGTTTGTAATCATCAAAAAGGGGAGTTTGTTAGATAAATGTTTTTATCATGATTTTGATGATTTTGTTCTAAAGAGTTTTATACCAAAACAATGTCCCTAAATGTTGTCCTAACACTTCCAATCGATCTAAAATGTTTTTACTATTTTTGGAGTATTTCTTGAAGTTTATTTTCGATTTAAAATTGGACAACACTTTTGTTTCGAGCTCGACCGGTCGCCCTATAGGGCAACCGTACCACTGAGTTGAGTTTTGAAAGCGAGAAAATGGGACGTAAGAAAAAAAAAAAAGCGGCGGCCGTCGACCAGGTGGGCGGCGGTGTGGTCGGCCGGTCGGCCGGTGAGCGACCTGTACCGCAAGTTGGATTTTGTTCAGACTTCTCTGTTTCGTGTCAAAAACGTCGGCGGCAACCGGTCCACCGGTGAGGCGACCGGTCGCACCCCCCTTCGACCGGTCCCCCTGTGTAAAAATTCGCGAGAATTCAATTTCAATCTTATCTCTCTGTGACGGTCGAACCCATGTTTGACATGACAAACTATCCGTTGCGTTTTTGCATGACTTTTCCCTATTTTGTGGGATTGATTTCTAATGACTATATTGATGATTTTAAATGGTTTCTTTTGCAGCAAATCACTCCCCAAGGAGGAGCCAATGTCCTGGAAATCAAAGCCAAGACCTCTCCTATAAATAGAGGCTTCATTCAAGCAACAAGACACAACACAATATACAAGCAAAAAGAGCATACAAAGCAAACACTTTCATATATCTTGTTGTATTAGCCTAAGCACTTTCACTTGCACAAATTTGAGGTCTAGGCTCTCAATTCTTGATTACACTTGTACTCATATTGTATCAATCATTATTGAGTTGTAATCTTGATTTTGGTCATCATTCAACACAAGACATCCTTGTGAGTATTCTTGTGGTAAGAATACACTTGGGTGATCTAGGTGATAGGTGTTTGAAGGTTGTGGTAATCTTCAAAGGTGTTGTAAGAGGGTTGTGGTAATCCTCAAGGTGTTGTAAGAGGGTTGTGGTAATCCTCAAGGTGGTGTAAGAGGATTGTGGTAATCCTCAAAGTGGTGAAGGAGGGTTGTGGTAATCCTCGAGGTGTTGTATTAATTTTTGGTAAATTAATAAAATCTTTTCTTTCTTTTTGAAATCCATCCCGGAGAATCTTTGGGGTGGTAGAGGATTAGGCCTAGGTGGGTTGAACCTCTTTAAATCGACGAGTGTTGTTTTATTTCCGCATTTACATTCTCGTCTTTGGTTGATTATTCAAAAAGAGGGCAAAATCGAAAAACCTAGATAATCTATTCACCCCCCCTACAGATTATCGTAGCCACTTGGACTAACATGGGCTTGGCCTTCAAGGCCCTTATTCTTTTTGGAATAATGGTAAGTCTAGACATATACGTCGGAGACACAATACCATTAGACGGTTGAACTACATGAAGTCAAAGAAAAACCTTGCGGATAAAACTAAAGGCATAAATCGAGATCAATGTATAAACTGTTAAGGGGAATGGGTTTAAAATCCACAACTTAAAGAATGTTCATAGCGGTAACCAAACCTTGTGAATTCGGGATCCCAAGACCTTAGTTCAATGGGACAACTAAGTTATGAATGTTAAATTTGAACACTTGGAAAATGTGTTAGCTCATTCTCGATACATCCAAGTGAATGTAAACCCTTTGAATGTGGTGAGGTTAAGTTTAAGACTTTTAATGATTCCTATACCGAAAGGTGGAGTATGGCGGATACTCTTCAATAGGAGATCATCTTCTATACAAGTGAGAAGTAATGGTCGCTTCAAAAGAAACACTTATGAATCTAAGATATGGTCCGGTAGAAATGGACACAACGTGAGAACAACAAGTGTTAGAGTTGTTATTGTGTAAGTATTTTTATCTTGGTTTACGAGAACGACCGAGTAGTTCAAGACATCGCGTCACTAAGCGGCCGGTGAATCCCATAGTATTTTACTAGGGAAGGTTCAAAGCCACAAGCTACCTATCCGATGCAATAACGATTCGCTAAGACTTTCAAGCGAATTTGCATACACACATGCATTAATTTCATTCAAGTGGGGGATTGTTGGAATTTGGTCTTTGATAAATAGGGTGTTGACCCGATTTTGACCAAATAATTAAGTGGTTTCCATTTGTGATAAATGAAATTAAATTATTTGGAAAAATTCTAATAAGAGAGTAGATGAGAATAGCATTTGGAATTCCTCAAAACCGATTCCGGGTGAATGAGAAGTTAATGCTAGAAGTTAGCTACTTAATACAAATAAATGGTATGGAAAATGGAAAATGTGGGGAAGGAGAGATGCTCCATCCCACATAGAAAAAGAGGATAAAGTTGCACACTTAATATATCCCAAGTTGGACATATGGGTTTGGGCCCTTGGGGGGCACAAATTTTTTTAAAGTGAGTGAGGACTTACATACTTGTGGGTTTGGTTCAAAGCACACGCGCGCGCCGCCGCCCTTTGCCGCCCGCTCGGCCCCCAACCCGAGTCGTGGGTCGCGGCCACGGGCTTCAAGGCCCTTATTCTTTTTGAACCAAAAACCTTTAAAAATAAAGATTTAATTAATTTTTGAATTAATTAAATGGATTTTATTTAATTTTTGAATTAATTAAATGGATTTTAATTATTTTTGTAATTAATTAATAGAGTTCAAAGCGGGAAGAGGTTCGGCCCCGCAAGACGGGAGCACGGCCCGTGCGGTCGTCGTCGTGCTACTGCGAAGTTTTGCGAACAAAGACACGGGCCGGAGCACGGCCAAATCTTGGCCTGGGTCGTGCACAGTGCCGAACTTTTTGCGCGCCCTTGGCAAGACGGGTAGGCACCACGACCCGTGTATGTCGTGCTCCCCTGGGGATGCATGCATCATGCGTGCAAAAAGGTGTCTTTTCGAGCCAAAAGACGTGTTCTTTCCATACGAGGCGCCTAAGACCTATAATATTCGATCCCTGGTGATTGAAAATAGACACGAAAATAATCGAATACATAAAACGAGCAATCTTTGCATTTTGCATATTGTTCATTTCCTCCTTGAAAAGCTTGAAAGTTGTCAAATACTTTGTAGTTATTTGTTGTTCGGTTTTGCTAGTCTTTGCTAACTAAGGAAATGTAAAAAGTCGTTGTATTTTAGAGGCGGCGCGGGAACCATAAGCACTCGGTATACGGGGCGTTTTCGTCTTGCGGAGACCGTATCTAATACTGAGCCTCGACTTTACTTACACACTATCCAAGCCATTTTCCTATCTGAAACCTTCCGCCGTGAGATATTTTTACCCAACAAATCTTTCTGCGTGCTCACAAAAAAATGAATATCAACGAATCAACTCCAATCTTTCCGCCTGAAGTCATCATGGAGATCTTGTGCTATTTGCCCATCAAGCCCTTACAATATTCCAACTGGTGTGCAAAGATTGGCGAACATTGATTCATGACCACTACTTCCTGGAAAACCATATGGACCGTAGAAAATTTGATTATCTTTGGCATGATGTTGAAAAATCCAGCAAATAATAATCCGCATAATAAGCCTCACAATTTTTTGTTTTCCTATATTCAAGGTTATCATGATGGATTGCTACTGATGAGGAATAATACCAAACGTAAATATTGCGTTTGGAATCCAGCCAACCGCCGTGTTCTTGAATTGCACGATCCTCGTGATGGTAACTATGGATTCGCCTTTCTTTTGTTACATCCATTACAAACTATAGAATAGTGTCTCTTTACGAGGATAAAGAATCTGTTAAAATATTAATTTGTAATGTCTTTGGAATCTTCCAACAATACAAATGAACAAACCCACTAATGTGGAAATTACCATTATAGCCTCGCCTAGATCGAAATGACCATATTGACCTCGCCTCACCGGAAATTACCAATATGCCCCAGGATCCGCGGCTTTTTATATGGGCCTGACCGACCCGAATGCCCAATCCGGGTCGCCGCGAGCCGCACACTGTCGATCGGGCGCCACGTGTACGGTGATCCGCATTGCACGGTGAACGATCTATAAATACAAAGACGAAAATCAAGGTAAAAGGTAACTTGTCATTATTCTAAATTACATCGCTCTTTAGCTTTCTAAGTACCTCAACTACCCGATTCGACATAGGCATCGGAGGGCCTTAGTGGAGCCATCCGGCTAGCCTAACGTGCGTTCTGCTTCAGTGCCTTGAACAAAAAGTACCTCACCTCGCTTTTTGGGATCCTGAGCCAGGTCACCTCGTGGACAACACTTCACCTCGCTTCGTGGGTCCCTAGGTCAGGTACATCTGATTTACTTTCCTAAATCAGTTGGCGCCGTCTGTGGGAAAAAGGTCTAGCTAAAGATGGAGGAAACGCCAAGGAAGACATTGGAAACACCTTTGCATGCATCCAAGACACCTCAGGGGGTCGTGGAGGACCCTCCTCGAGGAACATCACCAATTCGCCCGCTTCACTTCGCATGGGAACCTCTTTGGTTCGGGAGGAGGAGCAGATGATTCACATGAAAGCTAGTGACTTTGAGAAAATGCTGGAAAAAATGTTGGAGGATAGGGAAAGAAAGGGCAAGAAGGTTATGGAGGCACTTCCCCAAGACCTCCCATTGGAAGGGGGAAATGGGGAAAAGCGAAACGAAGCACCAGACGACTTGGAAGAGGTGGCCAGCCAAGCCGTCAGGCCACAAGTGAGGCGACCAGTGGAGGTCGCTGGCGAACCAGTCAATAAGCCACGGGACATAAATGAACTGAGTGAGCAAATTGAGCACGTTACTCGACAACTAGATGACTTGAAGTGGAGGGAGTGAACATCCGCTGCGAGAAAAGGGGATCTCCATTTTCTCCGAGATCTAGCCGAGGTGGTCAGCTGAACTTCAAGCTTCCCGATCTCCCGAAATATGATGGGAATAGGGACCCTCAGGAACATCTCACCGCTTTCGACCACGTGATGCAACTGTATGGGCAATCCGATGCCATGAATGCTAGAATATTTATTACCACGCTGACGGGAAAGGCGCAAGAATGGTTCATGGGATTACCTAGGGGAACTGTGGTTTCTTACGAACAAGCGGCTCGGAAGTTCTTATACCGATTCGTAAGCCAAAAGCGAGCTCGAAGGTCGACTTCACATTTGTTCACTATAAGGCAGGGGGTGAAAGAGTCGCTCAGGGAATTCATAAATCGGTTCAATGATGAAGCATTGGAGGTACAAGATATGCGAATCGATATGATGACTAATATCCTTATCCTTGGATTGCAAAAAGGACCATTAGCATCAGCGCTCGCTCGCGAACCGCCTATCGATAAGGAGCAGTTAATGGAAGTGACCCAAAAGTACATACAGGAGGAAAAGATGAATGCCCTGAAAGACTAGGAGTGGTCCCAAGTGGCTCGGGCTCTACGCGAGGGGAGGATCTTAGAGAGAGGCTTCGGTTTAGGGCCGAGAGAGGCCTGACCGAGGTCCAGATCAAGATCGCCCTAGGACGGCAAAAGGCATGAGATATACTATGTTGAATGCGCCGAGTCACGCTCTAATGGCCATAGAGCGAACCGACATGCTAAGGTGGCCAAAAAGGATGAAAGGCGACCTCGGGTCGAAGAAACATGAATAAATATTGTCGCTTCCACAAGGACCATGGCGGCGATACGAGGATCGCATTCAATTGCGAGATGAGATTGAAAGGCTCATCGGCAAGGTTACATACAAAATTTTGTTTTGAAGGAAGAACGAGGTGGAGGACCTAACCAGGGATCTGGCGAAGATCACCGATTCGCAAGTCACGAAGTCGGTCGAGAGGTCGCCATGAGGCGGACATAGGTAAGAACGCCCGAGGAACGCTCAGGCCAGGCAAAATTAGGAAGAAGATAACTTGCCTCGTAGGGGAGTTATACATATGATAGCGAGGAGGTCTAGTGGAGGTGATTCACGAGTGCGAGAAGGAAGCATGCGCGTAACCTCACCCTTGATTCTAAGAGGAAACTGGTCATGGGCGTCCAAACCTCTAGCTCTATTACGTTTGATGGTCGTGACCTCGCGTGGATCGAGGCATGCCAAAACGACCCGATGGTAATCACGATGGATATCGCCAACTTCGCCGTACAAAAAGTCTTGGTGGACAATGGGAGCTTGGCGGATATATTATTTATGCATGTGTTGAGGAAAATAGAACTAGATGTAACCGCCTTACGTCCGGTTGACACTCCGATGGGGTTTGGAGGAAGCGAAGTGGTTCCCCAAGGAACCATTGATCTCCCCACCTCGCTACAGCGCTAAGCGCCGTCGAAAGACAATCATGATCAAGTACTTGGTAGTAGACGCTCCATTTGCTTATAATGTGATCATGGGGCGACTTGACCTGAATCAATTTCAAGTTTGTGGTGTCCACTTATCATTTGAAGATGAAGTTCCCCCTACGGCGGGAGGGATAGGCGAAGACGAGGCGATCGAGAAGGCGGCAAAGAGAGTGCTATAACGTTTCCTAAAAAAAAAGAAGAAGGAAGGAGAGAAGTGAGAACTATAAAGCAAATAACACGCGAAGAAGAAGCTAGGTTGAGTAAAAAAGAAAATGAGAAGGTTAAAAAAGCTAGGACAATGGCGGAGTATAGGGTTGAGCCAACGGAGCAATAAAGTGATTGAGCTCGATCCGAGCGACCGGATAAGTTCACTAAGATAGGGTCGCAAATGGACTCAAATTTAGAAGTGTTGATGATTCAATTTCTTAGGGAGAATGTGGACATTTTTGCTTGGAAACCTTCGATTTCCAAGGCATAGATCCGAGGTTATGGTTCACCGTGAACGTGGATCCGTTAGCGAGGCGGTGAAGCGAGAAAAAGTGAAGCTTTGGATGCGAAAGAAACAAAATTATAGAAAATGAGGTGAACAAATTATTGGAGGCGGGATATGTTGTGGAAATTCAATTCACCGAGTGGTTATCAAATGTAGTTGTAGTGCCCAAGGCTAACAACAAATGGAGGATGTGCCTGAGACTTCACAGATCTGAATAAGGAATACCCCAAGGATCCCTACCCCTACCTCGCATCGACCTCTTGGTGGACTCCACGGCAGGATGTGCTTTGCTTAGCATGATGGATGCCTACCAAGGATATCACCAAATTTTTATGGCAGAGGAAGACAGGGATAAGACCTCGTTTTTGATGGAAAACGGATTTTATTATTACATGGTAATGACGTTTGGGCTAAAGAACGCGGGAGCTACTTATCAGAGGTTAGTCAACCTCATGTTTAGAGAGAAAATTGGCAAATCAATGGAGGTGTATGTTGATGACATGTTGGTGAAAAGTGTAAAGGAAGAGGATCACCTCGAGCATTTGAGGGAGGCATTCAGAATAATGCGAGCCTATGGTATGAAATTGAATCCGGCGAAGTGCACCTTCGGAGTGCGAGGTGGAAAATTTTGGGCTTCATGGTGCATGAGAGGGGATCGAAGCGAACCGGAGAAGATAAAAGCTATAATGGAAATGAGTTCACCTAGAACGATCAATGAAGTACTGTGACTCACGGGAAAAATTGACTCCTTGAACGGGTTCATTTTGAGGTCGGTGATCGCAACCTTCATTTTTCAACACTTTGAGGAACATGAAGAATTTCCAATGGATGAAGGAATGTGAGAAGGCGTTCAAGATGCGAAAGGGTATCTTATGTCTCCACCTTTACTATCCAAACCTAAAAAAGAGAGGCTCTATTTTTATACCTAGTCAATTTTTCGAAGCGAGCCGTGAGCTCGATGTTGGTACGAGACGAAGAGGGAGTTCATCGTCCAGTTTACTACGTGAGCAAGTTGTTCTGAGGAGCCGAAGAGAGGTATCTAGAGACCTAAAAGCCAGCTCTAGCCTTGGTAGTATCAACTAGGAACTTGCGACCTTATTTCCAATCTCATCAGATTATTGTCCTCACAAATCAGCCGCTGAGACAAGTGTTAGAAAAACCGGAGCTATCAGGTCGCTTAGTGAAATGGTCTGTGGAATTGGGGGAATTTGACATTAAGTATCAAAGTAAAACGGCGGTGAAGGCTCAAGTCTGGCCGACTTCGTTAATGAAGCAAGTAGATCGGAAATTGAAGTTCAAAAAGAGGAAGTGACGTGGCTCTTGCATGTGGATGGGTCGGCGGTGGCTGCGGAGGCGAGCGGGATCTTATTGCGAAGCCTAATTCTTTCGAGGTTGAAGTGGCACTTCGCCTCGAGTTCGAGGTGACAAACAATGAGGTGAATACGAAGCTCTTTTGGCGGAGGTTTAAAAATGGCGCGAGAAGTGCAATGTGAAGAGGTTGATAGCCTACACTGACTCTAGTTGGTGGCAATGCAAGTTCTGATTTCATTGGACGCCAAGGATCGATCCATTTCTAATTCTTTGGAGAAAACGAAGCATTTGATAGAAAAGTTCGAATTTTTTCAACTACAAAGCAGATCCCAATAAATGAAAATGAGCGAGCCGATGCTCTAGCTCGCCCGCAAGTGCGATAAGTGGGAATAGCTCGAGGAAAGTGATTGTGTTGGTGGCAACACAGTAGGACTCGCTAAGCGGAGGAAGGTCCCATCGAGCAAGATCAAGCGAGGCGCTAGTTTGTCCAATCGACACCCCAAGTGATAGGATGGAATACTTGAAAAATTTCCTAGAAAAGGGAACTTTACTGGGCTGGATCCGATAAAAGCTAGAAGGGTCAAGTTAGAGCATCTCAATTTCTAATGATGGACAATGAGATGTATAAAAGATCGATGGGAGGACCATTGCTAAAGTGCCTTGGACCGAAAGAGGCGATGTATGTGATGAGGAGATTCATGAAGGCAACTATGGTAACCACTCGGGAGGTAAGGCGCTCGCCCGGAAGGTGATCGGCAAGGTTACCGGCCGACTTTAGCAAATTATGCAATGGAGTTTGTTAAGAAGTGTGCGAAATGTCGGTTCCACGCGAACCTAACTCATCACCAAATGACCGATTGAAACGATCCCCATTGCTTGCCCTTTCGATCAATGGGGAATCGATATCTTGGGTCCATTCGGTGGCTAGAGCTCGGAAGAAATTTATCATCGTGGCAGTGGAGTACTTTTCTAAGTGGATCAAGGCGAAGCGGTGGTTAAGATAACGGAAATCGAAGTCATGATTTTTTTGTCGAAAAACATCGCATGTAGGTATGGGGCGCCGAGTCTTAATATCGGATAATGGCACTCAATTTCAAGGAAAGAAGGTTAGGGAATGGTGTGAAGAATATAAAGTCAAACAAAATCTTACGGTTGTGGGGAACCCTCAAGAACATGGGCGGCGAGGTTGCAAATAGAATTATTCTACAACACTTAAAAACAAGGCTAGAGGAAGCGAAGTCGTATTGGGTGGACAAGCTACGGAGTCCTTTGGGCATATCGAACGACCCCACGCACTTCGCCGGGTGAGACGCCTTCGATTTAGTATATGGGTTGGAGAAACTTCGTTTTGGGTCACTCGATGACGAGCCGAGAGCAATAAGGAGGCTAGAGAACTCAAGCTCGAGCTTATTGAAGAAAAGCGGGATAAAGCATTTATTCGGATCCAAGAGGATAAGGGAAGGATGAAAAATGCATACAACAAAAGGGTTCGGGAGCGAAGCTTTCAAGTAGGGGATCTAGTGCTCAAAAGGTGGAAGTTTCCAAACATAAGGGGAAGGCTGGAGGCAAATTGAGAAGGACCTTTTAAGGTAATTGAAATCAAGAGGGGAACATACTGGACTAGAAAGCATGCAAGGAAAGGAGCTCGAGGCCTTGGAACATTCATAACTTAAGGAGGTTCTATACTTGATGTTACATAACTAATCTATTTCATGTACTTAGCTTAATTTTGGAAGCATTGAAGACTTATGTTAAAAGCTCTCATCAATGAAAAAGGCGAAATTTCACTTGCAATGTTTATCTTTTTACACAAATCGCTTAGTATTTGGTCGTAGCGAACCACTCAAGATAAGCCCCCTAAAAGGCTAGCAAGCCTAAGACGATCCCACGAAGGATCTAGGCCATAAGCTCCCTTTTAGTGGCAAGGCCCACAATGGTCCCAACAATGGGACCTAGGACTCGGGCAAGTTAAGCCCCCCTAAAAAGGCTAGCGGGCCCAAGACGATCCCAAGAAGGATCTAGGCCATAAGCTCCCTTTTTGGTGGCAGGGGCCCACAATGGTCCCAACAATGGGACCTAGGCTATAAGTTAAGCCCCTAAAAGGCTAGCGAGGCCCAAGACGATCCACGAATCTAGGCCATAAGCACCCTTTTAGGGTGGCAAGGCTCACAATGGTCCCAACAATGGGACCTAGGCTCATAAGTTAAGCCCCCTAAAAGGCTAGCAGGCCCAAGACGATCCCACAAAGAATCTAGGCCATAAGCTCCCTTTTAGGGGGCAAAGGCTCACAATGGTCCCAACAATGGGACCTGGGCTCGCAAGTTAAGTCCCCTAAAATGCTAGCGGGCCCAAGACGATCCCACGAAAAATCTAGGCCATAAGCTCCCTTTTAAGGTGGCAAGGCCCACAATGGTCCCAACAATGGGACTAGGCTCGCAAGTTAAGCCCCTTAAAAGGCTAGCAGCCCAAGACGATCCCATGAAGGATCTAGGCCATAAGCTCCTTTTAGGCTTGCAAGGCTCACAATGGTCCCAACAATGGGACCTAGGCTGCAAGTTAAGCCCCCTAAAAGGCTAGCGAGGCCCAAGACGATCCCACGAAGGATCAGGCCATAAGCTCCCTTTTAGGTTGGCCAAGCCTACAATGGTCTTAAGCGAGGACCTAGGGACCTAGGCTTGCCACGGGGCTTAGCCTCACAAAGAAGCCTAGGACCGAGGATGCTTGAAGAATAAAAGTAAAAAAAAAAGCGGAATGAAGTAAAGTGCATGCAACATATAAAGCGAAGTGCAATACATCAAGTAATATGCAAAAAGCAGTAAAATTAGAAGTACATTAAGAGGCGATGAGATTGTCAACAAAAATACATCCCAAGTCAAATACTTCGTCAATGATTTACATAAATAATCCCTACGATGCTAAAAGAGGTTTAACGAGCTCGGTGAACTCATCGACGTCCCCAACCTCGTCAATGATTTCTACATCACGCGAGCTGCCAGCCTCGCCTTCACCTTCAACAACGTCCGCCGCCCGTCTCATCCTTCTCAAAGGGGTCAAGTTTTTCGGGGTCAAAATCGGCCTTGAAGGCTCCCTTTTTAATCCCTTGCTCACGGCATTTCTCAAAGCCGTCGAAAAGGTACACCACGGCTCGTTCGGCCACGAGTTTCGCAAGAGGAGGATCGAAGGAAAGATTGAACTCGGCGAGGCGAGATGAGGCTAGCGAAGCCTTATACTCTTTAGAGGAGGGATATTCTTCGAGACCTCGCTTACGACCCTTCTCGAAAGAATCTGCCACCTCCTTGGCATGAAGCTCCTCATGAGTTTTGAGCTCGCTTTGGGACGAAGCGAGCTGGGTTTTCAGATCGGCCACTTCCTTGAGAAGCTCGGCTCGAGCCTCCTTGATGGCTTTTGCCTTATCCGCTTCGGCAGTTGAGCTTCGCGTGGACCTCGCTCGGCCGATTGCGTACACCGTTCGATGCCTCCAATCGACACCACGAAGTGCCATTTGATGCAACAGGCAGAGCGCAAAAAGCAACAATGAGGTAAGTGATAGCGAAGCAAAATAAAACGAAGCAACAGAGTTGGATAATTTAAAGGAATTCACATACCGACATGACTTCGTGGGCCGCCAACTCTTCGAGGCGCGTAAATTCCATGGTCATCAAGGCAAACTGGTCGGTAGGGAAGGTAGTATAATTATACAATTCAAATGAATCCTCCCAGGCCGTTTCAGGACCGAGCTCCGTGAGCTAATGTTCGATTGGGAATGGTGTGTGGCATGGAAAGCTCGCGAACTCGAGGCATAAGGTCGGGAGCCTTCTCACGAGCCGCAAGTCGCGGGCTTGGAGATGAGACTCGCTTCAGTTCAACCACATCATCATTTGGTCCACCGTAGGAAGATTTGCGTCGGTAGGCTCGATCTCGTCTTGGGCTCGCATCCCGGGAGGCACCTATAGAGTCGGGCGATCTCCTAGCCTTGCGAGTTTTGTCTTTTGGGGCGGAACCTTCGGCCACCGCCTTTCCTTTTCTCCTCCTTGACTTGCTACTCGGGGCCTTGCCGGCTTTCTTGAGGGCACCTCTTTAAAGTGCGGGGTCCATGGCTATCGTTTCTGATGGGGGCCAAAGCTATGGATACGCCTAACGGTAAATCCGAGGCAAAGCATCATCTTGGCGAGCTCGCTTGCGAGCTAGTGGTTTCTTTGTTGTTGGCAAGGGCTTTGTCAATACCGCAGATCGGATCGCCATATCTGCACAAATAAACAAATAGCTTGATACAAGTATGATAGCGAATGAAAACAATAAAGAGAAATAGATTACCAAGTGTTAGAGTTTCGTGGCGGAGCGGGGCTAAGGTCGACGAGGATAGAACGTCTTGATAATGAGGTCGCAAGCCTCATACCAATTTTGGGTCAACCTAGAAATGAAGTTGGCATCCCAAGAACGGGAGGTAGGCCTCGAAGGCGAGGCCGACTCGGTTCAATCGAAGGTAGGTCCCAAAGAGTTTCAATAGGGGCTCGAATGAATATGAACCTATCTTTCCAAGGCCACACCGAGGAAAGAACCCGATTCGAGTGAGATATAAAAGAATCCGGAGTTAGTAGTGGTGGTAGAAGAGTTGATGGCATAGAGTTCGCAAAAGTGTGAAAGCGAGGCGGCCTCGCCGAAGTGTTTCATTAAGATGATAAAACCTATGATGTGACGGTAGGAATTTGGGGACGAGTGAGCGGGGCAAACACCAAGCCCTCTTAGAATGTTAGCACAGGGGCGAGCCAAAGGAAATCTAAGACCCGCCTCGAGGCTAGCAAGGTGAAAAGCTAGCAATGAGGTGGAGGCTTATCTATCCTATCACTAGTAGTAGGAATTATGATTGATGCTAAGCGGGAATGAAGAAGTTTTTTCTAATAGTGTCTAAATCATGGACGGAGACTTGGGACCTAAGCAAAGCCCAAGGGCGACGTGTTCTAGGTCGTCAGGAGGGGTGGCCTCGCGGGATACCCTATCTTGAGAGGGGAATATAGGTCGCCCGCTAGTAGAAGTAGAAGTAGAAGAGCTCGAGGACGCCAGTGGAATCGACGACCCGATTTCGAGGACGAACCGAGTTCGACCGCGAACCGGAAGGTCGTGTGGAAGGAGGAGGGGTCGCCATAAAAGATTAAGAAAATTCAAAATAGAGAGAGAAAGAGAACCTACCTCTAAGTCAAGTAAAGTGGAGGAGCACGAAGTCATGATCTAGGTCGTTCACGAGCTTGAGCAAATGAGGCAATCCGGGGTAAAAAGTGTGAAAAGTGAAGGTTTTGAAAGACCATCTTATATATATAGAGAAGGGCGGGAAAATCAACGGTCTTGATCGAAAGGCTATTCAAATTCAACGGCCCGGGATGGAAGGGTATTTTGAATTCAAGGGCTTAGATTTCGTGGTCGTCAATTCGAGGTCGGGGAGACTGCGTCGAGTCACTTTAGCAATAAATTACTAAAGTAAGCGGGGAGTAAATGATGTGGAAATTACTATTATAGCCTCGCTTTAGGTCGAAATGACAATATTGACCTCGCCTCATTTGAAATTACCAATATGCCCCGAGGATCCGCGACTTTTTATATGAGTCGACCCGACCCGAATGTTCGGTCGGGTCGCCTCATGAAAGCCGCACATCGTCGGGCGCCACGTGTACGGTGATCGCATTGCGGTGAATGTACTATAAATACGACGAAAATCAAGGTAAAAGGTAACTTGTCATTATTCTAAATTACCTCACTCTTAAGCTTTCTAAGTACCTCAACTACCCGATTCGACATAGGCATCGGAGGGCCTTGGTGGGAGCCATCCCGGCTAGCCTAACGTGCGTTACATTTCAGTACCCTCGAACAAAGTACCTCACCTCGCTTTTTGGGATCCTGAGCCAGGTCACCTCGTGGACAACACTTCACCTCGCCGTGGGTCCTAGTGCAGTACATCCGATTTACTTTCCTAAATCAGCGATAGGTGTGAGTTTTGCATGTATTTTAGGGCATATTTATGGCTATAATTATTTATAAACATGCAATAACGTGTATGAAATGGTATATATTCGCTCTTTGTGGAAAGATAATACGCTTTGCTCGTTTTGTAGGAATTTAACGATATTTGGAGTGATTTTGTGACAAATACGAGCATTGCAACCTAGAATCATCAAGAATCGGCGATTACACCCAATTGGAAGCCAACTATATGGATTCTAGAGTCATAGTGATGAGTCGTGTGTCAAAAGAAGCATGGATGATCAAACAACAAGGAGATTTATCTCAAGGAACATCCAAACGCGTATGGAATTTCTAAAGACTGGCAGGAGGGTTTAGTATTTTGGCCATAACTCTCTCTACAAAATTGATATTAAGGTGATTCAAGTGGCTATGGAAAGTTAAAAGAGAGGGCTACAACTCTTATGAAGACCCGACAAACAAATTTGAACGTTTGGGTGGCGCACGGGTAACTCCGTGCGCCGACGCACGACCCGTGCGCCACAGAGACCGGATGTTTTCCTATGGCTTTGAGCACGGGTAACCCGTGCGTGGGCGCACGACCCGTGCGTTCTTGCGAAGTAAAAACTCCAAAAATGACAAAAATTGACCTAGACTTCAAAAAGGGTATAAATACCACTTCTTGGGCGCACACCGAGAGGAGGAAAGGTCCGGAAAAGACCCAAGAACACAAGAAATAGCTCAACTTCATCAAGGAAGAATCAAAGAGAAGAATCGGGTCGAATCGGAGCTTGAGGATTGAAGATAAATCGAGAGATTATCCATTTCCCTAAGTTTTCTCATTCTTTGTGCTTTAATCTTTCATTTTAGCTTGTCATGAATATGAACAATTTGTCTATGAGTTGTTTATTTTTAATGAGTAGCTAAACTTCTTGTGATTTCCGGGTTTTGGAAGTAGATTAATTGAACTCTTGTTGAATGTTTTAATCTTAGTTGAAGTTATTGTCTTGAAGTCTATTTGAGTACTTTGAGCTTATTCTTGTTTTATCACTTGGCCAATGATTTAACATGTTTGATATATTGATTCATAATTCGAGAGATGAGTTTCAATATTAGATCTTGAGTACTTGACACGAATATTTGCATGAATCGAGAGGTTTGTAGATTTTTGTGAGGACATTTGATCTTTTGTGCATTTTGAGTTGTGTATCTTATGTTGAGTAGAGATGCTAGCATAGATATTTCAATCTACACTTTATATACATCTCGAGAGGAGGATAAAATACCGTTGTGATCGTCTTATAGGTGTATTGATAATAACTTTGGCTTTGATTAAATCGGACAACAAGAGGAATATTAATTGAAACCATAATCCGGGAATCCATTTCATTCTCTTGATAATTCCATTATTCTTAGTATCTTGTATTCTTGTGGTTATTCTTGTCTTTACCTCCACAACAATCATCCAATTTCGATCGTCTAAATAAAAACAAGTCTATTTTGGTTCAATACTTAGCGCATAAATTTATTAGTCTCTCATGGATACGACCTTGCTTACCCTATTCTATAAACTACACCGTACACTTGCGGTGAAGCTAAAAATAAGGCGAACAAGTTTTTGGCGCCGTTGCCGGGGACTAATACAGTTTTTGGCGCCGTTGCCGGGGACTAATACAATTTTTGGTGCTAATATTGCGATAGATAGAATTATTTTTAATTTAGACATTTTTTATTTTATTTCATTTTTCTTTTGTAAATTCTACTTCTACAATATTTGATTTGTTTTTTTGAATTGGTATAGGTGCACCGTTCGAATGGAAGATGCAAAACCATCTTTGGAAGACGTCCTCATTTCATTCATGAATCAAACGACTTCATTTATGAGTCAAATAAAAATTATTTTGCAGAAAAATATTGATTTTCAATGGTGTATTGTTGAAGGTTCTATGAGAAGAATGTTATGTTCGACATCAATTTCTCTTTTGTCCATTACCAAAAAGGGTATGATAGTTTGTATTCATTAAAGTAATTTTCATCATTTAATATTTATATATATTTACAATAATAAATATTTTTATTTTGCAGGCTACACATTATTATGGATTACATGAAACTATTATTTGCTGATTTTCGTTTCTTGCATCCCCAAGTTTCTCTACGATTGTTGAAGATTGTCAAAACAGTAGAAAGCCGTTAGATGAATATTCGTTTGTAACTCAAATGTAAAATTAAAAATACTTTTTATATTTTCAAATTTGTATTATTATATTGTATATTTCTAGACATGTTCTGATTTTTAATTTGTTATATTTTTGCTTAGTAAATAAACTTTATGGAAGTTTTCTTAAGCTATGGCAAAGAATTGAATAACGACCCACTGTAATGTTTTCAATTTTTCATTCATCTAGCAAATTATATATATAAATAATAATTTAAAAATACATTATTGACATTCATCCTCCAAAACCTATACTTAAAAAAAATCGGCATAACAACTATATGTCGTGGTTATCCCTAAGAGTCTATGCAAATGATATTATTGATTTGTTTTATTTATATAATAAGTGTTTTTGTGTGTGCTTATGATTTATTGTTCTATTGTCTAATCCATAATATTTATTTTTAGTTTTCAAAATTACAAATATTATATTCACTATATTTATTATATACATTCCGTGCATCGCACGAAGTGGATTACTAGTTATTCTTAGTATCTTGTATTCTTGTGGTTATTCTTGTCTTTACCTCCACAACAATCATCCAATTTCGATCGTCTAAATAAAAATAAGTCTATTTTGGTTCAATACTTAGCGCATAAATTTATTAGTCTCCGTGGATACGACCTTGCTTACCCTATTCTATAAACTACACACACGTACACTTGCGGTGAAGCTAAAAATAAGGCGAACAAGTTTTTGGCGCCGTTGCCGGGGACTAATACAATTTTTGGTGCTAATATTGCGATAGATAGAATTATTTTTAATTTAGACATTTTTTTATTTTATTTCATTTTTCTTTTGTAAATTCTACTTCTACAATATTTGATTTGTTTTTTTGAATTGGTATAGGTGCACCCGTTCGGATGGAAGATGCAAAACCATCTTTGGAAGACGTCCTCATTTCATTCATGAATCAAACGACTTCATTTATGAGTCAAATAAATTTATTCATGAGGGAAATGGGAAATAGCCTTTAATAAAACGAAGCAAAGATGGACAAGATGAAGTTACAATTGACACTGATTGGCGATACTATGGATTCACGATTGAAAAATCTTGAGACTCAAATGGGCCAATTAGCTAAAATTGTTAGTGGGCAACATCAAAAGAGCCAATTTTTATGCACCATCAAGCCAACTCGAAGGAACAATATAGTGCCATTCATCAAAGGAGTGAGTGCATCGAATACGAGGAGCCACGCCGGATTAAATCGAGAGTATTTCTATCTCTCACTCAATTGAAGATCCTCATACTTGATAAAAATATGTGCACTCTAGATGTAAGCTTCACTACGAGATGTATCAAATTTTAAGAAGCATACACTTGAAGGAACAATGTTTGAAAATGGTGATCAATTCACATGTTCTACAGACTTCATGATATTTAATGTGAGTAAAGATAGAAATATCTTTACTATGATTGATAAACCATTTTTCATCATTAGGAGCACATTTCTTGATTTTCAAAAGACCATCAACATTGTGATCCTTAATCATCCACATCTTACATACTTTGAAGGATCACCTATATCTTGTTGGAAAATACGAAGGCGTGGCATGATCGACACTTGTTTTTGGATCCTGGTTGAGTAAAACAAAAGTCAAGTCAAGAGGCGTTAAATATAGCGCTTGTTGGGAGGCAACCCAACAGTTTGTGGTGTGATTTTTGCTTTTGTTTGTTTTCTTTTTGTAAAAAACCCGAGTGTTGTTATGCGGCATCACGCACGCGGGTGACCCGTGTCACGAGACGCACCACCCGTGCGTCCTTGGTGAGATAATATTAAGGTACAAAATTTGAAGTGATGGTTGAAGGAAGAAGTCCTAGTGATATGAGGAGATGCGAGGAGGGCCACCACCCGCACAGTGAATCGGGTAAATCCACGATTTTATATTGAAATTCTATCTTCTCTTACGTGCGATATAATTTTATTTAAGTTTGCGGGAGAGATAGTTGTTTTGATATGTAATGTGTGGATTTAAAATAAAAAAATTGTATTTTTGTGTGTTTTCATATAGTTGCATGTAGAGCATTTTAGGTTGCATTGCATTAGAAGCACGTTCTGACTTTAGACGTTTATTGCTTTCATAGAGTTTAGAGAGTGAGTTGACCGATATTGAGATTCTCGTGCTCTATTTTGAAAATTTTGTATTGTTTGGATTGGGTGTTGAGTATGAGTTGATTGAGCCATGAATAGATGATATTGAGCATGTGGATATTGAGAACATGGTTTGATGCTTTGAATTACGTATTTGCAAGCCTGTGAGCTTTTGAGCCTTCTTGCTATCATCATATGCGATCTTGTTGATTGATTTGAGTGTATCATTCATGTTGTTAGAATTCTAGAACTTGCTCTCCGGTATCTCTGTCAAGGTCACATGTTGTATGCGGTGTAGAAAATGATCAAAGGCCATTTTTGTTAGCCCTTCAAGCCTTTTGCTTACCTAAGATGATATTGAAATCCCTAGTTAGCCAACTTGAGCCTATTGCCTAATTTCTTGATAGCAACAATTCAAGCCTTTAACTTGATATATTTGTTACCCCATACTTGAGCGTATAGCATTGAGTAAAGGGATTGAATGAGGTTGAATGGGTTGGAATTGAAAAGTTGGATAAATTGGTTGATGGGAACAAAAGGGGAAGAAAAGGAGAAGCAAAGAATGTTGAAAACTCACAAAAGAGTCAAAAAAAAAAAAAAATTAGCTTTATGAATGAGTTTTCTTTGAATGAACTTAGAGGCTAGGAATTGTAATGTGAGGTGATGGTGTTTTACAAAAGAAAGGGGATGAAGATAAAAAGAGTTGGTGAAAATGAGAGATGATTTGGGTAGCATATTAAGCTTTAATGTAGATGATTTATATGCTCACCGGTCTATACGCTCGAGTTTGAGTCACTCTATCTATATTTTCCTACCCTAACCAAAGAGCATTCATTACAACCAAATGAGAAAGTCCTTTTTGATTCACAAATTGCATACATTCTAGTGGCGGAGAAATGAGACGATTTGCAAGCATATGGTAATTCTACAACATTGAATTGATTTGAGCGTAAACACGTCCGATATTTATTTGAGATGAGAGTATACACTCGATCTTTGTGAGGCGTAATTCTTAGCAATTACCATGGTTTCTTTGATGTGTGCTCTATGTTAGATGTTTGAGGCTTGGTTTATTCGTTGCTTGACACCTACGATAAACAATGCGAATTTTATGGAGTTGTTGTGCGTTCTACTTTTCATTACTCCCAATCATGTTTTGTCTAGTTTTTAAAAGCGTTGACCGGGACTATGATTTAAGTTTGGGGGATTTTGATAGGTGTGAGTTTTGCATGTATTTTAGGGCATATTTATGGCTATAATTGTTTATAAACATGCAATAACGTGTATGAAATGGTATATATTCGCTCTTTGTGGGAAAGATATTACGCTTTGCTCGTTTTGTAGGAATTTAACGATATTTGGAGTGATTTTATGACAAATACGAGCATTGCAACCTAGAATCATCAAGAATCGGCGATTACACCCAATTGGAAGCCAACTATATGGATTCTAGAGTCATAGTGATGAGTCGTGTGTCAAAAGAAGCATGGATGATCAAACAACAAGGAGATTTATCTCAAGGAACATCCAAACGCGTATGGAATTTCCAGATTTGGCAGGGTTTAGTATTTTGGCCATAACTCTCTCTACAAAATTGATATTAAGGTGATTCAAGTGGCTATGGAAAGTTAAAAGAGAGGGCTACAACTCCTATGAAGACCCCGCAAACAAATTTGGACGTTTGGGTGGCGCACGGGTAACCCGTGCGTGGGCGCATATGACCCGTGCGCCCTCGAGACTGGATGTTTTCCTACGGCTTTGAGCACGGGTAACCCGTGCGTGGGCGGCACGACCGTGCGTTCTTGCAGAAAACTCCAAAAATGACAGCAAATTGACCTAGACTTCAAAAAAGGGTATAAATACCACTTCTTGGGGCGCACACCAAAGGAGGAAAGGTCTGGAAAAGACCCAAGAACACAAGAAATAGCTCAACTTCATCAAGGAAGAATCAAGAGAAGAATCGGGTCGAATCGGAGCTTGAGGATTGAAGATAAATCGAGAGATTATCCATTTCCCTAAGTTTTCTCATTCTTTGTGCTTTAATCTTTCATTTTAGCTTGTCATGAATATGAACAATTTGTCTATGAGTTGTTTATTTTTAATGAGTAGCTAAACTTCTTGTGATTTCCGGGTTTTGGAAGTAGATTAATTGAACTCTTGTTGAATGTTTTAATCTTAGTTGAAGTTATTGTCTTGAAGTCTATTTGAGTACTTTGAGCTTATTCTTGTTTTATTACTTGGCCAATGATTTAACATGTTTGATATATTGATTCATAATTCGAGAGATGAGTTTCAATATTAGATCTTGAGTACTTGACACGAATATTTGCATGAATCGAGAGGTTTGTAGATTTTTGTGAGAACATTTGATCTTTTGTGCATTTGGGAGTTGTGTATCTTATGTTGAGTAGAGATCTAGCATAGATATTTCAATCTACACTTTATATACATCTCGAGAGGAGGATAAAATACCGTTGTGATCGTCTTATAGGTGTATTGATAATAACTTTGGCTTTGATTAAATCGGACAACAAGAGGAATATTAATTGAAACCATAATCAGGGAATCCATTTCATTCTCTTGATAATTCCATTATTCTTAGTATCTTGTATTCTTGTGGTTATTCTTATCTTTACCTCCACAACAATCATCCAATTTCGATCGTCTAAATAAAAATAAGTCTATTTTGGTTCAATACTTAGCGCATAAATTTATTAGTCTCGTGGATATGACCTTGCTTACCCTATTCTATAAACTACACCGTACACTTGCGGTGAAACTAAAAATAAGGCGAACAATCACCCACTCAAAATGAATGGCTTAGAATTAATTTCACCAAACCCAAATATGTTAGTGATGTATTTTTAATTAGCACATAGTTAAGTCTTAGGCCTATAAATAGGCATTATGTGAAACATTTAAGAGTATCCCAAATTGGGATCAAAGACATTCCGATAGGGATCAAAAGAGGGCAATCCCGAGAGGGATTAGTAGAGGGCAATCCCAGGGATCAAGTGAGCATCACACTGTAAAGCAATCTGTGAGCAATCACATGAAAAGAGTAAAACTGATAATTCCTTCAATTTATTTCTCAATGTCTCTCCCATTTTCATACTTACACCCGTATACCCAATAGAATCTGGTGGAGGCGCATAACATTTTCGGATATTGTGAATTCTAATCGAAACAGAGAGAACGAAAGTGTTTCAGTAGTTTCAGCTGGAGGGGCTGTTCGTTGTGTTCTAGTTACTGAATTTGGCGAGGAAATTGAAATAGAGATAGTATCTCTAGACTTGAAACTGAATATCTTACACAGAACCATTTCCCGAAAATTGTTATGTTGCTCGATTGGAGAAGTTATTGGGATCTAGAATGGGAAGGGAAACTAGCTAGTGTTTGCGAATATAGTCGGACAGAATATCGAGTTGATGGAGTTAGAAGATTACAAGAAGCAGAGATGGTGTGAAAAGAAGAAACTGATTCATTTGCCGTTCTTGAAAAAAGACATTAATGATGGTGAGGCAAATTTAATCCCATTGCTTGCTAGAGAAGGTTACATATGGTTCTGGTTAGAAGATGAGAAAGAAGTATTTATTACAAAATTGGTTACATATCTTTGTACTTGATGGATTGGTGATTGACTTTACTGAGAGAATATTATCCAACTGCTTTGACATGGTTGCCATCGTTTATGAATTTGGATTGCACTAATTGTTTTTAGGGATAATTACAAAAACACCCCCGAGGATATGGCTAATTACAAAAGAACCCAGAAATATTTCAAAATTACAAAAGAAATCCCTTGAGTTTGATACTGTCTTAAATTTAAAGGGTTAAGTGTACTGTTTTTATAAATGTCAAGGAGATTTTGAATTTTTTTTTGCTTATAAAGGGGAAAATATAAGACGGAATCAAACCTCATGTTTTTTTTGTTGCAATTTTCAAAAATTTCTGGGTTTTTTTGTAACTAGCCCTAAGCTCAGGGGGCTTTTTGTAATTATTCCTTGTTTTTGTTTTGTTTTTCCTTTTGCTGGTAATGCTGCTGACAGATTAACATTTTGAGAGAATTATCGTTCATGAGCGTTATTTTCCATGGTATAAAATGTTCCTAATATTCGTCGCCTTTCACATTTAAACTTGTTACTTTGCCACCATCTGAAAATGGGGTAATGAGTGTCGGACCTTATTTCTTATAGACAGTGAAGAACAAATTAATGGTGGAGTCTTTTGAAGATCTACCTGTCGAGCAAAAACAATACTTTTACTAAACATCATACAACAACAATTATGATTATCATGGACTAGGATGATGATATGATCGAAGCAACTCATATCGTATCCATGGTTACAATTGCGAGCTTCAATCATTCATGTCTAAGACTCTACAATCTCTGGAGTTCGTTCAACAGTAAAGGTGTAATCAGATTGATAATGGAAAAAGAAATATATGTAGGGATTGGTTCAAATGAGACCACTCCTTCTAGGTGGGATCGTTGGGACTTTCATTGACCATTGATTAATAAATTTGGATGGATGAGATCTTTCCCCCTATTTTAAGTAACTGCCTCTCATGCGGGAAAATTTAGTAATTTTTCTTTTTGCCGAATTTATTTCGGGGGGCAAATCTGTAATCTGCGTCTGCGTACGTTTTCGGTGAAAAAATACAAGGAGGAGTGGGATCGTTGGGACTTTCATTGACCATTGATTAATAAATTTGGATGGATGAGATCTTTCCCCTATTTTAAGTAAGCGCCTCTCATGCGGGAAAATTTAGTAATTTTTCTTTTTGCCGAATTTATTTCGGGGGGCAAATCTGTAATCTGCAGCCCACGTTTTCGGTGAAAAAAATACCGTATCTTTGATTGTCGTGATTTGGGGGCAGATTATGTTTCAAAAACTTACGGTTTCATTTGGGTTTTACTCTTCTAATTTTTCCACCATTAAACTCATCTATATCTCGAGAGTTCGGGAAAAGAAAAAAAATCAAGCTTGTAGATGTTTTGAGGTTTAACAACTTTTAGGGTGTCTTCTTCATAGGTATCTGTGTTGTGTATAACTAACAAATACTTTATTCCTTTTAATTAGTTGATAAAATAGTTTTTTTTTTTATTTCACCAACTCGATTTTATGGTTTTAGGTATGTTTTCGAAGGCTTTTGATTTTCCATTGTTAAAGGTATGATGTTAATTATTATTATTATTATTATTATTATTATTATTATTATTATTATTATTATTATTATTATTATTATTATTATTTTGCGAGCATGTTTTTAAGTTTTCGGTTGTTTCTGTTCAGTTTAGGTTTTTTTAGAGTGAACAGGGGCTATTCATTTGTAATGGGGGAAGGACGATTTTGAGGGAATCGAACTCAGTATAAGTTTACTCTTTTTTTAAGGAGATGGATTTAGTTGTTCAATGTGTTTTTGAGAAGGTAGTATAAGTTAAATGTGTTGTTGTTTTTTCAGAAGATGAGGTGGAAGGCATAAATCGGAAGGGATGATGGGGAAAAAAATATCCAATTGATTTATAATGCATGAGTTTATTATATGTATTGCATAATTAGTTATATTATTATGCACAACTAGTTATATTATAATTCATAGTTCGATAATTTGCACTGTATAATTAGTTTAATTATATTGTATATTTAGCTCCTTCTCTGCATAATTAGCTTATCGACATTGCATAGTTATGTCTCTTACACACATATTTTGCTTTATTAACCGACAATTATTTTTATCATGTTGCATATTTAGATCTATTTTTTTGCATATTTAAATAAGATATAATGCAGACTAAGTTTACATTCAACGCACATGAGCTCAATTATAACGGGGACTTAATGCTTAGTTCATTTTTAGTGCATAGTTAGCTTACTGACATTGCATAGTTATCTCTCTTATACCGCATATTTAGCTTTATTATATTGCAATGTTATGTTTTTTTATTGCATAGTTAGGTATAGTTTCCTGCATAGTTAAGTAGGTTATACTGCATAATTATTTTTCAATCAATGCATAGTTTAAGTGCATCCATTTGGTATGAATAATTTGTATCTTGGTTTTTTACTGCTTAGATAGTGCATGAATATTGCATATTTAGTTTATTATCTAGGTATATTTACTTTTATTAGCTAATTTTTTTTCCCCAACTGTATTTGATGTTGCATAATTAGGTATCATTTGATGCATATTTAAGTATGTTATATTGTATATTTTTTATGTATAGTGGTGATTAAATTATATATTTTATATACATTTTAATTTTTTATGTAGTTGGATATGGCTTGTTTTAAAATACAGTGTTTTTTTTAAATTTTTATTATTAATTGTTATTTTTGTTTGAATGTGATATTTTTTCCGCAGTATTTGGTATCCAGAGGATGCGACCAAATGGGATGGGCCGTTCAAAAATCGGGTCCAATTAGACTATCTATGGGAATATTCGATATGCGACATATGGAGACTTACATGGCGGAGAGTTGAGGGGTTGGGACTGTGGGCTAGAGAGGAGTAATGCTACATAGATTGCTAATTGCGTACAGTGCACTTTCGCTTAACAATAACGCTTGACGGTGACAATGAGTAAAGATATAACAATTTGGAAGAAGCTAGGAATATGGGAAGAAGAAATTGTATTTTTTTAGGGGGAAGTATTTGATGTTTTGTAGTTGGACAGATTTTTGTTTTTTGTTTTTATTTTTATTTTTTGTGGTTAATTGTTATGGTGCATGGTGTAAAACGTTGATGTTCGTAATAGAATTTAAATATTTATAATAATTTTTTTATATATATATGTGTGTACATATTTTGTATTAATATTGCAGTATTTTAATTATTGTGTTTAGTAACTATTGTAGGAATTGCATACTTTAAATTAATATATTGCATATTTAGAAATAATATATTGTTTTCGTTAAGATGACTAAATTATCATATACCTAAAAATTTTATATCATACTGCTTTGCTTTTTTTTATTAAAAAAATACAATATATCAAATGCAGTCCAAATTGCATATTTAGAACAAATTTATTGTATAATTATAATTAACATGTTGTGTCTGTCCCCACTTCCATTCTGCATTTATCATGAAATTGAATTATCGTGCCTTTTTTTAGGAAAAGATTAAATTGAATTGGCGTGAGTTAATAGATATGTGTTCTATTTTGTAGGAGTCTGATTGAATTGACGTTATTTAATAAATTACATTTCAATTTTGTAGGAGTTTAAATGAATTGAGGTTATTAAATGGATATACATTCTTATTTTGTAGGAGTTCAATATGTAGTTTTTCATGTTATTTTTGCTTTGTCTATTGTACCCTTAGCATGATTAATTTTTAATTATTAATACTAGTGTTTTACCCCTGCGATGCAATGCACGGGTGCATATTATGAGGCATCTGTTTTGTACTGTGATGTGCCAATTTACTAATAATTCTACGAATTTTATATCTCCTGTATTATGATATAGCATCAAACAATTATTAAAAAATATTATTTAATGTTTTTATTGATGAAGTCAAAAAAAAATATCATACTTCATAATTATAAATAATACATTCAAGGCTGTATATTTGTGTTCCATTTTCGAAAAGTGATTTTTCATAGAACCGCTCAGACGTACCTGCATCGCCTATTCCGTTTTAGTCATGTCTAGATTTTTAATAAGTGTGAAAATTGATGTCACACTTTTTTTCAAGGTTATAGTAGTAAATTCAGATGAAAAATTATTTTTTAAAGTTGTTTGTATGTGTAAATTGGTGGCAAAGCTTTTTGCAAAAGCTCATTGTAAAATAAATGAAAAGTTAACACCTGTATATAAGATAATAGAAGAACTAAGTACAATAATTAATGAAATAGTAGTAAACAAAACATAGTTTTGACAATATTATTATTTTTATTAGATTTATTTTTTGGAGATATTTTTTATTTTTCCCGATTTTACCATGTATTTTATTTATTCATGTTATTAAGTTAATTTTTTTTTTTTTGAAATTTAGTTATGGAGATTTGTATTGTACTATTTGGATTTTCTATTTATTATGTTCTATTCGAGATCTCATATTTGGTATTTTTCAGGATGGACGATGCATGAATTGTATTTGTACAAAAATAATATTTAGTGATTGCAAATTTTTCAGAATTTCAATAAATAATCAAAATAGAAATTTAATTAATTTGATTATAAATCATACAGTTAAACAATATAAAAATAAATTATTATATTAAAAACTGGCCTCTTTAAGGACAATAAACTTGGTTGAAAATAAATTTTGTGAATGTGAATTGTATCTTTTTATTGAACATGTTTATCTATAAAAAAGTAACAATTTGAAAAAAAATACAATTTCTCAATGCTTTTAAATACAATCAACAAATAAAGTCATTTCAAATTCCAACATTTTTTAGGGTTTAAAAAGTTGAAGAATTGTTAGAATTATTAAAGGAATTAAACAAAAATCTTGTTTCATATTTAGCAACATGGGCAAATAAAACATTTCAAAAAATAAAAACTATTCTATTTTTATATATGTACATATATCAAAAAAATATCAAACAAACAACTTAATACCTAATAGTCAAAATGTACAATTCTAAAAGTTGAATATCAAAATACACTGATAAATATTTAAAAAATCTATTAACATGAAAAATATGTTAATAAATATAAGAAGTAATTTTATATAGATTATTATGAATAAATTCATATTAAATAAAAAAATTGTTTCTTCTTACGTGAATATATATAATTATAATGCTATGTATGAATATATACAATATATATAAATAATATTTGGATACATATTTTGAGATATTTTCTTCAATTAAAATGAATATTTTTTGATTTAATTTAATCAACTTAAATACAATTCTATATAATTATGAAGAAATTAGATAAGCTCAAATATAAACTATACATATATATAGTCAAAATACATGAATATACAAATTGATGTCCAGTAGCTCAAATGCATAATTTTTAAAGCCCATTATATAATAATGAATAAATATCATTTTATT
Source organism: Rehmannia glutinosa (assembly GCA_016081115.2). Classification (NCBI taxonomy): domain Eukaryota; kingdom Viridiplantae; phylum Streptophyta; class Magnoliopsida; order Lamiales; family Orobanchaceae; genus Rehmannia; species Rehmannia glutinosa. Next base: position 259,483 of record JABTTQ020002428.1, read on the forward strand.
ATGTTTATTGTTTTATTTTATATATGAAATATAGGTGTCAAACTGAAGATTGTAAAAATATGGTTAATTGGATATTATACGTCAAAAATGGATATAAAATGGAAAAATTATTAAAATTTAAAATAAAAAGGACAAATATAATAATTAATGCGGTACACACACAGATTTGGAAAGCTTATATAACTCTATCTTTTATATAACTTTAAAAAGTAATTTATTTAAAGAAAGTTGACCACCGATGATAATAAAATCTCATAAATCCAAAAAGTAAAAAATTTATTATTTTTAGAAACTGAAAAATGGGTGGGAAAATCAAGAGCTACTATTCTAAGAATAGTCTCTTATTATATATATATATATATTGATTTTTATGATGTTTAAATCTAAGCCACCCATGGAATTATTATAACGGTCCCAGATCGGTCCCCTACGGTCTCACATGAGTAATCGGTCTCATTGGATTCAACCCCCTATATATATATATGGGTTGAGTTATATGAGACAAAGTATATAATGAGTCCGCCGCAGAGGACAAATCTCAACCATTTTAAAAGCATAGATTTAACCAGTTTATAAATTATTTCTTTCCTAAATAACATATCACAAAAGTTAAATTAGTCACAATCATTCATTAAATACCAAACTAAACACGGACCATTACAGTTGAAGCTTTAGCAAAAAAAAAGATAAAAGTCGTCTCAGAGGAAAAAAAAGGGACCATTACAGTTGAAACTCTAGCTAAAAGTAGATAAAAGTCGTCTTCTTCAACACACCCTACTCTAGGGGTGGCCAAATTGAATCGAAACTGGGTTCCAAACTGGAACTGTAACCAGAACCGTGTAGACCGATTCCCGTTCCCGTTCCTTGGTCTAAAAACCGTGGAACGGTTAAACAGTCCTTTTAACTGCCAGTTTTAAGGCTAAAACCAACGATTTTAATTTTTTTTTGGGTAAATATATGATAGAAGAAATGTTAAATATTTATTTTGATTTTTTATATTCGCAACTGAATAAGACACATCTTAATATAAATGTTGTAAACGAGCCACGTGAATTTTGATTCCTCTATATCTTAAGAGGATATATAAGCAACTTAATATTATTTATATTAAGTCTAAAATTTGATATTATTATGAATATTAAGTCTAATCCCTCTTAATATTATTATTTATATTAAGTCCAAAATTTAATATTATTATGAATATTATGTCTAATTTTTTTTTCTCTTTTTTTATTTTATAACTGAATTTGATAAATTATTTTCAAAAAATAAAAAAGAAATGATTCCGGTTAAAATCGGAACCGAAATAGTGGAGGAACCGAGTACCAATTTGGAAATAGAACCGTGAGCCTCTGGTTCGAGGAACCGAATCTGGCGATTTTGAAAATATTAACCAAAAATAACCGTGTAATGGTTGAAAATGCACCAATTTTGGGGATCACGTGAGTCGTGAAGGGCACATGACGTATTCCGGCGAAAATTGAATTTGAAGAACAAAAATGTCCTCAATGTGTGAAAAGAATTTAATTGTTGGAAATTTTGCCATACCCTAACTAAGTGGACCAATTTTGCTTGGCTCCTATAGGATTTTTCAAAATTTTCAAAATCTCGGGTTGTTTTGTACGTAAATAGCCCAAATTTTAGGATTTTCTTTGTAATTATCTTATTAACAATTTTAAATTAGGAGCATACCCACCCAATTTTAGTTTGGACGTTTGACTGATTTTTTAAAGTGCCAGTTAAAAGTGCCATGGAATCCAGCTTCCAGATTTTCCATGAAAGGGAGCTTCAAAAAATGGAAGAATTCTGTTAGTGTTTGAACTTTTCAAACATTATTTCTCTTTCGATTTTTCTACCAGATTTCTGGTTACTTTCTTAACCGTTAATATTTTTAGTTTTTGAGGAGTTATTTTTTAGAAGTTAAAAGTTTAGTTTTCTAACTCCTTAGAAGTTACTTGTAGCGGGCGGTTTTCTCCTTAATCTTTGCAGGAAGTTTATTCCTATTTTCTTGTAGGAAGCTGTTCAAGAGACATCTATTTAAGGACCAGAAAACATCACAAGTCGACTACAGATTCAGAGTTTTAAGAGTTCATATTCCACCTTTTTCATATCAAAATTTTTTTGCAGAAGCTCAGTGATACCAAGAATGTTGGTCACATTGTTGGCATCATTTTTAGAACTCGAGTGTTGAGAGTTTGTGTGAGATATATTTAGTGTAGAATGAGAGTTTTGAGTACATTAAAGTATTCTCAGACTTTGTAAATGAGAGTTGTTGCTTTTGGAGAAACAAGGGGAGTTGTTCTTCTAGTTTCCTTGTTTACTATGTAATTTTTGTATTTTGTAAATAACATCATCCTTTGAAGAATTTTTGTTCTAATGAACACCGTACAAGTATTTTATACTTGTACAAAATTTTTAATTTCTTGTGTCTTATCTTTAAATCTGTCTTTATTTCATATATTGTGAAATTGTGTTTTAATTAAAGTATTTCACTGTGTTTTATAAAGTGTTGGTATCAAATTAGACACTTTGCATTTTTATAAGAATTAGACCCTTCAATTCTTTCAATTGGCATCAAGAGCCTTCACTAGACGTTACTTAGTATGATCCTGTGTTTTGCAGTATTTTTATGATGGAAATTCAGAGTAGTTCCATGGTTCGACCTCATGTTTTGGATGGAACGAACTACTCCTATTGGAAAGTGAAGATGAGGGCTTAATAAAGTCCATTGACGAACGAGCATGGAGATCTGTCCTTGCTGGTTGGACACCACCACGAATTGTTGATGCAGATGGTGATACAGTGATCAAACCAGAAATAGAATGGCTGAACGATGAAATTCAAATTGCTAGATTTAACTCTAAAGCTTTAAATGACATTTTCATTGGTGTAGATCTTTCTTTGTCAAAATAATTTCAAATTGTGTTTCTACAAAAGATGCTTGGGATGATTGCAGTTACATTGTGAAGGAACACATGGAGTTAGAAGAACAAAGCTGAGATTACTTGCCAACAGATTTGAGAATCTTCGGATGGAAGAGGATGAAACCATTGCATCCTACAATGAAAAAATCTATTACATTGCTAATGAGGCACAATCTCTTGGAGATCCTATTAGCAATGTGTTAAAAAATTTATTGTTTAGATTTTGATGAATGTCATGTAAAACTTAGATTAGAATGCTGGCACCCCATTTTCCTTGGAATTCTCATTGTAATAGATAGGGATGAATGAGCTGAGTCAAGTCAGCTATGCCTGGGAATACAAGAAGTCAATCAAGATCAAGTGAAGACTCATTGAGGAACAAGCGAGCATGGCCAAGAAAGAAGATCAAGGACTCGATTTGAAGGAGTATCGGGGTGATGATCTGTTTGTATGAAGAGTCGATCAAGTCAACTCAAGAAGCCAAGTCTCAAGTTGAAGTGACGGTTGAGTCATCCATTGATTGAAAGCTAACTCATGTCACAGGGGAATAAAAGCTGATCAAGTCAAGACAACCTGAACGTGATCCGTTGATAAAAGTTAAGAATGTTACTCGAGAATAGTAACTTTGTTAAAGTTGTCGAGAGATAAAGTGTTAGTTCGATTGTGTGCAAAAGGAACAAACCAATGGGAAGCACTGCACAAGTGTCGAGAGATTTTGCAATCTTTGCAAGACATTAAATACGAGGAAATGTCAATATCAAGGATTTGCGACAAGACAAGCCAACAAACACAAGTGACTTTTGAAAATCGGCCTATCTTTTCAGGCGATTTTTGAAAAGTTCACTATAAAAAGATGAAGAATCACATTGAGAAAAGGTTACCCGAACTAGCATACCCGAGAAATCAAGCAATATCAAATCAGTAACAAAGACAAAATATTCTCAAGTTATTCAAGCAAAATCCTCAAGCCTAAATCTCGAAGGAAATCGATCCAATACCAAGCCGTGAAGGAAAGACACCTTCAACTGTTGAAGAGGAAACTTTTGAAGAATAAATCTTTCAAAGAAACTTTTAACACTTGCTTTCTCAAAAGTTATTTTTATTCAAAGACAAAGTTATTATCATGGAAACAAATTTGATACACGTTCCTATGTTCACTATTGAGGAGTTTGATGATTTGGAAAATTCATATGCGAGCTCATCTATCGCTTTACATGATGAAATGTGGCGATGATAGAGGATGGGCGGCTGCAAATCTCGAAAGTAAACACATCGCAAGGAGAAGCATTTGCGCATTTGAAGGTGAAGAAAGGCATGTGGTGAGGCAAAAACCAACCTTAGTTGAAAAACCAAGGACTGAATGGACGAATGATGACAGAAAGAGATACAACTTGGACAATATGGCCAAGGATATTCTTTACAAGACTCTGGACAAAGCAATGTTCAATAAAGTCAAATCATGCAAAACAACAAAAGAAATCTGGGATAAACTAACCTTAATTTGTGAAGGATCGAGCAAATTAAAGAAAACAAATTATCTTTTTTTGTTCAAAAGTTTGAAAACTTTAAAATGCTTGCGGTGAGACAATGGATCATTTGGATGCTAGATTCATTTGAAATAACAAATGAGCTTTCAAAGACTTGGAAAAGAATACACACAAAAAGAGACGTGTATGAAGATTCTGAGGAGCCTCCCAGCTGAATGGGAAATGAAGACCATGGCTCTAAGGCACTCGATGGACCTATCAAAAACATCCAATCAGGAGCTATTCTCAGACCTCAAAGCTTATGAGTTTGAGTGAGAAGAAAGGATCAAGAGGAGACAGTTGTACCCCAAGCGGCTTCACTTATAGTCAAGGATGGGAAGAGAGCCGAGGTCAAAAAGCCATTGACCAGGAGAAATTGCCCGATGGTCAAAATATTCAATAAGTTCTTCAACAAGAACTACAAAAGAAACAAAGGTGAATCCTCCAGGAGACATTGGCTCCTCCAAGTCAATGGAAGATAGGCCACCCAAGAGAACTCGAGCATCAAAGGTTGAATATCGAGAGCCGATAACCCAAGAACGGAAAGAGCGATCAAAAGGCGAGAACTGTGTTGGGCGTAGACAACCAGGACACTTTGCTATTTTTGTCCATATCCGAGAGTCAATAAATACGGGAATGAAGAAGAAAAAAAGTCTTGATAGAAAGAAGACAGAAAAAAAGGCTATGTTGGCTGCAGAGGCTGCGAGAGACAGCTAAGTCTAAAGAAGCAGATTTCGAGAGAGTAGTGAAGCGACTACTCAAGTGATTCGAAGAAGAAGCAATGATCATGTCTAATGGCTAAAGAACAAGATCAACTTTGACCAAGAAAGTGAGGTACACTCTAACTCATCTCACTCATATTCTAGTGATAGTAATTGTGACACACACACTTCATCACCCACTGATCTTTATGATTCATTAGGAAAAATGATGAAAGATTTTGAGCACATTAAATCCTCACACACACTATTAAACGAGGAAAACAACTGACTTAAAAGCCAAAACTCACGGTGACTAAGGAGATGAGTACTCTAAATCACGTAGGCGATGAGAACATAGAGTGAATCTTTGAGAATGCTAAACTAATAAGAGAGATAACTGCTATAGAAAAGAGGGAAAATGATCTTAAAAATGTGATTGCATCATTTACAGAGGCATCTAAATCATTGGATGACCTTATTATGAGCCAAAAAGAATGCAGAGATAAAACAGGAATAGGATTCAATTCCTTTGTACACAGTCAAACTTCCAGAGTGATTTTGGAAAAAGGATCTTCAAGTAATGAATCATCCCAAAAATCCAAGACACCAAATGTTGCACCCACATTCACTCCAAAGCACAATCACAAACAAACTGGCCTTGGATATAAAGGAAAAGGAAAACAACTTGATTAAGTATCTTTGAGAGGACAGCTGAGAAGAAATCCAGCAGAGTTCCTCAGCAAACTCCAAATAGGAAGTACTCTGTAAAGAACAAACAGAGCTACCAAAAACCCCATAAGATTTATCAAAGAATCACATATGATGGGAATGGTAGAAACTACCCAAGCCAAGCTGATTGGAATAATGTGAAATATCAGCAAAGACCTATGGAATATAAGCCCCAAATGGCAAAGGCCTAGAACTCAAGAAAGGTCACTCCAAAGGCAAAAGAGCTATCATCGGCACACATATGCACCCGGACACTACACTAAGAAATATCACAACTACCCAAAGAAGGCAATTGCTAAAACACACACATACATACGGACAAAAGAGACGGTTGTATGAACACAAAAGCCCCCAAGCAATTTGCCAAAGTGAGTTATGATTATGGCACATATAGATGGCAACCTCTTTAGAGTCAAGTCATTTGGCTATAGGTTGGTTGGATCATCTTACATCACTAACCCTTCAGGACCCGGACAAGCATGGGTACCTAAAAACTAATTTCCTTGATTGCGGGTTCAAGCAGTGAGTGCAAGGAGCCTGGTACATGGATAGTGGTTGTTCCGGACACATGACAGGAAACAAGAAAAATTTGTCAAAATTCAAGGAGATTAGAGGCGCAAAAGTCATATTTGGAGGAAATGAAGCTTCAGGGAAATAAGAGCCTTTGGATCCATCAAGAAAAATGGATTAGAAATCACGGATGTTGCATATGTTGAAGGTCTCAACTTCAACCTATTAAGCATCACCAACTCTGTGACAAGGGCTATAATGTTGGATTCAATATGAGAGTGTGCCAAATTAAAGATCTGAATCAAATAAATTAGTGTTGCAAGGATCCGGACAAAACAACATGTATGTGGTAGGCGGTCGATTGCCACACCAAGCACTTGTCGATAGCAAAAAGTACACCCGAATCAAGTTGGTGGCACAAGAAGTCGAAGTCATCGAACTTCAAGACAATCAATAAGCTTGCAAGGAGTCATCTTGTGGAAGGATTTCCAAACTCGGTGTACAAGAAGGAAAGTGTTTGTGATGCATGCGGATGGGAAGCGGATCAAATCATCATTCAAAGAGAAGCCCGATCCTTCTTCAACAAGGATATTACATCTGTTACACATGGATTTATTTGGTCTGTTGAACCCCAAAGCATAAGTGGAAAGAAATACACTTTAGTGGTGGTGGATGATTATTCAAGATATACATGGACAATCTTTATGTGCAAAAAGAAAAAAACGTTGCGAAATTACCCACGGTGATGAGAAGAGTTCAAAATGAGAAGAGTCAAACCATTATAAAGATAAGGTCGATAGAGGAACCGAGTTTGTCAATGGGATAATAACTCGATTGTGTTGAAAATGATATTGCTCATGAATTATCTGCGGCAAGGACTCACAGAATGGAGTAGCGAGAAGAAGAAGCAGAACTCTCAAGGAATCTGCAAGGACCATGTTAGTGAAGGTCGGATTGCTAAAAGATTTTGGGCTAAAGCCATAAACACTGCATGCTATACTCAAATAGATGCATGATTAATAGACGGTGACAAAGACTCCTATGAAATATGGGCGGGAGAAAGCCAAATGTTGGGTATTTTAGAATATTTGGATGTAAATGCTTTATCCACAACAATGGCAAAGATAATCTAAAGGATTTTGATGCTAAAGCGATGAAGGTATCTTTTTGGTATACTCGGTGAAAGTAAAGCCTATAGAGTGTTGAACAAGAGGACTATGGTCACAAAAGAGTCTATTCATGTGGTTTTGATGAGCCCAATGTGAATGGAGAAGATATTGAAGAGTTAGGCGATAAAATTTGAATCAACCAACTATGCAAAAAGAGTCCCTATGTTGAAGTGAAAGTGGAGCAATCAACCAAGATGAAGATGAGACAATTTGAGTCTCAAAGACTCGCTTGGAAAATCTGCGATTGAATGATAGTGAAAGAGTGCTCAAGACAACACACTGCAAAGACGATCGAACCCGGTGATTTTCAACTTTGATGTGAGATGGTGAGAGACCATCCACGAGCTAGTCATTGGAGATGTGAGAGATGGTGTAAGAACCAGATCGAGCTCAACAAGAAGCAATGTTCACTTGTTTTATTTCCCAAATAGAGCCAAAAGATGTGTCCCAAGCATTGGAAGACACACATTGGATTCAAGCCATGCAAGAAGAGTTTAATCAATTTGAAAGGAACAAAGTATGGGAATTGGTACAAAGACCAACCCATCAAAATGTTATTGGCACAAAATGGGTTTTCAGAAACAAGATGAATGAAGAAGGATCTGTGGTAAGAAACAAAGCAAGATTGGTAGCCAAATGGTAATTCCAAGAAAAGGGAATAGATTTTGATGAAACATTTGCTCCTGTTGCAAGACTAGAAGATATAAGGATGTTTCTTGCCTATGCTGCACACAAAAACTTTAATGTAAACCAAATGGATGTGAAAAGTGCATTTTTAAATGGATTGTTGGAAAAAGAAGTCTATGTTGAGCAACCTCCAGGCTTTGAGCAGAAGACCATTGGAGATAAGGTGTACAAGCTCAAGAAAGCTCTATATGGATTGAAACAAGCACCTAGAGCATGGTATGACACATTGTCTCAATTTCTAATTGACAATGGATTCACCAAAGGCAAAGTGGCGAACACTCTTGAGAATTCAAAATGGAGAGAGTATCTTTGCTTGTTCTAATATATGTGGATGACATCATTTTTGGATGGAACCTTCATAAGTCAAACAAAGTACACGAGAGATTTAATGAAGAAATTTGGTATGGAAGAGAAGTCTTACGTGAAAATACCAATGAATACATCGGTCAAGATGGACATGGATGCGAGATGGTAAAGTGTAGATCAAACAAGATACAAAGCACTTATTGGATCACTGCTCTATTTAACAAGTAGGCTAGACATCACCTTTGATGTAGGTGTATGTGCAAGATTTCAATCTGCTCCAAAGGAAAGCCATATGTTGCATGCTAAGAGAATCCTAAGATATTTGAAAGGATGCCGGGAAGTCGGCTTGTGGTATCCAAAGGAAGGTGGATTCAAGCTTATTGGTTACTCGGACTCGACTACGTTGGATGTAGAGTTGAGGAAGAGTACTTGAGGAACTTGTCAAATGCTTGGAAACATATTGGTTTCCTAGTTTAGCAAGAAGCAAAACTCAATAGCCACATCCACAATCAAGCGAGTACATAGTTGCGGGCGGCTATTGTGCCCAAGTCTTATGGATGAGACAACAAGCGAGAGACTATGAAATTGAAGAAAAAGAGATTCCAATTATGTGTGATAACACAAGTGCTATTGCAATCACTCGAGAATCCTGTGTTTCATTCAAGAACAAAGAACATTGATGTCGAGATATCATTTTATAAGAGATCATGTTGAAAACAAAGACATCACTTTGGAATACATCTCAAGCGATAAACAGTTAATGACATATTCACCAAACCCCTATGTGAATCAAGATTTGAAGAGCTTAAGCATGAGCTAGGGTTAATTGGTGAGTTGACACTCGAGAAGACTCAATGAGAAAAGATGGAATGTGAAAAGATGAAAAGAGAACAAATCTCATGAATCGGCCAAGTGAATTAGTCAGATCGGAAAAGTCGGTGACAATTTGAGTCACTATCGAAAGGAGAGAAGAAGAGTTGAGTCATTTTTGTGTAGTAAGGTGAGTCATTTATGAGCTAAGTGACAAAAACGATCGTTTTTAATGAGCGGGAATGCTTTTAAGGATGCGTCAGTGTAATAATGACGCGTACGAGGTCAAAAGTTGCGAGTAAGCATATGATTGGATATAAATGCTGCCGCATTAAATGCAATGTGACGTGCTAAATCTGAGCCGTTGATCTCGATCAAAATTCAAAAACTGAAAACACATCCTTTCATAACCCTTATATACTCATATTTTCAGTTTCTTCTCTCACACTTAAAAACTATTCATCTTCAAACATACGAAAGCAAGTTCTTTTCTCTCGAAAACCCTACAAGTTCTCAAGCAAGTTCATCAAGATTTAATCAGTAGAAACTTCCAAAAATGCCACCAAAGATTGATTTCGTCAAGTTATCGAAGCAAATCCACTCTGGTTCGACTATGGATTTTGAAGGAATGGTGAAACAGAGTTCTGATGAAACCCTAGTGAAGAAGATAGCTGATATGCTTGAAAAGGCCGGTCTAAAACCTTTTTTTACGTTGGAGTACTCGCACACCTACCTGGAAGAGGTGGCACAGTTCTATGTGAATCCAGAGGTACAAGACGAAGGTATCAAGTCCTCCGTCCACCGCAAGGATATCATGATCACTGCTAAGGACCTTGCAGAGCACTATTTATTACCGTCCGAGGGTATGCGGAAATATCTGGTGATGTGGACTTGGGCTGCTGCATGGAAAGAAGTAGCCAAACCCGAGTGTCTTTGCGAAGGTGGTCTACCACGGTGACAAGAAATTGCTTGAAGGATGACTATCACAAGGTGATGGATGTCGTCTCAAAATGCGTGGATATGAAGTTTGGCGGCTTCAATCAAGCTGTCAAAGACTAGTCGATCATCATGGCTGCGATCATGCAAGGAAAAAGAAAGTTAAGCGGGCTGAGTTCGTATCGGCCAGACTCTACCGAGCGTTGTGAATAAATCTTTCAAGGAAGATGGATCCTTTGGAGGATCACTTGGCTATAGCCTAGTTATTGGGCACTTGATGGAAGCGAAGGGCATTCCCCTTCAACATGGAAAGCCTTTCCATGTAAACAAGAAAGATGTTCAGGGCTAACCTTTGAAGCCGAGAGAAGAGAGCCCATGCGAAGAGGGCGGATACAAGTGAGGGGAATCAGCGACCGTGAGGAAACAGTTGTTGTCTCCCCTCCCAAGAAAAAAAAGCGCCCTTGCGGTGCGAATAAGAAAGCTACCCCTGCAAAAAGAAGAAAGACGAACTGCCTGTGCGGCCAAGTCACCTGCCCGAGCAGTGTGTCTCCTGCCCACGCAGACTAAGGCGGAGAAGGAAGCCCAAATACCTTCTCCGGCCGTCGGAAAGAAGAGGACGCCAAGCCAAGAAAAGCGACTCCTCCAACCTAGAAAAGATGCTCCGCCTCTCTGCCGCCACGGTACACGAAAAGGAGGAATCCGAACCGGATATTCCTCGGTAAGGACTAAGAGAAGGAAGAGAATCTCCAAGCTTTGAGCTTGAGAAGGCAGTGAGTCTGCAACTCGGTGGAGAAAACCCCCGAGGCTGGCGAGGAAGTGCGGTCTCAGAAATCGTTGATGAAATAGCCAAATCTGAAGGTGATCGGTAGAGGCACTTAGAAGACCAGTGTGGGACGAGAACAGGCGAGGAGGAAGAAGCGGCGGAGACAACAGAATCCCCTGCTTTGAAAGGGTTGTGTCTCCACCCGCCCCGATCTTTCTTTGAAGGAGAAGAAGCGAAGAGAGTATGCTACCTTCCATTCCCAAAAAGGAAGGACAAGAATAAGATGATGATGATGATGTCATCATGTAATCACCGTATATCCGGATATTCAGCGCCGTCTGCGTGAATAGAGGCATGGAAGCTAAGCCACTCCGAGTGCGATTCGAACGCCCTTATTTTATAGAAGAGGAAGAAGAATTAATGCAATTCCTAGGGATTACCACTGCAAAGACAGGCTCTTGATGAAGAGAATTGCATGGACATCCTCCGTATCATAAAGGCGGACGAGAAAGACAAAGCTGAAGAGCAAGCCCGTGCACTGGAGAAGGCAAACATATGTCCTTTCTTTGGAACTCTAGAACACACTCACCCTCATTTTGATATGTTCTCCTAGAAAGTGATGAAGACTTGTATCATTTCTTTGCACAAGAAAAGTCGAGAAATGCAACAAGCTCTAAGGGAATCCAGGTTGATGACGAAAGCGGCGATTGATGGAAGGACCAGGAGAGTCCTCAAAATCTCTCATGGAGATAGACCGTTGGTAATGGTGCGGCCAGTTACCCACGATTATCGCTGCGACCACGTCCCCAGTACACTCAGAAGATGGGTCCAAGGGACTTGGCAATGAGACTGGGAATTTGGGCACCCAAGTTGAGCCAACCCCTATTGAAGGTGTGTTACCACCTGCCCCCACGGCTTAGCACTCAATGGAAGCGTGAGAGTTTGGACGAGTAACCCCACTATCGGTTACTCGGTGGTGCGCCGAGGGGAAACTCACTCCACCGCAGCAAGGTCGGAGGATGCTGCAGATGACTCCGCAATGAAGAAAGGAGGCAAAGTGGAGAAATAAAATGACATAGAACAACAGCAAGTTGACACTGATGAAGCTCAGACAGTTGAGTTTGTCCCAATGAAGTGACAAGCTGCTGCAGCCGAGGACTTGTTGTTGCAAATCGAGGCAAAGGATGGGCCTTGAAAGTGTAATCCAAGGGTTGAGACCCCTTCGGATGCCAATGTCCAAGACCCTAAGACAAGCTGTGTCTATCGAAGGGATTGCCGAAGACCTCATTGCGATTGAGCTGCTGGAGGTATTGAAGGCCCAAGGAGGTTGAGACTTCCCGGGTAAAAATCAAAGAGAAAAGAGCATCCTCAAGTCATCATTGCTTGACTCGAGAGAGGAAATCGATTGCTCTTCATGATTCCCAGGACAACCCGACATAACATTCTTGGGATCTGAAAACGAAGTGAGTCCACCCCTGCTGCAAAGGACTCGGTGAGGATGTTCTTCCAAGTCGAGTAAGGAAATTCAAAAGCTGCTCGTCAAACTTTTAACCGATGATGAACCTAACCCCCAGGTTCTATCATCCTCCGATGATCTTTGAAAAGCGATTGGGGACATGCAACTTCATTTAGCGAGAATCTCTGAGGCCGAGCCGAAGGCTGTTAAGGCAGTGAGGCTCGATCAGTAGCCAATCTACTCAACAAGGCCCGGTGAGACCGAATCATCTACGCAGCTCCTAAAAGTGCAGAGGCTCGACTCAACCAGGATCATCACGAGCACGAACAATTGTAGAATCAATACCATATGCGTGATGATGCATTGAATAAACTTTTCCTTTTCGATTGAGTTGCCGGCCTTGAAGAAGAAACATCCCATGAGGAGCGGCGTTTCAATATCAAGTAGATCCAATAATTCCCACTGATTCCATTGTTCCAGCAGACTTTGATTTTGATGCTGCTTGGCCGCTTGGTGAAACCGAGGTAACAAGCGAGATCCGTGATGTCTTCAAAGAAAATCTGTGGAGAGATTGAGAATATTGAAAGGCACCAGGCTTCACTAGATATGCGGCTGGACAATAGGGATGCCAACCTCACAGTAGATTTGCGAGGGATTGTGGCACGAATCAGGGAGTGGTGTCAACAGCAGAGTACAATGCGATATGAACAAGTTAGATACTTCAAAGCATTGTACAACAAGATGCTCATCTGAGCGCTAACAATCTTGTGAGGGAAGCGAGAGGATGATGTGAACATTGATAGAATGCATGCCTCTCATACCACTGAGATGGAGCTGCTGCGTGAATTTCAACGCAAAGAACTTCTGCGTGTGGAAGAGAACATGAATGCCAAATTCAGCCTTCTCATGGCTGAAATAAAATTGGTGGCGGTCGAATCCAAAGCCACCGGCTCAGAAATTCGAATAGCATACTCTGCGAGTAGACTCAAGCAGAATTCAGCTATTATTTGGACTTTGATGATGCCAAAAAAGAGGGGAAGATGAATACCTGAGGATTTTGAAGGAAGTAAAAACTGTTGAGAAAAAGAAAGAGACAGCTGATGAGAATAAGAAGGAAAATGGAAAAGCTGTTGAGGGGGAAAGGTCAAAGGATGTGACATTAATGCTTTGAAACCCTCAAAGAAGGTCATGTCACAACTAGTATAATCAGCAAACTTAGGGGGACTCTGCCACTCCAACACTCTTTGTGCCTATGTCCGAGAGAAGAAAAATTGTGGAAGCGAGGGATGAAGGAGGTTGAAAGAAAGACGGATGCCCGTGTACTAGAAATCTTGAAAGGTTATGGAGGCATTAGGCGGGAAAGGACACAGATGTCATTCGGATGATGGGGCAAGAGCAAGATCCGTTGAAGAATTTAAAACGCTCGAATCGAAAGATACTTCAAAAACATGTCCATAGCCCAAACCTGGGACTTGTCTTTGGGAGAAGGTCTAAAGCTGTGTGAAGAAGGCGATGGGCGGAGACTACTAGCGGCCGGTCACCGTGGTAAGAAGAAGACTCTAATACGATACACGCCCGAGGCAAGAAAGGAAGGATCTACTGGGCTAGGTATGATGAAGTAGCCAATCGGGAAGTGGCTAGGAAGAATGCTGAATATGTGAAGAGAATTGAAGAAGAAAACAGAAGACAAGATCAGCTGTGGCAAGAGAGGCAAGAAAGAAAAAGGAAAAATGAAGCTGCAAAGAGAGCCTACGAAAAGAAGAAAGCAGCTGAAGAGGAAAAGAAGAGGAAGAGAGCTGATGACGACAAAGCTGAAGAGCAAAGGAGGAGGCACCGAAGGCGATGAAGTGTTGCTGCTAGCCCTTCGTGTATTTTACTTTTGTAAATACATATGTATGTAAGTCATCTGTACATTTAATAAAATATTGTTGTATTTTCTCTCTATTTCTGTATCTTTGAATAGATGCTTGAAATTGGCTTAGATATGATTATGCTCTGATACACCTTGTAAACAGCTGTGTAAAGGACAAGAATGCTATGATCAATAAAATGATTGATTCTACGCATACATTCTTTGTTACTGCATTGTCTGTATGTATCTATGCTGTTTACATGTTAATTAATGTTTTAAGTTTTGGCATAATCAAAAGGGGAAATTGTTGGGAAATTTATTGTTTAGATTTTGATGAATGTCATGTAAAACTTAGATTATAATGTTGGCACCCCATTTTCCTTGTAATTCTCATTGTAATAGATAGAAATTTGAATAAGTGAGTCAAATCGCTATGCTGGGAATACAAGAACTCAATGAAGATCAAGTGAAGACTCCGCGGAGGAACAACTGAGCATTGCCAAGAAAGAAGATCAAGGACTCGGATGAAGGAGTATCGGTGTGACAAATCTGGTGTATGAAGAGTCGATCAAGTCAACTCAAGAAGCAAGTCTCAAGTTGAAGTGGCGGTTGAGTCATCCATTGATTGAAAGCTAACTCATGTCACTCACAGGGAATAAAAGACTGCGATCAAGTCAAGACAAGCTGAACGAGATCCGTTGATAAAAGTCAAGAATGTTACTCGAGAATAGTAACTGTTAAAGTTATCGAGAGATAAAGTGTTAGTTCGATTGTGTGCAAAAGGAACAAACCAATGGAAAGGACTACACAAGTGTCGAGATTTGAAATCTTTAAGACATTAAATAAGAGGAAATGTCAACATCAAGGATGCAACAAGACAAGCCAACAAACACAAGTGACTTTTATCGGCTATCTCTTTCAGGCGATTTTTGAAAAGTTCACTTTGTAAAAAGGTGAGAATCACATTGAAAAGGTTACTGAACTAGCACACCCGAGAAATCAAGAAATATCCAAACTGTAACTGCAAAATATTCTCAAGTTATTCAAGCAAAATCTTCAAGCCTAAATCTCGAAGAAATCGATCCAACACCAAAGTTTTGTGAAGGAAAGACAACTTCAATTTGTTGAAGAGGAAACTTTTGAAGAATCAAAAGGGGTCTACTTTCCAAGGAGGATTGTAGGAAGGTTCAAGGTCGAACCAATCTCAAGTTATTGGAGGGCTTCGTGATCAAATCTAAGAAGCTTGAGAAAGTAAGTTGAAGTAGCAAGGCAACCGCCCGTGAAGAAGTGAGTCGGACGAGAAGTTTGTGTGACCAAGGCATCTCAGATCGAGTCCAAGGAGCAAGTCATTGCGTGATCAAGACTTATCTCTAGGTGATAACCACTTTGTACTACGATCATTACTTAGTGGATTCCTCCAGGAGTGGGAGAAGAGAGGAGTAGAAGAATTACCCCATCTTGAACCTCTATAAAATTTACTTGTCATTTACAATTCAACATATTTACATTCGCACACATATTTAATATCTCTTGATAATTTGCTATCAAGTGATAATTAACAAAGTGCTAAAACCAAGTGTTAAAACAAAGTTAAATTAAATTCAATGGTGTTAAGTCTTCCATTTGAAAAACTCATCACAGCCCAAGTTAAGGTTTTGTGCGAGCAGTGAGTTATTCTATCAACGGCTATCGAGTGCGTTGAGTGGCTAACTCTTTGATTAACTAACTTTGTCCCTTAAGGACTTAGCTGTGTAATTAACTCTGTAAGACTAAAATCGAAAAGTTGGTAAGGTTTATTCAACCCCCTTCTAAACCTTACTCAAACCCCTTGGGACCTACACAATGAAAGGATGGTAAGTAAGCTAATGAGGTCTCTTCCTGAGAGATACAATGTTAAGATTTATACTATTGAAGAAACCAAAAATACTGATACTCTTAGACTTGATGAACTCATTGGTATTTTACAAACTTTTGAGTTAAATTTGGCACAACAAAAAGAACATCAAGTTAAAGATAAAGGCAAAAGTATTGTTTTCAAATCTGAAACTGATGCTGGTTTTTGTGATGATGCAAATGAATGATTTTGCAATAGAAAATCTTATTAAGGATTTGCAGGATGTTGATTTAAATGAAGATTCTATTGCTTTTTTAACTAAAAGGTTTAATAATTTTCTCAGTAAATCAAACAGAAAGAATGATTTCACACCTTCTGGAAACAATAGAGATTTCAAGTCTAAGAGACAATTTTCTGGAAATTCTTCAAACTTCCCTAAAACATTTGAATCTAATCAAGAGAACAATTCTTTCAAACCAAAAAATCTTGATTCGATTCAATGTCGTGCTTGCAAAGGATTTGGTCACTATGCAAATCAATGTGCAAACACTCCTAGGGAAAGAGGTATGAATCTAACTGTATCTCTTAGTGATGAAGAGTCTGAAAAAAACAAATTAGAGGAAGATGAAAGCTGCAAAGGTCGATGACTATTCTGGAGAAAGATCAGGTAAGTTCTGAGGGATTAAAAAATGATGCTGTAAGTGTTACATCATTTCAGACATCACAAAACAGGTACAGTGAGTTTGTGTATGATTTTGTTGATCATTTTAGATCTGCTCTTTGTTTGTCACCTAGAAAACTTGAGGATAATTGTGAGGATGATGATGATATTATCAAGGAAAATGACATTTTGAGAGAATTTGTTTCTAGATTAGAAGTTATGTTAACAAAGAAAGACAAGGAACTTGAAATGACTAAGTCCGAACTCAATGGTGTCAAAAAGACTGTGAGTAATTTTGATTCAAGTTCTGCTTTCATTGATGACATATTTTTGAAAGCTAGATTTGATAAATCTGGATTAGGTTTTACTAAACCTACCAAAACAGATTCTTGTCAAAAGTGAGAACTTTCTTTGAAAAATGGTGGCATTGGTAAGAATAATAGATCTTTTCTCAAAAGCAATTTCAAGAAATCTGAGAGTGTTTTGAAACGAAAATTTGTCTGCCCTTATTGTTTTAAACCTGGGTATATCAAACTTTTATGTTTTAAACTGAAGAAAGATAAGGCCTTAGGTAAAATGATGCCAGATATGATGTCTGACATTACTGAAAATATAAACACTTTCAAAACTACAGAGATTTCTTCTGATTTTGATAATGATCTGGTTTGCACTGATGATCAGTTATGTCTTGTTGTGTATACTTCACTTAGAACTAATGTGGAAGGAACATGGTATTTTGATAGTGGATGCTCACGACACGTGACTGGTACTCGTGAATAGTTGTGATTATGTATCTGTTAATGGTGGTAAAGTTGATTTGGTGGTGGTATGAAAGGTCAAATAGTTGGAAAAGGAACACTTCATGTAAATGGTCTTCCTGGTTTGAAAAATGTGCTGCATGTGAATGGTCTTTTTGCAAATTTGATCAGCATTAGTCAACTATGTGATGATAATTTGCATGTGAAATTTGATAGAGATTCATGTTCTGTTTTTAATGATAACAATGCTTGTGTCATGGTTGGTACAAGGTCTATGGATAATTGTTACATGGTTGAACTGAATCAAAATTGTCATCATGTTGAGACTAAAGAGTACATGTTGTGGCATCAAAAACTTGGGCATGTAAATTTTAGAAACATGTTTAAGTTAATCAATTTAGAAGTTGTGAGAGGTATTCCTAAACTTCAAGTTAAAGGGAAAGTAACACAAGTTTGTGGTCCATGCCAAAAAGGTAAACAAACAAGAGTTCCATGTCATGTGTTACAACATTTTAGTACTTCTCATTGTTTTGAACTACTATACATGGATTTGATGGGTTCTGTAGAAATGGAAAGCTTAGGTGGAAGGAAATATTCCTTTGTTTGTGTAGATGATTTATTAAGATATTCTGGGGTTGAGTTCTTGAGAGATAAATCTGAAACTTTTGAAGTGTTTAAAAAATTGTATTTGAGAATTTGCAACATGCATGGTTCTAACATTGCAAGAATTAGATCTGATCATGGAAAAGAGTTTGAAAATTCTTCTTTTTCTAATTTCTGCAATGAAAAAGGCATTTTTCATGAGTTTTCAGCTCCCATTACACCTCAATAGAATGAGATTGCTGAAAGAAAAAATAGAACCTTGCAAGAAATGGCAAGAGTAATGTTGTGTTCCAAAAACATTTCAAAAATATTTTGGGCAGAGGCATTGAATATTGCCTGTCACATTTCAAACCGTGTTTACTTGAGACTAGGTACTACTATGACAAGTTGTGAGATTTTGAAAGGGAAAAAGTCCAATCTCAAGTATTTTCACGTTTTTGGTTGTGTGTGTTACATTTTGAATGATAGAGAATATCTTGGTAAATTTGATGCAAAAAATGACAAAGGAATGTTTCTTGGATATTCCAAGAATAGTCATACGTATATGATTTATAATCTTAGAAGTTAGAACTAGGACTATTCAAGAGACTGTGAATGTGGTGTTTGATGATCATACATGTTTTGAGAACAAAGCTGAAGAGGATGATGTAGATCACGTGCAAGAAATTGCACAAAGACAAGCAGCAAGTACTCATGTTGTTCAAAATGATGCCAGAAATGATGCATCATCTCCAGCAACACCGACCCAAATTGTTGAAGGAACTCCAATTATGGCTGAATCAGATTCAGAAAGTGATGAGAATCTTGATTCTTCTCAAAGGGATCCATCCAGGAAAGTCCAGAAAGATCATCCAGTTACACAAGTAATTGGAGAGGTTACTGATAGAGTCAGAACTAGAGGTAAGGAAAAGGTGAATTATAGAGAAATGGTGAGACATTCTTACTTATCCTCTACTTGTCTTATGGTGAATTCTTCATGCTTTGTATCCATGACTGAACCTAAAAATGTGCATGAGGCTTTAAAAGATGAGTTCTGGATTGAGGCTATGCATGAAGAATTGAACCAATTTGTTCGAAATGATGTCTAAGATCTAGTCCCTAAAACTGATAACGTTAACATCATTGGTACTAAATGGATCTTTAAAAACAAAAGTGATGAGAATGGTAACATTATCAGGAATAAGGCTAGATTGGTTGCCCAAGGATATACACAAGTTGAGGGTGTGGATTATGATGAGATGTTTGCTCCTGTAGCTAGACTAGAATCAATTAGGTTGTTGATATGTGTTGCTTGCTTTCTCAGCTTCAAACTTTTTCAAATGGATATAAAAAGTGCCCTTTTGAATGGATTTCTGAATGAAGAAGTTTTTGTTGAACAGCCAAAAGGCTTCCAAGACCCTCATAAACCAAATCATGTTTTCAAACTCAAGAAAGCCTTGTATGGATTGAAACAAGCTCTAAGAGCTTGGTATGAGAGGCTTGCTGAATTTTTTGTACATGTTGGTTTTAAAAGGAGAAGTGTTGATAAAACACTGTTTATCAAAAAGGAAAAACAACACATTGTCATTGCTCAAGTGTATGTAGATGACATTGTTTTTGAATCAACAAATGATTTTTTAAAAGATGAATTTGTCAAGTCAATGTCTTCTACCTTTGAGATGAGCCTTGTTGGTGAGCTTAATTTTTTCCCTGGTTTGCAAATTAAACAGATGCCTGATGGGATCTTTGTTTCTCAGTGTAAGTATGCCAAAAACCTTGTGAAAAAATTCAGCTTAGAAAGCAGCAAACATATGAAAACACCTAGCTCAAGTATGAAACTGTCAAGGGACAATGTGGCATCATTATTGACCCCACTCTGTATAGAAGCATGATTGGCAGCCTTTTATACCTTACTGCAAGTCGACCTACATAATGTTTAGTGTATGTATTTTTGCTAGATACCAAGCTGAGCCTAAAATCACTCACTTTAATGTTGTGAAAAGAATTATTAAATATGTGTGTGGTTCTGTTGATTTAGGCATTTGGTATACAAAAGACACTAACATGAACTTGGTAGGGTATAGTGACTCTGATTGGGCTGGAGACTTAGATGACAGAAAATGTACTTCAGGAGGCTATTTTTATCTTGGGAATAATCTTGTTTCAAGGTTCAGTAGAAAACAGAATTGTGTATCATTATCCACTGTTGAATCAGAATATGTTGCTGCTGGTGCTTGTTGCTCTCAGTTAATGTGGATGAAGCAAATGCCGAATGACTATGGTTTTAGGGAAAAATATTTTTGCAACTGTACTATAGCCATTTTGCGGGTTTGGTACCTAAACTTTTTTTTGTTGGAATTTAGTACCTAAACTTTACAAGATTGTTAAATTGCAACCTCAGGCATCCCGGTGGCGGAATTTTCTGAAAAGATGCCATCACGTGCGCAACACGTGAGGGCAAAATCGTCAAATTATCTAAAGTGATAAAAGTTATTGCACTTTGCTTAATTTGCAACCTAAAATTTTTACATTTGAACTTTGCCACCTCACTTTAAAATAAATAATAAAAATTATATTAATAAATATGTATTATTTTTATTCAACGAACATATATTTTAATAGTTAATACAAAAATATATTGATAATTTAATTTATTAAAAATTAAATAATTATACGACCATTTTAAGTTAATAAAATAAAGATATATAATAAAATTTTTAAATATGTATTAAATTTTTTTAAATAATAATATATATGTATTAAATATTTTTATAACTTTCAAATTTAAAAATACCGTATATTAATTATTTATTATATTTTATTTAAAATTTATTTTTTAAAATTCTATGAAGTTACTTAATTAATAGAATTCATAATTTAACAAAAACAAAAGATAATAAGAATAATTTCCAAAAATGCATTATAAAATGTTAAAAAAATTATTATTATATATTTTAAATTTTATTTGAAATTCACTATTATAGATTTTTTATTTTATGAAACTTAAAATAAAATTATCGTATAATTATCTAAAAAATCATAATTATTTTTAATAAATTGAGTTATTAATATGTAGTTTTATATTAATTCTTACTATTAAATATATATTTTGTGAATGAAAAGAGATAAATATATATTAATTAATATAATTTTTATTATTTATTTTAAAGTAAGGTGGCAACGTTCAAACTTAAAAAGTTTAGGTTGCAAATTAACATATAATGTAAAGTTTGGGTTGCAAAATATAATAACTTTTATCACTTTAGATGATTTGACAATTTTGTCCTCACGTGCTGCGCATGTGATGGCATCTTTTCGGAATATTCCACCGCCGGGATGCATGAGGTTGTAATTTAACAATCACACATAGTTTAGGTATTAAATTCCAAAAAAAAAAGTTTACGTAGCAAACCCGCAAAATGGTCATAGTACAGGTTTGCAAAAAATAATTTCCCATGGTTTTGATACTGAGATGTTAACCATATACTGTGACAATCTGAGTGCAATTGATATTTCTAAAAATCCTGTTCAACACTCACGAACAAAACACATTGACATCCGACATCATTTCATAAGGGACTTGGTTGAGAAAAGATTGGTTTGTATCAAACATATTGCCACTAAACATCAGTTAGCATATAGTTTTACCAAATCTTTGGATTTTGAGAGGTTTTATTGCCTAAGGAAATCTCTTGGTTTATGTGTCCTTTGATGTGTGATGCATCATGTGTTGCATCATTTTGTGACACATTCTGTTTGTATATACTGATGTATCATCCTTTGTTGGAATTTATGTGCAACTCAAATTCTAAAGGAAGTCAGCAAACAGATTTTTTTATTATTAACTTGCTTTTTGGGCATATTTGTAAATTTTTAGCCCATCTAACATGTAAATGGATTGAGCTCTATTTATGTGACTTTCAAAAGTCTTTTTGTACTATCCGTATACATGTGAGTCTTTTTTTTACAAGTGAGAAAAAAATATGTTTCTGTCATGTTAATTGAGTTTACTGATACAGAATGATCTTTTAAATGATGGCGTCATTAGTATATGATAATCTGCTGATTTTCTTCTTTTATATATATATATATATATATATATATAGGATTTGGATCGGTGAGTCCACATAAGTTACGTGAGTATGTGAGACCAAATCGGATCGTTTACTTATTTTTTAAACGGTCTAGATTAATACGTTTTTGTCCTTTTTTAAAAATTAATTTATTGAAGAAAGGGACTTTTTGGTAAATCTAACTTATATCAGTTATTAGGGAGGGAGTTATATTTGGTAGTGGTTTTTCACGTTCCTAGAATTAAGGGAACGTGATTCTCTCTCAAATCTTCTACGCTCTCTCTCAAACTCTCTCTCGGTACTCTGTCTCCACCCGTCCCCCATTCATCATCTCACCTATTCTCTCTATCTATTTTCCTTCATCGCCTAAACCTTAACTTCAAACACAAAACCCCCATATTCTTCACGAAACCATCAATGGTGACTTGATTTGAACCTAGATGTTGCACAAAATAACCACATCGAAAATCTAGAAAAAAAAACCCGTAACAAATACAACAACCCTAAGAAGCTCCGACGACCATATATTCGAGGTCCCCGAAAATGCCACTGTTTTATCCATAACCCTCAACAACCTAATGGAAGACGACTGCGTGGAAAACATAATCCCCGTCGAGAACGTCGATGGAAAAAACCTATCCACCATCCTCGCCTTTCTCAACGCGCACGCCGACTGTGGAAAACGATTTAGAGGCAAAGAAGGATGAGAAGATCAAGCTGGAATACTCGTGTAGTTGGAAATGTGTTGATCGAGATGACACGGTTTGTTGGGTTTTAGGGTGTATTGTTGCATTTGGGTAAGTTCATCTGTTGGTAAAATTCTATGTTTTTGAGTTGGGTTAAATTGTTGTGTTTTTTAGTTGGATGATGTAAGTCAAAGAGGTGCTGTGTTTTTGGATGACATAAATTGCTATGTTTTTTGTTTTAGTTTTTGTTGTAACAGGAAGAAATTTTAGGGAAATATGGTTGTAAGGATTGCTCTGTTTTGTTCAAGTATGTGGCAAATGCTTGTTGATTTTCTGAATATTGCTTATCTATGTTTTTTCACTGCTTAGGTAGGCTCTGTTTACTGTTTTTAAGTTAATAGGCTTTTTAATTGAAAAACAAATGGGGGAAATAGAGATTAATTAGGAGTGTTCTGTTTTAATTGAAAAAATAAAATGGGAAAATAGGGATTAATTAGGATTACTACGTTTTTTTATGTATTGGAAACTGCTTATTGAGGTTTTTAGCAATTCTTATTTAAGTTTGCTTAATTGCTTACGTATGCTTTATATTCCGCTTAAAATAATTGGTGAAACATGGTTAAATAGGATTGTTATTTCTCTTATATTCACTGCTTATATATGGTTGTTTTTACTACTTATGTATGCTTTATATTATGCTTATATTAATTGGTGAAATATGGCTAAACTTGGATTGCTCTTTTTTTATATTTTAAACATGCTTTTTTGGCTGCTCATTGATGTTTTCATTTATGCTTATATATGCTTGTTTTAATGCTCATGTATGCTTTATATTCTGCTTATTTTTCATATAGTTGACTGGTGCTTTTTTTTGGACAGATTTTGGTTTGGAAATGACAAAAGGTAGTAGGAAAAGGAAGGCCTCAAGGAAATATGCAGCTGCAATTTGTTTGGATGATATGAATGAGTAAAGGGAGTTGACTTTGAGAGAGGCGAAGAAGTTTGCTGGAACTTTATGTTTTTTATTTTTGATCAAATGGTTGAATATTGTAGTATTTTTTTTGAGTTTATATTTATGGTTGGTTTTGAGTAGTTGACGTACATGCGTAGTTTGCTATAGGAATGTTTGAGTTAGTTGCGTATTTTCTTTGATGAATGTTCAGTTTTTTGGTATAACATACGATGTGTTATGCATAATTGACTACATGGACAAATTAATACGTCAATAAGTAGTAAAACATATGGACTAAATAAGCAAATTTGTTTGGTTCCTGAACAATTTGTTCAAACAATGATAAAAACAAGCTTACATAAGCAGTAACATATGGACTAAATAAGAAATTGTTTGGTTCCTGAACAATTTGCTAAACAAATAATAAAACAAGCACACATAAGCGATCTTAATACGTCAATGTAGGTCCCAAGGGGTGTAAGTGTAAGGTTTAGAAGGGGGTTGAATAAACCTTACCAAATTTTCGATTTAGTCCTTTTAAATCTCTGAGTTTTTCTACGGTTTGTGTCCTTGATGGACGATCGAATTAGTCACTCAAGTAGAGTTAATTTCTCAATTTCACCGATTGATGGAGTAACTCATTTATTGGCTATAATTTAACTCAATTGTGGTTTTATTTTATTGGAAGACTTAACACCCTTAAGCTTGATTAAGCAAGATTTTAGAGCTGATTTAGTACTTATAAATTATCAAATGGATAGCAAATTTATCGTGAGATATAAGCGATTAAAAGTGCGAGGAATTTAAGTCTTTGAAATGTAAGTGACACAATAAAGTTTTTATAGAGGTTCGAAGATGGGGGTAATTCTTCTACTCCTCTCTTCTCCAACTCTGGAGGAATCCACTAAGTAATGATCGGTTTACAAAGTGGTAGCATCCGGATACAAGTCTTGATCACAACAAAGCCGACTTGATCCTTAGGGACTCGATGCGAGACGCCTTGATCACTCGGTGGCTTCTCGTGCGACTCGGCTTCTTCACAGGGCATTTTGCCTTTGTTACTCACTCACTTGCTCAAGCTCTTTGGATTTGATCACGAAGCCCTCCAAAAGCTTAAGACTTGGTTCGACCTTGAACCTTTCTACAATCCTTCCCGGAATGTAGACCCCTTGTTTTCAAAAGTTTCCTCTTCAAGCGATTGAAGTTCTCTTTCCTTCACGGTGAGTGTTGGATTGATGTACTTCGTAATGTAGGCTTGATGATTGAGAATGTTTTTTTTTCTAATATGCTTGTTTATCTCATATGAGTGTCATCTATATATCTCAAACAAACTCCTCGGCCTTTTATAGTGAACTTTCAAAAATTTGCCCGTTGAAGAGATAGGCTATTTTTTGAAAGTCACTTTGCGTCGTTGGCTTGTCTTGTTGCGAGTTCTTGGAATTGCCATTTCCTCGTATGAATTGTTCTTTCACCTTTTGATTTTCGACACGGTGTAGTGCTTCCCATTGGTTTATTCCTTTTGCACGCTTGCAGTCGAGCACTCCAAGAAAGGTGGTATGGAGATATTACTTGTTTAAGTAAATCTCTTGATTTACAACGGTTCTTTTGATTATCTCGACTTGACCGCATTTCCTTGCTTTCCCAGGTGACTTAGAGTCGCCTTCCAATCATGGATGACTCTTCATCACTTCAACTTGAGACTTGGCTTTTCTTGAGTTGGCTTGGTGATGCTCCACTCAATTTGCATCTGTTTGCTTTTCGATAGAGTTCTGTCTACTCTTCTTTGCCATACTCGGCTGTCTCGCGAAGTCTTCCTTCAGGTCTTGATTGTCTTCTTGCATGTTAGGCGTAGCCGACTTAACTCAGCTTGGCAGCTCTAATTGTTACAATACATTTTTACAAGCAAGAATTGGGCGCCAACTTTCTATTCTAAGTTTTACATGACATTCATCAAAATCTAAACAATAAAATTCCTAACGATCAATAAGCGGACACCCAAATTACTTTCTCTTAAACACAGACACACATTAGTGGTGTTTATAGTCTATATGCAACAATTACTCAACATGCAAGCATTATGAGTATATTATATAAGCATATTGTTTTTTTGTATAACATCATAGTTTCTATTCAGCAAACTATATTTAATGTGAGAATGCAAAATACAGTAAATAAATAAGCAACATTTTCCATATTCACAAGCAATTGTTTATGCACAACTAAGCAACATTCTAAACAATCACGGGTAACTGCTCCTATTGTGGGTAACGACTCCT
The DNA here is from genome assembly GCA_016081115.2 of Rehmannia glutinosa. Classification (NCBI taxonomy): domain Eukaryota; kingdom Viridiplantae; phylum Streptophyta; class Magnoliopsida; order Lamiales; family Orobanchaceae; genus Rehmannia; species Rehmannia glutinosa. Next base: position 285,674 of record JABTTQ020002428.1, read on the forward strand.
ATTTTTATGGAATTTAATTGATTTATCCAGATTAATATCATGATTCGTAAGGTATGATAGAACCAATTATGGGCAATTGCTCCTATTTTCATGGGATTTACTAGATTTAGTCAACCCCCTATTTTTTACATGGACTAATTTGCCCTATTTCTGTTTTATTATATATTTTATAAATATTAAATAGATTTTAATACTAGCCATTGAAATATGTAGATCTGTGGTCTAGATTTGGTCCTATGTACTCATATAATGATTGGGTCCTATATAACCCTCCCCATATATATATATATATATATATATATATATATATATGTCGATTGTTTTTTTTATCCATATCTTTGTTTTTTATAAAAAAAAAAAAAGGAGGAAAAATATCTGCACAATCGATGTTGTGGAGTAGTGGGTAGTTTTATCCCTTTTCTCACCATGTTCAAACAGTTTTCTTAAGCTGTTGGGTTAGTGGGTTTTGTGAGTTATGTAAGCGCACTTAGTGGGACTTTACATGGTTATTATTATCACTTTAAGTACCATATGATTGATTCTTTTTGTTCCACCATTCAAGTATACTTCTTTTTTATTCGGTTTCCATATTTTTTATCTATTTTATTATGGAAGACGAACACATTGCTGAACTTCTAACTAAATTAAAAGAGGGTGCACCACTTAATGTTTCCAATCTTTCGAATCTCACTTCTCATACTAACTCACCATCTCAAAACCCTTCTCCTCACACTTCATCTACTTCGATCCCAGGTGCTTCTAACATTTCCATGGCTGAGTTTGATCCATAAGATATCAGGTCCGAATGGGCACATGCAACCGAAAAAGGGTCTACATCCGGCGCATAGGTAAAGAGTGGTAGCTGAAGAACCTCCAATTGCAGACCCAACACCACAAAATGTTGAACCAGAACAGAATTTGGGAGCAATTGTACTCGTACCCTGATGCCCCTCAGCCTCTAGGGTTTGAAATCCCTGGTGAAAAAGGGAATCCCGTCGATGTGGACAACCCACCAAATATGCAAGATTTCAGGGAAGTTTTTGGTCCCTTGATTCAACCCTTGACTCGATACTCACGTAGAAGAAAAAGGTTAAAGCTCATACTTGCGGGTGATGCTCGACCAAGAAATCAAAAGCTTCAAGTTCTACTGGGGGTTCTAAAGCAAATATTGAAGGTCCTACTAAGTCTCAAGCAGATATTGGGGAACCCATGGATTTTCAGGCACAAGCTCAAGAGGAATTGGTTCAAGAACCACAGGTGCAGGACGAAAATGTTGGAAATGATGATGCCCACATCTTGGCATCATCTGTTTCTCAACCTCCAGGAACAGAGGACCCTTTTACAGAAAATGTCGCGAAAGATGATGCCAACACCATGGCATCATATGATATTCCAGTCCAAGACTTAGAGACTATTCCTCCTTCCAAGCCTGTTCAAAGTCCAACACCAATTCACTCAAAATTTGTTGTTGAGGAAGACACAAAGACCGATGAAGAAACCCTTCTCGCTTGGGCTGAACGAAGAACAAAGTCTCGACAGGAAAAGTTTTAGGCAACAATGAATGTTCCATCATCAAGACCTTCTTCTCCTATAGACTCCGAGATGGCTGCTGAGTTTGCAGAGACACGGGTTGTTCCCACAGACACAAGTATTGATCCATCTAAGTCTCATTCTAGGGACTTTATCTCTGTTGAAGCCTCTAAGAATTGGAGTTCTTATCTGAAGCAGAGGGGTTTTCAAGATTAGAAAATTTACATGCAAGAATTTGAATCTAACAATATGGTTGGGTATCTCAAAGAAAGAAATCTCTTTGGCACTGTCACATATGCACGTCCTTATGTTGATCGAGTTGTTAAGGAGTTTTATTGCAACCTACTGTTAGATTCTTTTAATCCAAATTCAGCTAAATTTGGAAAAGTTTTCTTGAGGAGAAAGGTCAATAACTTTACTCCTAAAATTGTGAATGATTTCTTGGGGACTGAGGATGTCGAAGAAGAAAGACTTGATATCACGGATGGGATTGTTGTAAAGAGTTAACAACAAATCACAAATTTTTGAATGTCCAGAACCGGGAAAGAAACTCTATTCAACCCAGATATCTTCTAAATATGATGTGCTACATAAGATTGCAATTGCTAATTGGTTTCCAACAACCAATAATGCAGTTGTTACCAAAGAACAGGCATATTTTCTGTACAGGATTGGGATGAAGCATAAGATCAATTTTGGCTCCCATATTTATGAGATCATATCTTCATATGCTGAAAGAGTATTGGACATGGGACTTTCCTTTCCTTCTCTTATCTATTCAATTCTGGAAGCTCAAGGTTTTGCTAAGAAAGAAAAGGAAAAATTGACTCCTATTTCATCCTTCCTCCGAATAAAACCTCCTCTCTTCAAAGGCAAAAGGCATGTGGATCTGCCTCTGAAGTCAGAAGGTGGTATTGCTGAAACTAGTTCCTCTTCTCCAGTGACTGATCCAATACGGGACTATTTGCTCAAACAAGAGAAGTATGCTGCTTCTCAAATTGAATATTGGATTAACCAAGGGGATGAACTACAGCGGTTGATTTCTGGAGAAAAAGGGGGAGTAAGTGCTCCAAATCTGTTGCTGAAGATGAAGAAGAAATGGCTGAGAGTGGAAATGGAGATGTGGTTGGAAGTGGAAATGGAGATGGTACTGGAGTTGGTGATGATGCTGAAAATGTGGCAACATTTAAGCATCATCCGTTCTGGTTGTTTGCTGCTACTTTTGATGATATTGTGTATAGATATTTCTCTTTTGTTTGTTTTTGTTAGTAAGGACTTGTTTTGTTTCTGTTTGACTTATCTACTCTAGACTTCTTACTATAGATTATGTTTAGGTTTGCTTTACTAATAAATTAGTTTCATCCCAGTATATTTATGTTGTTTGCATCTTGAATTCAGGGAGAGAATATTAATTGTGTTGTTGTATAGGTTTTGTCCAGAAATTTGTAAGAAAGGGGGAGATTGTTAATGTTTGAATTTTTCAAACATTATTTTTGTTTCGATTTTTCTTCTAGATTTCTAATTACTTTTCTAACAGTTAATATTTTCAGTTTTATAAGAGTTATTTTTAGAAGTTAAAAGTTCAGTTTTCTAACTCCTTAGAAGTTACTTGTAGTGGGCGGTTTTCTCCTTAATCTTTGCAGGAAGTTTTCTCCTATTTTCTTGCAGGAAGTTTTTCAAGAGACATCTATTTAAGGATCAGAAAACATCACAAGTCGACTACAGATTCAGAGTTTTAAGAGTTCATATTCCAGCTTTTTCATATCAGAAATATTCTGCAGAAGATCAGTGATACCAAGAATGTTGGTGATATTGTTGGCATCATTTTCAGAACTCGAGTGTTGAGAGTTTGGGTGAGATATATTTAGTGTAGAATGAGAGTTTTGAGTGCACTAAAGTATTCCCAGACTTTGTAAAGGAGAGTTGTTGCTTTTGGAGACACAAAGGGAGTTGTTCTTCTAGTTTCCTTGTTTACTATGTAATTTCTGTATTTTGTAAACAACATCATCCTTTGAAGAATTTTTTTCTAATGAATACCATACAAGTATTTTATACTTGTACAAATTTCTTAATCTCTTGTGTCTTATCTTTAAATCTGTCTTTATTTCATATATTGTGAAATTGTGTTTCAATTAAAGTCTCTCGTTGTATTTTATAAAGTGTTGGCATCACTTTCAGCTGCACACTGCATTTTTATAAGAATTGAACCCTTCAATTCTTTCAAATTCAAGCAAGATCTGGATTACCCTGAACCGTAAAGTCGAAATTATGTGGAATCCTACCACGCATTTTTATTCAAGCTTCCAACTCACATTATAAGCTGGAACCCAGGTTTCTATGTGGATTGGTCTTGTAGAATTGGGTTCGACCCTTCCGAAGACGATTATAAAATCATTCGTTTAATAACTAAACATGACACAAGGCTTGAGGAGGTTGATAAAAGCTAAGAATTCTCATAACAAAGAAGAATGTGTTGGAATTTGGTTTGATAAATGTGGGATTTTGACCTATATTTGACCAAATATTTAAGTTGTATCCATTCATGTGAAATGAAAATAAAACAGATCAAATTCTACTAAGTGAGTAGATGAAATTAGCATTTGAAATTTCTCAAAAGCAATTTTGGGTGAATGAGAAATTAATGGAACAAGTTGGCCACTTAAAACAAGAAAATGATATGGACATTAAAAAATGTGGGGTGGAGTAAAACTCCATCCCACATAGGATATAAAACCAAAATGAGCTCACTTTATTAAGTCCAAGTGCGAGTAATGGCTTTGGGCTATTGGAGCACCAAAGTTTTTAAAGGAAGGAGAACCTACATGCTTGTAGGTTTGGTTAAAAAATACACATGCACGCCGCCACCGGTTGGCCCGGGCCGTGGGGTTGAGCTTCAATGCCCTTATACTTTTTGGGAAAGTTTATTTAAATTCCTTTAAAAATTTATTACACAATCCGACCGGCCGGATGCGTGAGACATGCGCGTCCCTGCAATCATTGTGCAAAAACTTGTATTTGTCGCACGCGCACTAGTGCGTGATCGCACACCCTAGAAGGAGCATGCACACGCGCACTAGTGTGCAAAATTGGGTTCGACCCTTCTGAAGACGATTATAAAATCATTCGTTTAATAACTAAACACGACACAAGGCTTGAGGAGGTTGATAAAAGCTAAGAATTCTCATAACAAAGAATAATGTGTTGGAATTTGGTTTGATAAATGTGGGATTTTGACCTATATTTGATCAAATATTTAAGTTGTATCCATTCATGTGAAATGAAAATAAAACAGATAATCAAATTCTACTAAGTTGGTAGATGAAATTAGCATTTTAAATTTCTCAAAAGCAATTTTGGGTGAATGAGAAATTAATGGAACAAGTTGGCGACTTAAAACAAGAAAATGATATGAAAATTAGAAAATGTGGGGTGGAGTAAAACTCCATCCCACATAGGATATAAAACCAAAATGAGCTCACTTTATTAAGTACAAGTGCGAGTAATGGGTTTGGGCTATTGGAGCACCAAAGTTTTTAAAGGAAGGAGAACCTACATGCTTGTAGGTTTGGTTCAAAAATACACGTGCATGACGCCACCGGTTGGCCCGGGCCGTGGGCTTGAGCTTCAATGCCCTTATACTTTTTGGGAAAGTTTATTTAAATTCCTTTAAAAATTTATTACTCAATCCGACCGGCCAGATGCACGGGACGAGCGCGTCCCTGCAATCGTTGTGTAAAAACTTTTATTTGGCGCACGCGCACTAGTGCGTGGTCGTTCACCCTAGGAGAAACATGCACACGCGCACTAGTGTGCAAAATCGGGTTCGACCCTTCAAGATGATTATGAAATTGTTCGTTTAATAACTAAACATGACACAAGGCTTGAGGAGGTTGATAAAAGCTAAGAATTCTCATAACAAAGAAGAATGTGTTGGAATTTGGTTTGATAAATGTGGGATTTTGACCTATATTTGACCAAATATTTAAGTTGTATCCCTTCATGTGAAATGAAAATAAAATAGGTAATCAAATTCTATTAAGTGAGTAGAAGAAATTAGCATTTGAAATTTCTCAAAAGCAATTTTGGGTGAATGAGAAATTAATGGAACAAGTTGGCCACTTAAAACAAGAAAATGATATGGAAATTAGAAAATGTGGGGTGGAGTAAAACTCCATCCACATAGATATAAAACCAAAATGAGCTCACTTTATTAAGTCCAAGTGCGAGTAATGGGTTTGGTGTTGGAGCACCAAAGTTTTTAAAGGAAGGGGAACCTACATGCTTGTAGGTTAGGTTCAAAAATACACGTGCACGCCGCCACGGTTGGCGGGCCGTGGGCTTGATCTTCAATGCCCTTATACTTTTTGGGAAAGTTTATTTAAATTCCTTTAAAATTTTATTACTCAATCCGACCGACCGGATGCACGAGGCGTGCGTGTCCCCGCAATCGTTATGCAAAATCTTTTATTTGGCGCGCGCACTAGTGCGTGGTTGTGCACCTAAGAAAAACATGCACACGCCGCACTAGTGTGCGAGAATCGGGTTCGACCTTTCCGAAGACGATTATAAAATCGCTCGTTTGATAACTAAACATGACACAAGGCTTGAGGAGGTTGATAAAAGCTAAAAATTCTCATAACAAAGAAGAATGTGTTGGAATTTGGTTTGATAAATGTGGGATTTTGAGCTATATTTGACCAAATATTTAAGTTGTATCCCTTCATGTGAAATGAAAATAAAACAGATAATCAAATTCTACTAAGTGAGTAGATGAAATTAGCATTTAAAATTTCTCAAAAGCAATTTTAGGTGAATGAGAAATTAATGGAACAAGTTGGCCACTTAAAACAAGAAAATGATATGGAGATTAGAAAATATGGGGTGGAGTAAAACTCCATCCCACATAGATATAAAACCAAAATGAGCTCACTTTATTAAGTCCAAGTGCGAGCAATGGGTTTGGGCTATTGAAGCACCAAAGTTTTAAAGGAAGGAGAACCTACATGTTTGTAGGTTTGGTTAAAAATACACGTGCACGCCGCCACCCGGTTGGCGGGTCGTGGGCTTGAGCTTCAATGCCCTTATACTTTTTGGGAAAGTTTATTTAAATTCCTTTAAAAATTTATTACTCAATCCGACCGGCCGGATGCGCGGGACATGCGCGTCCTCGCAATTGTTGTGCAAAAACTTTTATTTGGCACACGCGCACTAGTGCGTGGTCCCGCACCATAGGAGAAACATGCACACGCCGCACTAGTGTGCAGAATCGGGTTCGACCTTTCCGAAGACGATTATAAAATCGCTCGTTTGATAACTAAACATGACACAAGGCTTGAGGAGGTTGATAAAAGCTAAAAATTCTCATAACAAAAGAAGAATGTGTTGGAATTTGGTTTGATAAATGTGGGATTTTGAGCTATATTTGACCAAATATTTAAGTTGTATCCCTTCATGTGAAATGAAAATAAAACAGATAATCAAATTCTACTAAGTGAGTAGAAGAAATTAGCATTTAAAATTTCTCAAAAGCAATTTTCGGTGAATGAGAAATTAATGGAACAAGTTGGCCACTTAAAACAAGAAAATGATATGGAGATTAGAAAATATGGGGTGGAGTAAAACTCCATCCCACATAGATATAAAACCAAAATGAGCTCACTTTATTAAGTCCAAGTGCGAGCAATGGGTTTGGGCTATTGAAGCACCAAAGTTTTAAAGGAAGGAGAACCTACATGTTTGTAGGTTTGGTTAAAAATACACGTGACGCCGCCACGGTTGGCGGGTCGTGGGCTTGAGCTTCAATGCCCTTATACTTTTTGGGAAAGTTTATTTAAATTCCTTTAAAAATTTATTACTCAATCCGACCGGCGGCGGATGCGCGGGGCGTGCGCGGCGTCCCCGCAATTGTTGTGCAAAAACTTTTATTTGGCACACGCGCACTAGTGCGTGGTCGTGCACCATAGGAGAAACATGCACACGCGCGCACTAGTGTGCAGAATCGGGTTCGACCCTTCCAAGACGCGATTATAAAATCGTTTGTTTAATAACTAAACATGACACAAGGCTTGAAGAGGTTGATAAAAGCTAAGAATTCTCATAACAAAGAAGAATGTGTTGGAATTTGGTTTGATAAATGTGGGATTTTGACCTATATTTGACCAAATATTTAAGTTGTATCTATTCATGTGAAATGAAAATAAAAGCAGATAATCAAATTCTACTAAGTGAGTAGATGAAATTAGCATTAAAAATTTCTCAAAAGCAATTTTGGGTGAATGAGAAATTAATGGAACAAGTTGGCCACTTAAAACAAAAAAATGCTATGGAAATTAGAAAATGTGAGGTGGAGTAAAACTCCATCCCACATAGGATATAAAACCAAAATGAGCTCACTTTATTAAGTCAAGTGCGAGCAATGGGTTTGGTCTATTGGAGCACCAAAGTTTTAAAGGAAGGAGAACCTATATGCTTGTAGGTTTGGTTAAAAAATACATGTGCACGCCGCCACCCGGTTGGCCCGGTCGTGGGGTTGAGCTTCAATGCCCTTATACTTTTTGGAAAGTTTATTTAAATTCCTTTAAAAATTTATTACTCAATCCGACCGGCCGGATGCACAGACGTGCGCGTCCCCCGCAATCGTTGTGCAAAAACTTTTATTTGGCACACGCGCACTAGTGCGTGGTCGTGCACCCTAGGAGAAACATGCACACGTGCACTAGTGTGCGAGAATCGGGTTCGACCCTTCGAAGATGATTATAAAATCGTTTGTTTATTAACTAAACATGACACAAGGCTTCAAGAGGTTGATAAAAGCTAAGAATTCTCATAACAAAGAAGAATGTGTTGGAATTTGGTTTGATAAATGTGGGCTTTTGACCTATATTTGACCAAATATTTAAGTTGTATCCATTCATGTGAAATGAAAATAAAACAGATAATCAAATTCTACTAAGTGAGTAGATGAAATTAGCATTAAAAATTTCTCAAAAGCAATTTTGGGTGAATGAGAAATTAATGGAACAAGTTGGCCACTTAAAACAAGAAAATGATATGGAAATTAGAAAATGTGAGGTGGAGTAAAACTCCATCCCACATAGGATATAAAACCAAAATGAGCTCACTTTATTAAGTCCAAGTGCGAGCAATGGGTTTGGGCTATTGGAGCACCAAAGTTTTAAAGGAATGAGAACCTACATGCTTGTAGGTTTGGTTAAAAATACACGTGCACGCCGCCACCGGTTGGCGGGTCGTGGGCTTGAGCTTCAATGCCCTTATACTTTTTGGAAAGTTTATTTAAATTCCTTTAAAAATTTATTACTCAATCCGACCGTAGGATCCACGGGGCGTGCGCGTCCCCGCAATCGTTGTGCAAAAACTTTTATTTGGCACACGCAAGACTAGTGCGTGGTCGTGCACCCAGGAGAAACATGCACACGCCGCACTAGTGTGCGAGAATCGGGTTCGACCCTTCCGAAGACGATTATAAAATCGTTTGTTTAATAACTAAACATGACACAAGGCTTGAAGAGGTTGATAAAAGCTAAGAATTCTCATAACAAAGAAGAATGTGTTGGAATTTTGTTTGATAAATGTGGGATTTTGACCTATATTTGACCAAATATTTAAGTTGTGTCCATTCATGTGAAATGAAAATAAAAAGATAATCAAATTCTACTAAGTGAGTAGATGAAATTAGCATTAAAAATTTCTCAATAGCAATTTTGGGTGAATGAGAAATTAATGGAACAAGTTGGCCACTTAAAACAAGAAAATGATATGGAAATTAGAAAATGTGGGGTGGAGTAAAACTCCATCCCACATAGGATATAAAACAAAAATGAGCTTACTTTATTAAGTCCAAGTGCGAGCAATGGGTTTGGTCTATTGGAGCTCCAAAGTTTTAAAGGAAGGAGAACCTACATGCTTGTAGGTTTGGTTAAAAATACACGTGCACGCCGCCACCGGTTGGCGGGTCGTGGGGTTGAGCTTCAATGCCTTTATACTTTTTGGAAAGTTTATTTAAATTCCTTTAAAAATTTATTACTCAATCCGACCGGCCGGATGCACAGGGCGTCGCGTCCCTGCAATCGTTGTGCAAAAACTTTTATTTGGCACACGCGCACTAGTGCGTGGTCGTGCACCCTAGGAGAAACATGCACACGCGCACTAGTGTGCGAGAATCGGGTTCGACCCTTCCGAAGACGATTATAAAATCGTTTGTTTAATAACTAAACATGACACAAGGCTTGAAGAGGTTGATAAAAGCTAAGAATTCTCATAACAAAGAAGAATGTGTTGGAATTTGGTTTGATAAATGTGGGCTTTTGACCTATATTTGACCAAATATTTAAGTTGTATCCATTCATGTGAAATGAAAATAAACAGGATAATCAAATTCTACTAAGTGAGTAGATGAAATTAGCATTAAAAATTTCTCAAAAGCAATTTTGGGTGAATGAGAAATTAATGGAACAAGTTGGCCACTTAAAACAAGAAAATGATATGGAAATTAGAAAATGTGGGGTGGAGTAAAACTCCATCCCACATAGGATATAAAACCAAAATGAGCTCACTTTATTAAGTCCAAGTGCGAGTAATGGGTTTGGGCTATTGGAGCACCAAAGTTTTTAAAGGAAGGAGAACCTACATGCTTGTAGGTTTGGTTCAAAAATATGCGTGCACGCCGCCACCGGTTGGCCCGTGCCGTGGGCTTGAGCTTCAATGCCCTAATTATACTTTTTGGGAAAGTTTATTTAAATTCCTTTAAAAATTTATTACTCAATCCGACCGGCCGGATGCGCGGGACGTGCGCGTCCCTGCAATCGTTGGGCAAAAACTTTTATTTGGCGCACGCGCACTAGTGCGTGGTCGCGCACCCTAGGAGGAGCATGCACACGCGCACTAGTGTGTGGTCCCAGGCATGTTTCAAAAATTATAAAAAAAGCTGCAGGTTTGATTATTTCTTAAATTTTGTAAGGTAATTGTAAGTTTTTTATAGATGTCAGGGGGTTTTTTGTAATATTTTTTGCTTATGAAGGGAAAAATGTAAGACGGAATCAAACCTCAAGTTTTGTTGCAATTTTCAAAAACTCTGTGGTTTTTTGTAATTAGCTCGAACCTCAGGGTTTTTATGTTATTATCCCTAATATTAATGTGCATAATAAATAAGCCTGGAGATTCTTTTCTCTATATTGAACATTGTGACTGCTTGCTAATCATGAGGAATATTACCCAACGTAAGTTTCGCGTGTGGAATCCAGCCACACGCCGTGTTCTTGAATTGCCCAATCCAAACGATGATTACTATGGATTCGCCTTTTCTTTTGTTTCATCCACCAGACACTATAGAATACGTGCATTTACGAAGACAGAATCTGGTGGAGAAGGCTGGGAAGTTTTTACTCCAGGTCAATCTACGGCCTGGAGGCACTTACCATATCCTGATATTCTGAATGCTAATCGAAACATAGAGAGAAAAAGGTATCGGTTGTTTCGTTGGGAGGATCTGTTCATTGTGTCCTATTTATTAAAATTGGCGAGGAAATAGTTGTGGAGATAGTATCTCTAGACCTAGAAACTGAACATTGTAAGGTAAATCATTTCCCGGAATATTTAGGTCCGTTGCCCGATAGGAAAAAATTTTAGGATCTGGATTGGGATGGTAATTAAACTAGTGGTTATAATTTAGAGTCAATTCCAGAAATACCTAACATTTTTGGAGAAAAGACACTAAATACGTTCCCTATTTTTGGGACATTTTTACGCTCCCGCACTTTTTTTTTTGTGGATATTTTTACGATTTTTTCCATTTTTTTGTTTCCGGATTATTTTCTATGTTATTTCATTTTATTTTGTACTTGTTTTATGTTGTTTATTTTGTATCTTGGTTGTTTCTATGTCGCCGATGTTTCGATGCAACTTTTATCTATTTTTACACTCTTTTTTTCTTCATATGTTGATTCTCGGTAGGGGTGTGCACGGGGCTTGGAGATTATCGAACCCGAACCGATATACGAACTGAAAAATATTCGGACCAAATATATTCGTTGAATTTTGACTTTCCCAATTGAAACGTCCCAAAACTTTTCATGGTACGATTTTGGAGATTTTTCAAATATTCGCATCGAGAACCATACCGAACCGAATATCCAAAACTAGAACTGATTTAAAATAATTTTTTAATATATACATATATAATATTTTTATCTTATTTATATTAATAATTTTTCAATATATACATATATAATATTTTTTATCTTATTTATATTTTGATATTGAATTAACTACACATTCCTTTGAAATTAAATACTATATAAAACATAATACTAAATATTACCAAATTATGTTTTTTGCATATTTTATTAATATATCAAATGAATAATTAAATATGGGTTTAATTCATTAAGAATTACATCATATTAATTATTTATCGAAAATTGGTTGCCGTCATATTAATTTATTTAAATATACCCAATAAATTAAATTAGAAAATCATATTTGATTTGTAGAAAATGTTTAAATTTGATGATATTTTACTTCTTAAGATCATAACTAGACTCATCATCTAATCAAAGAAAATTAATTAAACTAAAATCAATTAAATGATTAGTAAATTGCACTAGACTAGTGCAATCACCTGATCAAGAAATTGAGATATTAAGACTATAAACTCTCGTTTCATAACATTTTATCAATGTTATTAGTTAGTTATATTTTCCTAAGTCAAGAGCCCATGGCAATGATCCAATATTATAGAATATTATTATGTAATAGAGACTACTAAATTTATCATTCGTTAAGATTCTAGACTTTTACAACTAATTATATGAATAATGTAATATCTAAAACATATTATGTTAAAATCCGAAAATTAAAATCAATACTTTTAACTATAAATTAGATAAAAAAAAACTATTAAAAAATTAAATTAATATTAAACTAATAATGTAGTATAGTCTATAATTCTACATCATGAAAGAAAGATTTTCAATATTAATAATTTAGCACTTACATATGAAATAAAGAAATTTTATGTATAAGTTAAAATAAAATATCATAAAGTTAAACTCATGTATTATCAATGGTTTTAGTATGTATTCTTGAAATTGCACTAAAAAAAAATTCAAAGGATAATTGTTTAATGATTTTACACTAATTTTTTCTCTCACCTTTTTTGTGTGTTTTATTTATGAATAATCTTTGAATCTCCATTTATCCGAATCATCCCGCACCGTCTTATTTGAACCGAATCTCTGTGACGAACCGTCCCAAACTTTCAGGACGGTTCGGGATAGAGGTTTTTTTCTATGGTTCGATTCTGGAGATTTAATTTTAGGATCTTCGAACTTTGGAACGGTTTTGGAGATTTCTAAATCTCCGGGTCGAATCGGACCGTGCACACCCCTAGTTTCTAGGTTGTTCTTGTTAGGGATTGTGCCCTTAAAATAATTGTGAATTATTTTTATTATTAATAAAGCGACATTTATTTTTGAACCCTTTAACATATTGTATGTATTTTCTTGAACATAATGAAAATTCCTAATTTATTTATGTAACCATAATCTTAGTATATAAGAGTTATATACAAGAGGATTAAGATTATGGATAATAAACCAAAATTAAGTTCGTGATGAAATTAATTAAAGTATGTGATCTTTAATTAAAATATCACCGATGCAACCTGAGAACATTTTGAATGTGACTATCTTATCCGAACCGTCGATGTGGAGACATCTTGGTGGGGGCATTTATATATGATTTGATCATATAGGACTTGGACCAGGTTTAATATGAATTTTTCATACAAATTACATTTGTAGAAATGAAAAATTGAATTAAATCACTAGATGATCATATATAGATAAATCTTAAGCCTCGAGTGATTATAGACTGTTTATTTACGTGTGATTCTTAATTTGCACGTTTAAGTTTGTCCTACGACATTCCCAATACTTGCATTTTAGATTCACATTTGAATTAAATAACGGGAATATAAATTTACAGATATGGAATCCATTCTTTTGCGAGAAGTAGAATGATGATTCTGTCATTTGTTAATTATGGAACCGAATGGTTTGAGATCTCTAATTTATAACTCGATTATAAATTAACCATTCGCTAGTGAATTAATGGTAAATGAGGATAAGATCATGTAATTGGAGAGGTTTTTTTATAAAGCAAAATAACACCCAGGGGATGGGAGATTGAGGCGTGATCCCCACCGTATATCAAATAATCAAAATGTCATACAATGTCATGCCCGTCAAGGCGGGAGAAAATCAAAGAATAAATAACCTATCACTATGATATCTAGAATGACTATCATAATGAGATATCTAAAAATAAAAGGAGAACCAATGATCTATGAAAATCAAGCTCGGATATCCCCGGTGGTCCATCCAAATGAGCGCTAGGAGGTGGTGTGAAGCCGTGCCCTCATCAACAATGTGATCAAGGGCGGCGAGCCCCTCCCAACTCGCAAGGTGATCCGCTCGTCGATTCCCTTCTCTGTGTATGTGGGAAATCGAATCGAAGGTCCCTCAAGCATGTTCCGAATGCGAATCGGGGTGTCTTGAACCGCCAAGAGCAAGGCCACCGGAAGTGATCGTGGTGACCACCGCGCTGCGTCCAACTCGATCCAAACGGAGAGAAAAAGACGGGCATGCCGCGATCCCATCTCCAACGCTAGAAGCTCGGCATGAAAGCTAGACACTGCCTGGAGAGAACAATGAAAAGCCAACATAAGTCTACCGAATGATCTTGAATCAATCCCCTCCGCCAAAGAATCAAAGTATCCCGATTAAACGAACCATCGGTGTTCGACTTGATTTGAGGAGAGGCGAGGGGCTCGCCAAATCACAATTTCGACTGCGTGGAACTGTTGTGGAGCACTCCCGCAAAAAGCCAATAGTAGGGAAGCATCCGGACAAATCACGATGGGTTCAGACCGACCAAACAAGAATCCGGAGATACCGCTCCTCCACCGCCAAATAATGTGAGATGCCAAGAAAGGAAGGTGTCGATGCTTGACACAATTCCTTTCCGTCTAGACAAACCATGAAATCAAGCGGGGAACCAAGAAACTCAAGTGCCTCGTGTGTGATCCGTGTGTGCGATTCCTCCAAAATGAAAGGAACAATATCATATCGGTGGTGTGTGGAAGTGTAGTGTCAAACCAAGGAAGAAAGTGATTACACACGGATGAACAATATCATTCATCAAAAAGAGGTGAGGGATAGATTCGACTGAGGAGATGAATGTGGATTATTCAAGCAACAACAACAACGTGAGGCAAGGGAAGTGCCACGTGCACGAAGCTTGATATCCACGGGAAGACGATTACGAAGGAGGCGCCAAAGGAATATAGAGATAGTAGGAATAAGAGCATCGCGTTCCAAATGACACCATCTGAAAAGGTTACGAGCATTTCTACCCCGAGAGAGAATCCCAAGCGGAAGACATAGAGAACCCACCATGAGAGGTAAATATCCACCGCATGATATCCTCGGACCGCCAGAGAATCGGAACCCCGGATATATCCTCAATGAGACTCTCAGAAGCCCACATCCGGAGACCAAGACTTGATACAATCTATCTCTATCCCACATACCATCGCGAATGAACCAATCAACCGTCATATGACCGCCGATCCAAACAATGATCCGCAAGTGGCCGATGCCCAAACCAAGTATAATCCCAGAAACTAACACGGCTACCATAACGCCAATAGACCGAAGAAAATTCGCTCATGGGCTCGAATACCGATCCACCTCAAGCGCCTCCACCGATGACTATGATTATGTGTTACGAGAGGCTCTACAGGAGACCGAAGCCCATTGTAAAAAGACTTGTTGATTAAGAATTGAGCCCACAACGAATGGCCCTCGCGTAACCTCCACCACAACTTGTAAGAAGGCAAGAATATCCGAAAGTCGGCGCAACCTGACCCACCTTCGAAATAGGATGACAGATAATATCTCAATCGATCCAATGAGTCTTCTTTCGTCCGCATAGGATCCCTGGAAGAATCTAGCTTCAATTATGAATTATCTATGGAGGATTAATTTATATGTAATTATTATATCGTGGATTTGCTCATTTCGTAGCGTAAGATATTCTATAATTATGAGAGTGCAATTCCAAATTCATAGTGGAGTAATATCGAATTAATAAGTTGATTAAATTAGTTAAAGAGTTTAATTATTTATTCGATTTATTGGAGCTTATAATTAAAGGTCCATGGTCCCCGGTCGTCTTCCTAGAGTAAACGGGTTAGAAATAATTTTTTATATTCCTAAGGATTTTTGGAAAATAGTTTTCCAAAATATTTGGGGCTAATATGTTAATATCGTTAATTCCGAGAATATATGATATTTTACGATTTTGATTTGTATTTGGAATTAAATAAATATAATATATTTATAATATTAATATAATTATTAAGTTGATAATTATATTGGATAATTATCAATTAGAATTTGAGTTTATCTCGAAATTATGAATTCTAGATTAGACAGAAATTAAAAATGAGTTGGAGTGGGAAACTGATTCAACTAGGTCTATAAATAAGAAGCCACATCTCACAATTGAAATATATGAATTACGGGAGCCTCGCTTACTGCACATTGGAAAGAGTTCTTTTGGCCAAATTGAAGAGCAATTAGTTTGACCCCAATTTCACCAATTGAAAGTTGAAACTTCCATTTTCGGCCAACATCAGATTTGATTTATTGAGATACAATTTTTTTTTAATCAGCGACCTTTTGGAAAAACGTTTGCAGGCAGCACAGTTTTTGTGCTTATTCAATTTTTAGTTTGTTGTTTAATTTTATAAGCCTAGTTCAATTCACCTCCTATTCAAGTTAGCCCAATCATACGATCTCATGAGTTGAGTATATCGTAGGAAAATTTAAGTTAGGAAGTTAAATTTATTATTTGGGTGCCCACACACTGCCGTTGATAGGGAGGATCGAATCGGAAGATCGTAGTGTCTACGAGCTTCCGGGATTTGAAGGATTAACGGAGAAAAGCGAAGAACAAGAAAATCGTCGAAAGAGGTAAATTTTCTTTTCTTCCTTTAGTTAGAATAAATTTAATATGCATGATCTTGTGTTCTTATATCTAAAACTCGATTTTTGAAATCTCCCGCTTCCGTTTCCGTTCGATTAGATCGAAAAGCCAGATCTTATTTGACCCGAATTACATCCGGGACTCGAATAATTTCCAACAGTTCTTATACTGTAATATTGTTCTGATGTTTCTTTATTGTTTCCATGTTCTATTCGATGTTTCAATGCAGCTTTTTACCCATTTTTAAGCTTTTTGATTCCTGTGTTGTTTTTTATATTGTTTCGGGGTTGTTTCTATATAGTTTTTAATATTGCTATGTTATTTCTGGGTTATTTCTATACGTTTTCGACGATTTCAATGCACTGGATCAAAAATTGAATTGTGTTTTTCTATTCATGTGTTTTTTATAATATATTTAATGTGTTTTGTTTTAATATGTTCTGTTTTATGTGTATATTTGTTGATTGTTTATAAGATTTCGAGTATAAAATTAAAAATTTAATGGGGGTAAAAAATATTTTTACTGAAATTTTATTAGATGAAACATGTTCAAAACAATCTTGAAATAACGTCAAAAATCCAGGAAAATTGGCGAGAGCATAAAATTGTCCGGAAAAACTGTGGGAGCGTATAAATGTCCAAAAATAAGGCAGGAGCATGCAAATGTCTAGAAAAATAACCGGGATCATAAAGATATCATTTTTTCAAGAATGTTGGGTATTTTGGTCCTTATCCCTATAATTTATATAATTTTGTTTTAGTTTTTTATCCAACCCACCCCGCTCCACTTTTGTGTATCACCCACTCCAATTTTCTAACTCTGCTATTGGTGGTATATATTGATACCATTAAAATAAAAAATGAAACACTAAAATGCTAAATGCATCAGGATCTCAATTGACCTGCTTTCAAATCAAACATGTTTCATTGGCGGAGCATTGTATCTCCATTCATGTTATATATTTGTTTACGACGTTAGACATGTGAATTTTTTTGGGTAAATCTCACTTTACCTTCCTGTACTCTCATTGAATATCATTTTACCCCCTTGTACTATCAATTTGTATCACATTATCCCCTTATACAATTTATATATCATTAAATCCTCCTACTCTTTTATTAAATGACCTAATCGTCCCTTCTATTATTTTAATTTAAAAATGGCATCAAATACATATAATGTTTTTTGGAAAACTTATTTGATATTTATTAAAATTAATATAGTTCCTATTGGATAACTATATTATAGGTTATTTTCTGTAAACTAATATATTCATATATTTGTTTTCATAATAAATCTAAGAATTACGTATTATATGGAAAATAATATTTTATATTAAAAAATTAACCACGAAAATGATTTTTTTGTTTTATATTTAACATAATTTTTATCAAATTATGATTATTTAATAAATAATTCAAAAATTACTAATAATATTTCACATCTTTTAATAAAATGGTATTATCTATTATAATTTTAAGTTTTTGATGAACAATAAATTAAAAGTATAAATGTATTAGCTAATAGAAATATCCTATTATATATTAATTTAATAGAGACTATATTAAAGTTAAATAATTAGCAACTAATTAAACGTTAATTAATCAAGTTAAGAAAGTTAATTTAGAAAATAAGTACAAGTTTATTAATATTAAATGCTTTTAAAATATTTTTATTTTAATTAAACTAATAGGTATGGATAAAATGGTCATTATTTTGAGTACATGAGTATAAATAATATTCCAAAAACATAAGGGGTAAAGTGATATTAATTAAGAGTATAAGGGGCTAAAGTGAGACAATTGAGAGTACAAGGGGGTAAAGTGATACTCAAGAAGAGTATAGGGGGACAAAATGAGATTTACCCATTTTTTTTTTATTTGACAATTTTAATCTTGTAATTTTTGGATTTGATAATTTTAATATTATATTTTTTTCTTTTGTGGTAATTTTGGTCATTATTAGTCAAATAACTAATTTTGCCAAGTTTGTATGTATATTTGTATTTCCATAATTATAGAATAATATATGTAGAACTCATATATATCTTTTGATTTCAGATTCATAATTCTAATATTCTTATCACATTAAGCAATCTATAGTATAAATGATAAATAAAATCAATTCATAAATAGATAAAATATAGGCTTTAATACAATTTCTATTGGATCTTGAGTATATTGAATAATTTGGCTACCAAGAGCATTTTGAGAATAAGTAAAATATTAAAAAGCCTCCATTACTAAATTTTGCACCTACTTAAAACTAATAAAACCAAAATTTCACAAACCCAAAATTTAGGGGGACCAAAATTGCGAAAAAAGTAAAACACACAAGATTAAGTCGCAATTTTAAAAGTTATGAGATTAATATCGCAATGCCTCCATAGATGCGGACTGATTTTGCATTTTTTCCCATTTTCAAATACAACAAACGATATTTTAAAAGGTACCAACATGGTGATAGATGTTTCAATGGTAGAAACTTCTTTTTGGATGTGTGTGTTCCTTCCCCGCTTAGCCCTAAAAAAAAAAAGGTCCCGTCAATTTATCCTCTTAAAAATATAGTACTCAATCTGCCCCAAATATATAGTCAGGTTTGACTTTTCACACGATGATGAAGAAAAATATTGGAAACTACAAATATATTAAATATTTACTTGGTTTACCTTTATTTAATGAATTGTGTAAATTATAAAATGAATATTAAATAGATTTATAATAGTAAAAAAATGGAAAAAGTACTATTAAATATACAAAGTGGGCTATATATTTGGGACATCCCAAAAAGAAATAGTGAAAGCTATATATTTGGGACGGATGGAGTATTAAAATAACAATAATAATTAAACAAAATCTCCTTTTATTTTTACTTTGTCTTGATATTTATTTATTATTAGATTTGATTTAACTCCTTTTATAACGTGATTTAGTAATCATACGTTCTCAAATTTTGATATCAGTCAAACAGAATCTGAGGTTTTAGATATAACTACGTAACAAACAAATCTCAAAATCACTCTGGTGACGATCCTTCAGTGAAGACTCTCCTCTAGCACCAATACAGGTACAGAAAAGTCTTTCATTGCTATTAATGTTTTAGACTGTGACTACTATTTGTCAATGTATTTGGCTAATTTATTGTTATGCATCATGGGGCACTGTTGCGTGGATTCTTATATCCAGTTTATGCCCTCCTTCATTCAGAAGAAAATGCTCAAAGTTGCACGCTTTAAATATTTTATGGCTATTTCATAAATTTGGCCTTTGTTTTCTCGATTTTCCTAATTATCCTGTTTCTTTCATGATAAATTCTTTGTTTCATTAAATTTGTGGTTTCTTTTTGTCCGTCTTTTGGTTTTCTCAATTATCCCCATTTCTGGTATTAACTTTACATGGATTGCGGTGTTGTTAGTGCACTGTTTATTTGTTCACTGTGTGGTTTTTCAAGTTCGGTTATTTGTTTGTGGTAATAGATCAAATTGACCACTTTATGTTTTGTGAAAATGAAAAGTAGTTGTGTATGTTTTTTTAGCCATTTTGACTAAAAACTTATTGTATTCTCTGATGAGATACTTGGTCATTTTTCTTGGCCAGTTTTCAAAAAATTGATGCGGTACATTTCTCTATACCGTCCCCAGAAATGAAAAAATGGTAAAGGGGACATTTAAACTCAAATACCTAAAAAAAACATGGCTAAAAAATATTTTTGCTATGGAGAAATGGCCAAAAATCAGACGGTCAATTTGTTTATATGTCCTTAATCAGTCTTTTGGATCTCAATATTGTTTCTGTATAATTTCGAGGCTGTCAAATGATAAATAGTTAAGCATACTATGTTTGGCATCTTCATGTATAAGATTTGGCGGATGAGCTTTCTGCATATTAACATTTTTAAATTAAAAGTGTTAGAATTCAAGGGGCGAATTCTCTAGATTTGCAGTGAGTGTTGGCAACACTTGATGTGTCACTCAGCGGAAGACTTAACAATTTTTACACAACTTATTTATTTTATCAAAATCAAACCAGCAAAACATAAGAAAGGAAATGTACACATGATCTACAAAATTTGTGCAGTATAAAGATACTTGCACAGCGCCCATAACGCAAAAACATTGAAGTAGAATATTGATTACAAAAATAAAGAACAAGACAAAGACTTCCATATTGTACTTGATCTTCAACTCAACCTTCTACCGTAAAAACAAGAGAATAAATGAACCTATACTAGATTACACTTTGTCTATCAAATATCAACAAGAAAGTTAACAATCCAGGAAGGTGTTGCAAAAGGTGAGACGTATCACTACAAAACACACCTTCCTTTAAAAACTTCTTGTATAAAAGTTGGACTCTCTTTAATTCTTGTCTTTTTCACACTGGAGTCTGTAAGTGCAGCTCCAACCCATTATATAGTTCAACAAATTTCCTACAAAAAGATCATGCAGAGAGTGCTCCAACAAAGTAGGACTCTTGTCCAACTTCTTGCAACTCTCAAAACTGCTCCAATTTCAATTCTCAGTAGGAAATAAATCTTACAAATTATCTTGTGCAATTTATTCAGAAATAAAGGCAAAATAAAGATTTAACTATTAGAGTTTGACTTAAGAAGTCAACTCTAACAATCTCCCTCTTTTTGCCGATTTTTGGACAAAACCTACACAAAAACTCAAGAACATATATACAAAATATCTACATAATATCTGCAGAAAAAGAACACAAAAA
Source organism: Rehmannia glutinosa (assembly GCA_016081115.2). Lineage (NCBI taxonomy): Eukaryota > Viridiplantae > Streptophyta > Magnoliopsida > Lamiales > Orobanchaceae > Rehmannia > Rehmannia glutinosa. Next base: position 306,998 of record JABTTQ020002428.1, read on the forward strand.
CTATGTACAAAAACTCCCCCTGAATACCAACTCTATTAACCATCAGCAACAATAGGTATAAAGGAGAACAAACTAAGCAAGAACAAGAGAAACATACAGAAACACTAGGGGATAAAATATATAAAACAAACTCCCCTAAATACCACAAAAAGACCCAAAGTTTAAATAACCCTAAGAGACAGTCACACAAGCAAAAACAAGAAGAAACAGAACAAATTCAGTGTTACATCCGAAACAACAATCATCATCCATGAAAACAATCATCAAACATTCTAGAAAGCTGGAGACAAATCACTAGCTTCTGTATGATTGGTGTTGCCAAAAGTATGGGAAACACCTCTCCAACACTTCCAGTAGCAGCAACTTGTCCACCATCTAATCCACTTCCAACTGGTTCAGCTCCACCTTCTTCTCTCTCAATCACAGTCTGTAGATCACCTTCGGTCCCCATGGCCTCAATTTTAGCTCCTTCGTTTGTTTTTGTGCCACTTGGTTCTCCCCCTTTTCGGGCAGAAATCATTCAACTCATTTCATTCCCGAATACGAGTGAAAATGGCAATCTGAGCAATAGTATTCTCAAGCTGAAGCTCAAGTAAATGTAAAAGAACCTGAGCAAACCGATTAGGAACTAGAGATGTGTGCGGAATGAGGCATCACCTAAGATATCACCTACTTGGAGATCAATTATGTGTTGCCCTTCAAGTAAATCGAGTCTTGATGGGAATGGGAATAGAAATTCTCAGTCAAAGACTCATGTTTCTTCAATTCAGTTCCTTGAGACTCCATAATGGAGTAGATGATAGAAGGAAAGATCAGACTATCATATGCACTTTCTTTTTCAGCAAGATTTGAAATGAGAGAGAAAACATGCTCACCAAAGTTGATATTGAAATTTCTACCAAATTTAAACAAAAAAGTTCTCTTGAGCTTTTGTGTGAAGAGAATTATTGGTAGTTGGAATCCAATTGGCTATGGCACGTTACGCAAAACAATATACTTGGAAGTTAAACTTGAAGAGCAAAGTTTGACTAGAGCTTTTGGCCAAATTTTTCAAAATATTTCCAAAGTGAGCTCTCTTACAACTTGTTTTCAATTTTCAAAAACAATATCACCTTCATCATTAGGTAGATCGAGATGATCATTAATGAGTTTAAGTGTGAAGTTGTATAGTTCTCCTTTCAAATAAACCTTGCCATATTTTGTAGAGTGTTTGTTGTTTTTTTAAAATATTTGAATAATTCACGAACAATACTTTCATCATAAAGTTTTTCATGTATGGTAATCAAGAAAATTCCTTTCTTCCAAATAGTTCACCGATTATACTTAGAGAAGTCATCCATATTAAGAGGTCTTTTAGGAATAATGTCCTTATATATAACAAACTCCTAGATATCACTAGCTTTAACAAATAGAAATTCATGAGAATGGGATGAACTTATCTCAAGGTCAAAATCTGTTGGCTGTGCTCGAGCTTGAGCAAACTCCTCAGCCATTTCTGGATCAACTTCCTCTTCATTTTCAGGCTGTGAGGTGTGAGGTGTGGTAACACTTGGTGACACCCTTCTGCCAGCAGCTATTTTCTTCTCAATTTCAGCCAAAGGAACATCCATCTCAGGGTCTTCATCGCCAATGTCTGTTTCTATCTCTTCCTCATCATTACTCTCTTCATCAACATCATTCTCATCTCCTCTGTATTCAAACTCTGTATCAGAGGCTTCACTGCCACCATCACTACTATACTCAATGTACTCCATTAGTGTATTAGAAAATTAGTCTGGTTCTTCATGTGTTGCCTCAGTGTTGGCATCACCTGCAACATCACCTTCTGCAGGTTCAGAAGCAAGAATAGTATCAGCAACATCTTCTCCAGATTCCTCTTCTACCTCATGACCAACATCCCCATGACTACTCTCTTCAGCACCAGTCTCTTCAGACACAACATTTTCAGAGGGAACAGAGGATCCCACTTTCTTCTCAACCATGGGGTCAATAGGAGTAGAAATTATAGAGGGTTTTGAAGAAGAGCCCAAAGATACAAAAGGTTTGCAAGGGCAAGCAAACTCTGTAACAAGAGGCTTACATTGAAGATGCCTCGATTTCTTCGTGAATTGCGGACCCAAAAGAGCAAAAGTTTGCTTAATACTCACCAAATCCAGGAGGATTGTCGCATCTAAGGATTTTCTTCATGTATTTTGGAAGTCGAACCCCAAGAACATCGCCTCGTAATAATCGAGAACAATTTTGATGAAGCAAAGCGATTCGTGCAGATTAGGGTTTCGGCCTTAATTTCTATTAGGTGTTGTCTCAGTTGAGGTCACACCCGGGTCGGCATTTGAAGAACTTTATTTCCCGATTGCTCTAGCCCACTCGTTTCTGATATTTGAGGGATCGAAGGCCATATATGAAGGTTTGGAGTGTTTTGCAGGAGATGATGAGGGTGAAATTTTATCTGGGGTAGTGAGAGACGAAATTTGGGGATTATTGGAGAGTGTTACAGTGGTTTGATGTGAATGAGATGAAGGTGAAGAATTTTGTGGGCCTTGCTTAAGTTGGGCCAAGATTATGGCTACATTTTATTCTTCCATTATAAAAGCAATCCGGGAAAAATAAGAAGGAGGATCGAAAATCTGAAGAGAAAAAAATTAATGTTACAAATACTTGAAATAAATCACAGTATTTATTAGCATATAATGAGCAGAATTAACTACCCACTAAGAGCAGTTAATATCTCTTGTAAGAGATTTTTAACTCTCTCTCAATTCAACCTACTAACATTAACCCCTAAAAATTAGGAAAATGGAAGGAAGAAGATAAGCGCACAAGTAACCATCGAAAAATTAATTATAGAAACTTTTTCACTGAATCTTATCCTAATTATGCCTAAAAAATGGAAATAAAGAAAAAACAAAGTCACCAAAAAAATGCAGACAAGCACACAAAAGCTGGAAAAAAAAATACCACAAAGTGTTCATAGAAGGTGTTGGCCACATCTGGCTAAACACTTCACTTTTCATCAAAATCTCATTTCATGGCCATACTCAGATTTATTTAGGATTATTCCTTGCACAAATTCATACAATCTCAATTTTTTTATTGTTTTTCTTTTGTTTTTCTCTTTTTCTTTATATATATATACAAGTACATGAAAGCTCTTAATTAACATGTCATTGTTTCTCATGGAACATGATCACAAAATTGTGAAATATTCCTCAATTACTTTAATGACAATAATCAGGAGCGCCAAGCTCATATTTTATCAAAGTTACACTTTTTGCATGGGGCATGATCATTCGAAAGATGAAATACCCCTCAACTACTTTGTAACAAAGATTAAATAGGGGAGCTAAAATGTGTGTACAAAGAGAAGACAAGAAAATTGTGCAAATGCTTAAAGTATAATCAATCGGAGTTTTGGCCACAAAGATAAATCAATCCAACAAAACAAGTTTCACGGATGGCACACCCAATTTGAAAACTTTGAAGATATTATGCAACATGCCTAAAACCTAGAAATAGAAAAAAAAAAAAAACAAATAGGTGTTACGACAAGTATCATCTCACCTTAGACATCACTCATTTGTTATAGCACACACGGTCCGAGAGATTTTCGAAGATCGAAAAATCTCACAAAATCTAATATTTAGTGAGAATGTCATTATCCGATTTTCGGTGGCAACATAATCATCGCGAATTAAACCTTTTCCTACCAAATTGAATAAAATGGTGGCGAATGCCAATGTGTTTAGTTCGGGAGTGTTGCAGGATTTTAGAGATATCTCAGAAGACTTAGGTTGTCACAATACATGGTCGAATATCACTAGAAATACCATAATCATCAAGCATTTGTTTCATCCGGATAAGTTTGCACGACAAGAACCTACGCCACATCCGAATGTCAATTGTGTTGTGTCTTTAGTATACCATATCCCTAAATCAACCGATCCACTCACATATTTGATAATTCTTTTTACAACATTCAAGTGAGTGATTTTAGGTCGATTGATATCTAGCACACACACAAACACTGAACATAAGATCGGGCGACTTGTAGTAAGATAAGGTAAGCTTCCTATCATGCTCTTGTATAAGGTGTTGTCAACACCTTCGGCTTCACCGTCCCCGCACAACTTTTGACTTATGTTCACGGGTGTTTTCATGCGTTTGTTGTTATCCGACTAAATTTCTTTACCAGGTTTTTGGCATATTTACATTGTGAGACAAAAAAACCATTAGATAATTGTATAATTTGTAAACCAACCAAACTCATTTCAAATGTAGAAAAAGTAGAATTCATAAAATCATTACGCAATGAATCAAAAGTAGAACCAAATACTATATCATCCACATACACTTCAGCAATTGTCATATGTTGCCTATCTTTCTTAATAAACAAAATTTTATCAACACCACCCCTTTTGAAACCGAATTATACTAAGAAATCAGCCAATCTTTCTTACCAAGCCCTTGGAGCTTGTTTTAACCCATACAATGCCCTTTTAAGTTTAAAAACAAAATCAGGTTTGTGTGGATCTTGAAATCCTTTTGGTTGTTCTACATACACTTTCTAATTCAAAAATCCATTAAGAAAAGCACTTTTGACATCCATTTGGTACAACTTTAGATCAAGAAAATATGCAACACGCAACAAGAATCGAATTGATTCAAGTCGTGCAATGGATGCGAATATCTCATCATAGTCAACACTTCTACTTGAGTGTAACCTTGAGCAACCAGTCTAGCCTTGTTCCTAACAATGTTACCATGTTCATCACTTTTATTTTTAAAAATCCATTTAGTGCGATAACATTAACATTGTTGGACGAGAACCAATTCCAAACATCATTCCTAACAAATTGATTTAATTCTCATCTATGGCATTAATCCAAAAATCATCCTTAAGTGCTTCATTAAGATCTTTGGGTTAAATACTAGACACAAAACATATAGCACTCACCATCAAACACATAGAAAAAATATAAGAAGGTTTAACAATATCTCAATAGTTTGGTCTTTTTTTTTCTTCTTGTTCGATGTAATCGACACTTCTCCAATGACTTAAGAAGTGGGATAATCTTTCGAATTTTCCTTGGAGGATCTCGTACCTTTGGTACAAGAACACCATCTACTTTACTTTATTTTGAGAATATTCGATGTTGGTGCATTCTGTGAAGGTGTTGCTTAGGGTGAGGTCTCACCTCTGGTATCATCCCGTGAATCACTTAAATAGAAAGGTTTTTGCACAATTACAGAGTCAATCACATCCATAATATTTTCATCCTCGTACTTGTTTACCAAAATTGACCGATCGTCAAACACGGAATTGTGATTTCTTGAATCGCTGTTAGTTCAAGATTATAAATCCTATAAGCATGGTTATTTTTAGAATAACCAAGAGACATGTCTTTGTCATTTTTAGGATCAAATTTACCCAAATTCTCTATGTCATTCAAGATGTAACAAATACAACGGATACATGAAAATACTTAAGATTTGGTTTCTTTCTATTCAAAATTTCATAAGAAGTCATTGTAGAACCAAGTCTCAAGTACACACGATTGGAAATGTGACATGTGATACTTTACCTTTCGATCATGTTTTCTTTTCGATTTGTATATATTTTTGTTTTCTTTTACGTACATATTATGTAAATATTATGTATATATGTTCTTGAGTTTTTGTGCATGTTTTGTCGGAAATCGGCAAAAAAGATGAGATTGTTAGAGTTGACATCTTAAGTCAAACTATAATAATTGAATCTTTATTTTGCTTTTTTTATTTCGGATAAATTGCACAAGATAATTTGCAGGATTTATTTCTATTTTGTTGGAGCACTATCTTTCTAACCTCCCCACTAACCCATTACTTGGTAGGTTTCCTTGCATGATCTTTTTGCGGGTAATTTGCTGAACTATATAATGGGATGGAGTTGCACGATTTCATGGGACGGATTCCAGAGTGAAAAAGACAAGAATTTAAGAGAGTCCAACTTTTATACAAGAAGTATTTAAGGGAAGGTGCCTAGTGTGTTTTGTGGTGATACGCCTCACCTTTTGCAACACCTTCCCGGATTGTTAGCTTCTTGTTGATATTTTGAGAGACAAAGTGTAATCTATTATAGGTTCATTTGTTCTCTTGTTTTACGGTGGAAGGTTGAGTAAAGATCAAGCACAATAGGTAAGTCTTTGTCTTGTTCTTTCCTTTTCTAATCAACATTCTATTTCAATATTTTTGCCTTATGGGCGCCGTGCAAATATTTTTATACTTGTACAAATTTTGTAGATTCTGTGTACATTTCCTTTCTTATGCTTTGCTTGTTTGATTTTGATTAAACAAATAAGTTGTGTAAAAATTATTAAGCCTTCCGATGTTGTTGCCAACACATTGCACAACACTCACTACAAATCTAGAGAATTCACCCCTCGAATTCTAACAAGAATGGTGCCTGATACAAAGTTAGAAAGTCAACGAGCTCATTGCACGGTTTGATTAGTTATTTCTCCCCAATTGCTTGATTTGCTTCATTCTGGCGTCACAACTCACATGAAGATGCTTTAGTCACAACTGATCCGATCGGCTGGTCTATTTTTGTTCTTTTCGTATTTGTTGATTTATGTGATGGACTCACTCATAGAGAGTATCCAACTGCTTTATAGTTGCCCTTACGAGTGGATAATGTCCGTATTTTATTTTTCATTTTTCGTTCATGAGCATTATTTTCCGTGGGAAAGATTATGGTAATGAGAACCTTGTTGGTTCTTGGATTAGTTAAATGAGTCTAGCAATCACTTTCTTAAGACGGGTGGAATTTCGTTTCATTGAATATGTTACTGACAATTCCTCTGTTCTTCAAGAGTTCAAATTCTACATCATTATCTTTTTTACTTAATTTCTACAACTAATGCTGAGTGCCTACATATCAAAATCTTGAAGCTTATATTACAATGAAAACTGAAGGTCTCTTGCTTCATCTGAGTTCAAAGTTCCAGTTGTGATAATACATAATTTGCAATCACGATTAACTAGTAGTGGAAATAATGTCGTTCAACAAAATCTTCTGACCTTATAGTAACATTTTACTGATAGTACTTGGATTGCGGAAGATGAATCTCAAAATACAACAAACGAACATATTAAAAAGGGTGCCATCAACAAACGAACATATTAAAAAAAATTGTTCCTGATAGTACTTGCAATCAAGATCAAATCTTTTTTTCTCAAAAAAAAAAGGGTGCCATCAATTTTAGTCCCTCTTAAAAAATGGATAATTGCAAGAAGAAAAAAAAAAAACCCTTGATGTTTGATTCGATCATACATTTTCCCATTCATAAGGAAAACACACTTCAAAACCCATCTGATATTTCCAGAAATATTATATTTACCCCTTAACTTTAAGACATAACCAAACTGAAGTTCTTTTCGTAATTTTGAAGCATTTATGGTTTTTTTTTTTTGTAATTAGCCCAAACCTCAGGGGCCTTTTGTAATTATCCCCCACAAAAATAATAAAAAGTAGTAACAGTATAATAGATGTCCAGGAAACAAGATTTTTTCCTTTTTTCTATCTTTATTTTGATATGTTTTTTTTTTTGGATTTGATTTGTTTTGTTTTCTTTTCTATTGAGATTTACGTAACTGTACATGCTCAAATTTAGATAACTAACAGTCAAACAGAATCTGAAGTTTAGATAACTATGTATCAAACAAAATCTCAAAATCACAGAAAAAGACAACCAGAATCCCTATTAAAAACTCTTTATAGGTCCAAGCAAAAGTAAACTTGGTTCTTCTCCGGTTCTCCCAATCTTTGCTGGCTGATGATCTTCTAAAGTGCAAATTCTGCTCTAACACCAATACAGGTACATAAAAATCTTTCACTGCTCTTTCATTGGTTTCGCGAGTGGATATACAAGTCCAGATATTTTACACACACAAAATCACTATGTAGCTGGAAAGCTCCAATCACTTATAGTGCAAAATCAACCTATAAGCTTTTACTAGGAAATTTTACGTGAGATAACATTTTCATATGTATTGAATCTTTAACGAAGTAAAAGAAAATTCTTGAAAAAATTTCATGTAAGAAATCACCTCTTGGACTCAAAACAAAAAGCTTACAATCATATATTATACGACGCTCTTTGATTAACCAAGCTTGGAGAGAACAACATTCAGAGTGGCTACCGTTTCAGCATAGTACTTTTCTGCCTGAGGGTGCTCTTTATTTTTGCCGCATAGTCAAGCTGATAAAAAGAAAAGTATGAGCTGCAAAATTCTATAATTATTATAAATCACTAGTAAAGGCAGCAAAATGTTGAGTTTGGTACTAACATTGTTGATGTTCTGGAAGAGCTTCCCAGTTAGGTCCTTTAAGGACTGCTTCTCTTCTTTGGGCTTGGCAGATATTACGGTGTTGAGATCATAACGAAGGTATTCTGCCCTTAGCCGAAGATCGTTTTGGACATAAGGCCAAGCCTTCTTGTCTATCAGTGCCTTCACTGCAATGATTTCTTTGGCAGACTCCTTAGCCCTGGCTGCAGCCTCAGCTGGTGTCTTCGGCTGAAGGTAAAACCGGCTTTTGAGGGGCAGCTGAAGGTCTCTTGCTTCATCTGAGTTCAAAGTTCCGGCTGTGATAACACACAATTTCCAATCAGCATCAATAGTGGAAATAATGCCTACAGTTCATGATACTAATCACGCCCCCTTTTTTTTATCCATCTCTTAGTTGGTAAATAGTTCAGGCTATGGGGGTGCAATTATATAGTCCTACCCAACTCCATTCCTCATGTGAACAGTCACAAGCACGTTATTGAACTGAATTGTGTTATTCAGTCCTAACTTATCCAAATTATTTCGCCAATCCAATCAACAATTGCAAACGAGTCCGAACACTGCAATTCTATCCAATTCATCAACAAAAGCACGAGCCCTAAAAGTAATATATTACATATAGCATGAATTTGAAAGTAATCAATTTCTTCATTTTCTTTAATTTTTTGTCCCGTTTCGAGTCTTCATAATCTCCTCTCCACTCTTAAAAATTCAAAAGTAATCTTCTATGGTATGATAATTCAATTTCTCAATTAAAAAAAATAAATATTATATATGTGATGATCCTAAACTAAGATACTGTCTAAACAATCAGAAGCATAAGAATAAAGAAATAGCAGTTAAAAATATGATTTAAGTAAAAATAATAGTAATACTTACGCAGTCCACCGGAGGGTGGGGGTGGGGGTCCAACCTTGATCGGCTTGGCTTCAGCGAGCACGGCTTGAGCAAAGGATCCTGAGGCAATCCCAGCCGCAACAAGCCCCAACATGGCTCGGCGCGTTGTCTCAGTCTCGGCTGAGTGCTGGGCTTGAACGCTGAGCCCTGGTCTAGCCAAGCCAATTCTGGCGGTGTTGGCTGTGCTCAGGCGGCTGGACTGAAGGCTGCCTTCCAGGACGGCTTGAGAATAGCCACGCAAGCCAGCCATTGAAGCCATAGCTTGAGCTATTCCTCAAACTATTAATCGAAGTTTTCTTTTACGATTAAAGTAAGAGAAATGCAGGAGACAGGGTTACTATGTGATGTAGAAAGCACCTTATCTAACTTTGAACATGCTCTCAACCAATCAATCATCGCCTTCTTGACAAGTTTGAGTAGGCTCTATTTTGGCCAGTAACACCGCGACACGTGGATCACATAGTTTTATTTGAAACCAATTTCCTTGTTTTCTCTAGGAGAAGGAAATTTCCGTGTAGGAGTATAACTTTTTTATGTTTGGGGTTTTAATATTAGGCCCATCAATTGATTGGGTTGATAAACTGGGTCAATCAAAGCCCAGTGGAGCGGAGTTTTTATGCCCATTGTTAGTCAAGCTATTAGCACATATAGGGTCGGCGTGTATTGTTCAAGTTTATTTGAATTTTAATTGATTTTATGAATCGTATTTGAGCTTAGTGCAATTATCAATTGAATTGAGCTCAAACAAGTTTTACTTTCGGCCGAATAGGAATTGAGCTCAAATAACTTGATATGTTTACACATATATTTATTCTTTTTTATTAATCAAGCTCGAGCTCGACCGAGATTTACATCTTATTGAATGGAAAATGTGTTCAATTTAGTTCATTATGTTAACAAATCGAACTCAAAACGAGCTTTTTAACAATCAACCTCGAGTTGAGTATGAGTATGAAATAGTTTGGTTGGTTTTATTAGTAAGAACATATACGTCAATAGTCAAATTCCGTACTTCCAAAATATTTGTACAAAAGTTGCGGATTATTTTAATTTTAGTACCTAAATATACCATGTTTTTACTTTCTTACTTTTTTATAACGACCCATAGTATTCCCACACACCAAACCATTGCACCCCACACTTCCTTCTTCCTTCTGGTTTATGGGACATCCGTCATTCCAGGAATGGTCCTAATCTCTCGGGGAGGAGGGGCAAACCCCAACTCCTCACTCCGCGATAGTCGAGGTTTGAACCCAGGACCTTGAGGTGCAATTGCAACCTCAAGGCCACTAGACCAACCATTGGGGGTTACCATGTTTTTACTTTCGGTGTCCCACTTTCTAGACATATTAACTTGGTACCTCATGTTTTATTTTCTAGTCACTCCGCCACATTTTATCTAATGTTCGTCAATTTTGATACATCATGTTTTAATTTTTAATCACTCCATATGCAAATGAAAGTAATGAAAAGGTAAAACATGGGTATTAAAATTGACATATATTCGACATGTAGCGAAAGTGATTAAAGAGTAAAACATAGAGTACCAAAATTGATATGGTATGAAAGTGGATGCTAAAGTGAAATAAGAAAATAGTTTAGATACTAATATCGAAATTATCCCACAAAAAAATATTATTCTAGACAAACTATTTATGCCGAAAATACCCATATGTAGCTTCCAAGCATCTCATATTTAATTTAGTACTTTGTCGGGAGGGGAACAGAAGAGCGCCTGTGATTGGTTGTGTTTTCGCGTCGTCCACTTTCATTTTCCGAGTGAATAATGGTGAAAAAAATTTGAAAGTGAAAGTTGAATTGATAGAAAAAAATAATAATTATGTTGATGTGATGAAGAATCTTTCATAGATATTTATTGTTTGTGAAATTTTTTGTGGAAATAATAATGTAAAACACAATGTAAGAAAATTGAATAAAAAAAAAAAAAAATTGAACAAAATAAGCAATATGAATCTCATTTTATGCCTTTTGTTATCAAGATTAAGAGAAAAATAACAAAATTGTGATAAATTAAAGAAATTACCGAAATTATTTATATGAATAGGAGGAGGAGAGAGAAATAAATAATATAGTTGGGTATTGGGAAGTGTGAAAATGAAAGAAAAGAATGAGTTAATTTTAAAAAGAAATGAGATTTTCTTTTTAAAAAAAAAAACTCACTTTTTTCACAAACAAGCACACTCCCTAATATATTTTCTCTTAAAAATAAAAATTTTGAAAATTTTCTCATAACCAATCCCAACCTAAGTTTTCGTCTTCTTCATGATAAGACATGCAACACTAACTCATTGATTAATAGTATGCACACAATTATGTAATATTGCATGGAAGTGGTTTTATATTATACCATTTAATAGACTTAAGTTTATAAGACGGATCCTACAAAACATAAAAGTAGGGATAATTACAAAAAAAAAAAAGAGGTTTGGACTAATTACAAAAAAACCAGAGGTTTTGAAAATTGCAAAAATCCTTGATGTTTGATCCGTCTTATATTTTTTCCCTCCACAAGCAAAAATATTTCAAACATCATCGTGATATTTTTAGAAACATTACGATTACTCCTTAAGTTTAAGACATAATTAAGCAATAAGGAGCTTTTTGTAATTTAAAATATCTCGAATTTTTTTGTAATTAGCCCAAACTTCATGAGGGGTTTTTGTAATTTTCCTAAAAGCATGAGCTTTTTCACTTTAATTGAGTTTTGGTTGAAATTCTATTTACATATAGAATTTGTCTAATTCATTATGCCTATGAGATCGTCTTATACAAGTGTTTGTGTATTATATCTTAATCCTTGTCTCTGTTTCTCGGAACGAAGGAAATGATATCCATTAAAATTTGTACCTAACTTACTTTGCATTGTTTTTTTTTTTTTTTTGTTTTTGAGATGAAAACTTGCTCTAATTTGTTGAATGAAATAAATTCGTCATATAAATTTATATTTTTGGACGGTCTCACATGATATTTACTTGATTTTATTTGGTAACATTTTAGAATACAACAAACATTTTAAACAAGTACCCTCAATTTATATATCCCCTCTTAAGAAAATGACAAAAATTTGTATAGACCGTCTTACGGATTCTATTAAAGAAGACGGATCCCTGCACCGCCCGACCGCCCGCGACCCGCCTACATATAAAACAAAAAAAAAAGAAAACTCATTTGGATACAAGTTGTGCATGCCGCCTCGCCCCCCTTGAGTTATGCCCGCCCCACCCGCGACTGCCTAGATGGTCGGATCCGCGTGCTTCAAAAATTAATAAATTTGCACCACCGGGAATTGAACCCAAGTCGTACTCAAGGCAAGGTGCTCTTCTACCGCTAGACCACTTTGGTGCTTGTTGCGTGTATTTAGTATAACCATGAGTATAACCATGAATATGAAGCTTCATTATCATCCCTTCATTTTAAAAATTTAAATTCTCGAATAGGAAATGATACTTTATCCAGGAAATAGTAATACTTTTGAGTAATAAATATGATACTTTTAAGGTGAACATTGATACTTTAATTTTTACATATTCAAAAAATAAGAATTTTTTTCACTCAAAAAAATAAGATTTTTCGATATACTCATTCTAGTCTCATAGCTAATGTTTTTACATTTAAAAAAGCGATATTTTATCTTGGAAATAGTGATACATTTGATATTAAATATGATACTTTTATGATGGACAATGGCATTTTAAAATTTTAATTTCTCACGAATAAAAAGTAATACTTTATAAAAAATAGTGATACTTTTGAGTAAGAAATATGATACTTTTAAGGTGAACATTATTCAAAAAATAAATTTTTTTTTGATATACTCATTCTAGTCTCATAGCTAATATTTTTTACCATTGAAAAACTAATACTTGTCTTTGAAATAATGATACTTTTGATGTTAAATATGATACATTTGTGATACTTCAATCTAATGATTTTCTAATATGCGACTGTATTAAAAAAAACATGATATTTTATCTCAAAAAATGGATACTTTTACTCATAAAAGTGGTACTTTTAACTCTGTCATATTTATTTTTCTTTTTCTGCATCTTGAATTCATACTTCGTGATTTATTTACAAAAACATGATACTTTATCTCAAAAAGTAGATATTTTTACTCATAAAAGTGTTACTTTAGCTCTGTCTTATTTATTTTTCCTTCGTGATTTAAAGTATCATGTTTTTTAATATAGTCACAAATTAGAAATGAAGGAAAGAAGAAAAAATAAAAAAATAAATATGATATAGTTAAAGTAATACTTTTATAAGTAAAGGTATCCGTTTGTTGAGATAAAGTATCGATTTCTTAATACGATTTACAAACTAGGAACCAAAGAAAGAGGAAAAATAAAAAATAAATATGATGTAGTTAAAGTAACACTTTTATAAGTATCCATTTATTGAGATAATGTAGCATGTTTTTTTAATAGACTTGGGTTCGATTCTTAACCTTTACATTTATAGGTATTTTTAATTTTTCTTTAATTATCAGCGTATTTATGAATGAGTTTATATAAATTATTATACTAAAATTGCACAATAAGTACTAGTGGTGTAGTGGTATAAAACATGAGACCTACTCTAAGAAAATAGCAACATAAGAACTATTTTATATTCTAGTTTATTTTGATAATTATTTGTTTTTAGATTTGATTTATTCCTTTCCTAACGAGATTTACGTAACCACACGTCTCAAATCCAGATAATTACGTATCAAACAAATTCTCAAAATCACCAAAATCCCTTAATCAAAAGACTTTAAAAGTCCTGCCGAAAGTAGTAAACTTGGTTCGTCTCCCACTCTCTGGTGACTGATCTTTCATTGAAGATTCTGCTTACCAACAATAGAGGTACATAAATGTCTTTAATTCATTGTTCTTATTGTTCTTTAATTCAAAGTTGCACGCTTTTAAATATTTAGGGGCTATTTAATAAATTGGACTTTTTAGTTTTCCTAATTATCCCCGTTTCTTCAAGCACACAAATTGTGTCGTTGTGTTTTTTGGTTCTTGAGAAAGGGAAAATTACATTTTACCGTCTTGTAAGTTGGCCTAACCATCGAAATAGTCCTTTAGGGTTCCGTTTTGTAACAACTATCTTTTCATAATTAGCATATTCGGTCCGATTTTTCAGGGGCGAGTCACGTGTCAATTTCAGGTCATGAATTTGCAACATCGTGATGAAGAAGAACTTAGATGACCAAATTAAAATTTTGAAAACGAATTGTACCGATTCTGACACCCCCTTAAATTACAGGAATAATTTTGCAGTATTACCTTTGAAATCACAAGCACGCCATGAAATTTTTAAAAGCGGAGAGCTTCCAAAAATTGAAGAGTTCAAGCAAGATCTGGATTCGCGCACAAGTCTTGCGGTACTTTATAAAGTATAAGAATTCTAAAAACAAGAAGAAGAAGAAGACGACGAACGAATGACGATGAATCAACTCCAATCTTTCCGCCTGAAGTCATCGTGGAGATCTTGAGCTATTTGCCCATCAAACCCCTTACAAAATTCTGTTGGGTAAAAGTTAAGTGAAGGTTTGTTTGAAGAAAAAATGGCTGGAATAGAGTGTTTAGGCTTAGTCGAGGGCGATTTAGAATCGATCTCCGCAAGAAAACGCCCGTATACCGAGTGCTTACGATTGCCTCGCCTCTAAGATACAACGACTTTTAACGATTTAGGTTAGCGGAAGACAAAGAAAAACCGGGGAACAACAAACAACAAGACAAGTGTATGACTACTTTCAAGCTTTCAAGGAGGAAAATGGACAAGATGCAAAATGCAATGCTCGATTTTATGTTATCCGATTATTCTCGTCTTTTTCGTATGTTTTTAGGACACTAGGGATCGACTATTATAGGCTTTAGACGCCCAGTATGGAAAGAACATGTCTTTTGGCTCGAAAAAGACACCTTTTGACCGATCAACAGACGCACTGCGCAGGGAGCACGGACAAGACGCACGGGCGTGCGCCGCCGTGCGTGCGTGTGCTCAAACTTTCGGCACCCAAAGACGACCCCCAGACGCACGGGGCGTGCGCCGTCGTGCGTGTAGGCGGCGAGACCCTCGGCGGTAAAGACGACCCGATCGCACGCTGGGTGTGCCCAAGCTCGAGCCCAGGCCACGGCCGGACCGGCCGGGGCCGAGCGGCGGCGGCGGCGCGTGCGTGTGTGCTGACCAAACCCACAAGCATGTAGGTCCTCTCCTTTAAAAACTTGGGTGCCCCCAGGGCCCAAACCCATTTGTCCAACTTAGGATAAATAAAGTGTGCAACTTTACCTCTTTTTTCCTATGTGGGATGGAGCATCTCCTCCCCCACATTTTCCATTTTCCATACCATTTATTTGTATTAAGTGGCTAACTTCTAGCATTAATTTCTCATTCACCGGAATCGGTTTGAGAAATTCCAAATGCTATTCTCATCTACTCTCTAAGTAGAATTTTTACAAATAATTTAATTCCATTTTTCACAAATGGAAACCACTTAATTAATTGGTCAAAATCGGGTCAACACCCCATTTATCAAAGACCAATTCCAACAATTCCAACTAGTGTGCAAAGAGTGGCGGTCATTGATTCATGACCACTACTTCGTGAGAAAAGCATTGGATGCATTGGGGCCGTCGCAAAATTGTTTGTCATTGGTATAATGTTAGCCGTTCCGGCAATAGCTTGCAAAATAAGCCAACTGGCATTTCTCCATGCTATATTCAAGGTTGTGATGGCCATCTACTCATGAAGATGCTTAATAAGCTTTGCATTTGGAATCCAGCCACACGTCGTGTTCTTGAATTGCCTGATCCACGTAAATATCGAAACAACTTTTCTTTTGTATTCCATTTGAATTGCCTGATGATAAATACGGATTCGCCTTTTCTTTCGTTCCATCCACAAGAAGCTATAGAATAGTGCGCGTTTACAAGGATCTAGAATCTGGTGAAAAAGGCTGTGAAGTTTTTACTCCAGGTCAATCTACTTCTAAAATGTTCGTCAATATGTGTACCTCGTATTTTATTTAATCACTCCATATGTAACAGAAAATGGTTAAAAAGTAAAACATGAGTATCGAAATTGACATATGTTCGACGAAATGTAGCGAAAATGATTAAAAAGTAAAATTAGGGGTATCAAAACTGATATTGTGTGAAAGTAAGATACTAAAAGTGAAATAAGGGCATAGTTTAGCCACTAAAATTGAAATTATCCCACAGAAAAATTATATTCTAGACTAAAAGTCGATAAGACCAGACTGGCGATGGACCTGCAAGCCTGAAAAGGACCGGACCTATTTGGCCTCGTCGGCTCTGTTGGGCTAGGGTCCATCCCATGTGATTGGCAATTGGTTGGCAAAGAAAAGCAGTCATCAAGTTCGGCTTGAAAATGGAACAATTGCAACCATGAAGAAAATGTATGCACCGGCCAATAACTATTACACCTATCTGTGGAAATTTTGCAGAACCATTTGCCTATAAATAGGCACCATTTGGAAGGCTAAAAACACACCGAGAGAGAGAGAGAGAGAGAGAGCTTAGTGTAGTCAAGAGAGAGTTTGGCTAATATCTCTCGAGTGGGAGAGTTTTCTCAATTGAGGGAGAGTATTTGCTCCAAAAATAGTGATATAGAAATCATTATAAATATTTGACTGTGTGTTAGAAAATAGTGGGGTTGAGTTTCTCCACACTGTGTGAGCTTTGGGGAAATTTGTGGGTTTTCTTTTGGGGTATTTTATAGTGTTGAGAGATATACCAAAAGAGAGTATTTTTCCCATTGTTGTAATTAACACAAGCTTTGGGCAAAAAGCTTGTGCTATTTTGTAATCACTATTTATTAGTGGATTCTTTGTGGGTATTTGCCCGTGGTTTTTCCCCTTATTCTTTTGGGGTTTTCCACGTTAAACTTTGGTGTCTTGGCTTATCATTTATTTTCTCGGTTTTCATTTTATTTGAGATAATTATTTGTGTGTGCGGTTATTATTTTAATCGGGTCCCATCCAGCTTCCCAACAAGTGGTATCACGGCCGGGGGTAAAACTCGGAGTATCTGTACCCGATTCGTGATGGATCCGAGAGAGAACAACAGGACCATGATTAAATTGACGGCAAATAATTACACGGTGTGGAAACCAAGAATGGAGGATATTCTCTCTGCAGGATCATTATGATCCAATAGAGAATGGTGGAGTTAAGCCGGATGATGAAGATGAAAAAGAATGGAACAAGTTAGACAGGAAAAGCTGTTGGTATGATTCGACATTTCATTGACCGTGAGGCGTGTTTCACCACTTTACTCAAGAGACGGATGCCCATAGCATGTGGACAAAATTGAAAGCCATGTACGAGAGGAAGCACACTCAAAATAAAACTTACTTAATCGGACAACTTGTCAACTTGAAGTATAACGAGGGAAGTTCGTTGCCGAACACTTAAGTACTTTCAGAGCATCTTAAAACAACTAATACCGTGGGCTTAAAGTTTGATGACGAGATGCAAGGTTATTTTTATTGGGATCTTTGCCAGGCAGGTTTTGAGACATTAGTTGTCTCGCTTAGCAATTCTCGCTCTGATGGTATTTTGACTATGGATATGGTCAAAAATAACTTGTTCAATGAGGAAACAAGGCGAATGGGACAAGGCGCGAAAGAAAGTTCCAGTGCTCGTTGTTGAGTCACGGGGAGACAGAAAAGCGTGATCGAGAGATAAAGGAAAATGATGGTCAAAATCTCGTGATCCAAGGAAGTGTTATTATTGCAACAAACCTGGACATGTGATAAAAGATTGCTATAAGAGAAAGCAAGATGAAGGAGATCATAAAAAGACAAACCGAGGAAAAAAGTGGATAGTGACAATGAGGAAGACACAAATGCCACTATTTTTCCGGATGGTGATGTTGTTGTGCTCTCTTCCGAGAAACACAATTATCTCGCATATGGCTAGTTCGGGGACGCCAATTGGGTCATTGATTCACCGCTGCCTCTTTTCATGCAACACCCAACAAGGAATTTTTCAATTACCTACAAAATGGGAGATTTTGGTCTTTGTCAAGTTCGGGAATAATAATAAAGCAAGAATTGTTGGTGTTGGTGATGTGTGTATCCAGGCGAATCTGGTTGCACGTTGACTTTGAAGGATGTTCGCCATGTGCCGTTACGCCCGAATCGATTTACGGAGTGGAGTTGGACCGTCGAGGTTATGTTAGTTATTTTGGCAATGAAACGTGGAAGCTTACAAAAAGATCAATGGTGGTTGCGAGAGGAGCTATATCGAGGTAATTTGTACAAGACTGTGTCAAAATATGTTCTCTTTGGACTAACTACTGACTAAGGACGAGTCTTCATCAAATTCGTGGCAAGTAAGAACTCTTAGTGAGGAGGAGGAATTTTGGCAAGGAAAACCCTCATTTCTTTTGCCAAAGGTATGCCATTAAGTTTTTGTAATTATTGTTCGATAGGTAGGTAGTAGAAGAGCTTCTTTTTCTCTTATTATTATTAAAAAAAAAGTGTGTTAGGTGCAATGTGTTTCCACATAGGAGTCGCGAAAAGAATTAGATTGAGATGTCGTTTTCATGTATTTTGTGTGAGTCTTGAGTATTGTAAAAGTTATGGGAGATGTAGTGTATCGAAAGATACACAGATGCGAGATGTCGGAGATCGTGACCGCCATGACTTAGTGTCGATCTTGCTTCATGTTCTTCTTTGTTAGAGGTGTGACCGATCAAAGAAGGTTTTTAGGATGATGTTCGGATGCTTGCAACAGGTGATATGCCACTCACTTGGGGTGTTGAGCCGAGGGGGAGTGTACCCTTCACCAAATAGCGCGCTAGAGTTTGGTTGATCGATCAAGGAACATCATATTTTTCGTTAAGGGGAGCAATAGATATTTGAGAGTGTCCATCAGTATGTAGAGGCTATGCAAAGTAATACTTGGTTTTCTAATGAGCGAGTAGCTCCTCGGCGATAGTTAATCATGGCTTCAGAGATTTGTAGCGCACGGTGCGATGTGTCCGCCGAGAAGTTTTCCGAGTTGTGTATGTTGTGTGCATATTGAATTTATTCTACCGTGTAAGTAGAATATGTATTCCCCACATGTGGTGAAGGGGAGATTGTTGGGTCAGTCCACCCCATGTGATTGTCAATTGGTTGGCAAAGAAAAGCGATCATCAATTACGGCTTGAAAATGGAACAATTGCAACCATGAAGAAAATGTGTGCACCGGCCAATAACTATTACACCTACTGTGGAAATTTTGAGAACCATTTGCCTACAATATTATATAGAGGTAGTTTTATATGACACTGTCGGGGTAATTTCAGAATAGGTATCCCAAGTTTACTTATCTTTTACTTTTGATACCTCATATTCTCAAATCATCAAAGATGGTAATCAACGTTACACTTTTTAATTACTTTTGGTATTGGTCGTTAGTTGACCATCAACTATAACCGGGTGACCTACTACAACAGGTAAAAATGAGTAAAATAGTCGGTAAATACCTCTTTTGTTCATTTTCACTTGTGTTTTTATTTCTAAACCCTCAAATAACTCTTGAAAACAAAGTAAAAACACTAAATTTCTTATGAAAGAAAATCAGAACTATTGGTCCTGACAGGGACGGATTCATAAACTTTTTATAACAGGGGCATAAAATAAATAAATAGGGGCATAAACAAGTCGAGTCGAGCCGAACATAGTACTATTAGATCTTGTTTAAATTTTACTAATCGAGACGACCTTGATCGGAGCATTACATCTTATTGGACGACAGAAATGTTCAAGCTTGTTTTGTTATGTTAACGAACTAAACTCAAACAACTTTTAACAATTAATCTCAAATTACGTATCGAGTAGCTTTGGTTCGTTTTCCAGCCTTAGTTATAAACTACGTCAAAAAACAATTACGGATAGCATACATTATTTTGTTTCCTACCTAAATAACTAATTAATATATAACTTTTAAAAATAAGTATTAAATGTAAAAAAAATAACATCAAAAACCGTCAATGGGGAATACTTTTTTATAATCTAGTTAACATTACAACTTTTTAATATAAAAAGTAAACATAGTAAAAAAAGGAAAAATAAAAAAAATATGGGGGCACGTGCCCCATAATAGTATGTTTGCATCCATCATTGGGTCCCAAATAATTTTAAAAGAACCACGGGACTTTCTTATATGCCCATTATTTTTAACAATATAATTAATCTTCAAAAAGTGAAAATTCAACTTAAATAATCTTATAAAATAATGCCGAATAAATAAATTATATTTTTAATCTGTATTTAATACATTATATTTTGTACACTTAATTACTAATCTTAACTAATAAAATTGAATAGTAAATTAAACCACCTGATGACGTGGATACGTTGTCCACATAGATAAAACAATTCAATTGCAAAATCAAGTTTTAATTAATCAATTAACTAAGTATTATTCATTGGGGATCAACTTTATGCTCCAGTGGTTGAGACGTGTGTTGTGTTGTAAGGGCGAATGACCCGGGTTCGATCCCATACGAGTGCATGTGTCCCCTCCCCAAATCCCCCCATTGTACTAAAAAAAAAAGTAATTATTCTTTGAGAAGTAGAAATAACATTGAGCAAAAATATTGTCATTTACATTTCTAGCCTCATTTTTTCTGTCGTTTTCATTTCTAATTTAAGTTAAAAATTCAACATTTTAATCTTCCTTTTAGAAGCCCGATCTTCTTTAAATTGATCTAGAATAATCAATGGGCAATCATCATTGAGTGATGTAGTTGATAAATTGATAATCAATTTGGAGAATTTGACTCAATTTGGTCGAATTTACGAACGGGGCCCTTCAAAAAAATTCGTCAATCCGGTCAAATCATCGACACCCGTATGATATTGAGTTGGGGGAATATTTACCCATGATAAGGCGACCATATTAGTATTATTGGCCATCAGCGATGCAGACAGAAAATTCTCCGGCGATTGTACGAGGTTCGCGCGCTTAGGAACGCTTGTTTGACATCATTTTTCCTAGGTTTTCCGGCCGAATTGATGGTGGGCAATGGTAGGATAGTGACCGGCCGGTCATGGGCAATGGTGGACGGGCTTATAGCATCTCCAATGCAAGGTTTATGTTGAAGTTTTTAAGGTAAAAACTGGTTTGTTTAAACCACATTCCATTGTAAGAAATGGTTTATGATGACATGGAAAAAAAAATGGTTCATGTTTATGAACCTGATAGAAACCAAATTATATCACATGACCCCACACATGGCTTTTTAATTATTAATTATAAATTGAATTATAATTGATAGTAGAGTCCATAAAAAGTAGTTGAAAAGGTTTATGGATTGTGGAGAAATGTTTATAAAATGTGTATGGTTTTTACATTTGATGTGGCATTGATATGACAGTGATGTAGCACATAAAAAAAATGTGCATAAGGTTTTTATGTAGTTTAGTACTGTGGATGCCCTTAGGATCGTTTGGATGGTTTTAAGGCTTGAAATCGGACACATGGTGGCAGTTATGACAATATATTTTTCTGGGTTTTGTTTGGACAAAAGCTTATGCCTTGTTTATGGTTTTTCTTTTTTGGTTGAGTTAAAAGTATATTTTTTATTTTTAAGCTTGTTAACTATATTTAAAAATGAGTAAATAATAAATTTTGTACTTTTTAATTGATATAATTGATTTGTCAATTAATCAAATTTTAATTTATAAAATATAATCATATTGATTAAGGTTATCCAATTAAATGCCAAATGTGCTTTATTAAGAATTACGAAAAGTCTCTAGGTTTAAGGTATTTAATAAGAGAAAATATTATTAAGATAAATCGATTAGAAATACAAAAAGAAATTTATAACTAAATAGTAATTATGAAATATGATTTATTTTATTCTTAATAATTGTATAAGATAATTAAAGTTAAATTTTTATTAATTTTCACTCATTTGTCTCCATATTAACTTGTTGTAACATGTCACCAAGTCATTTTTTACGGTCATTTAGCGGCAAGTAGTAACATTGATTAAAAATTGTAATTTTTGTGTACCATATTTGATGAATTGGGAACATTGGGTATTAAAAGAAAAAATTAAGTAGGTACTAAGTCTGAAATTATCCCAATAATTAACACAGAACTTAAATTTTAAAGGAAAAGGCAAAATTGGTCCTGTAACTATTGACAGTTTGCAATTCCGGCAAAATTAGTCCTGTAAGTTTAATAGTTTTCTGATGCGTGTAAAATATACGTGCATTTAAGGGCTTATTTTGATATATAATTGATGCATTTGCATGCATATTTGATGTATTTTAGTTGGTTTCCTTTGTTGGATGTGATACTGCGTACTCTTGTGAATTTTGCAAAAAATGGAGCTAAATTGGACAAAATGCGATATCACATTCAAATGATATGTCAAAAGACAAGGTACAAGCAAAAATGTGAAGGAGAGAAGCATGGACGGACGAACAAAAGGGAATTTCCTTCAAAAACGTCCAAATGAGCTAACAGTTTCTAGCACTAACAGGATTTAGTATTTTGGTCATAACATTCTCTACAAAATTGATATTGAGGTGATTCAAGTGACTATGGAAAGATAAGAGAAAGGGCTACAACTTTCATGTGACCCCAAGAGCAAATTCGGATGAAAACATGGACAAAAATAGATCACACGGCCGAACCGTGTGTTGCCATACGGCCATGTGAAAATACATGTGTGAAAGTGACACAACCGTGTGAAAAAAGGGACGAAACTAGGGGACGGAACCAAGACGCACGGCTGGACCATGTGGGACAAGCCCGAGGGCGTGTGAGGCTACACGGCCAGGCCGTGTGGGACTCTGCCACGCGTTTTTGGAGTTCTTTTCCCGTTCCAAATCTACAAGTGACCTCCCCAAGTATCTATAAAAGAGACCTAAGGATTGCACGAAATTTCATCATCTAATATTCCATTCATACATACAACATATCAAATTACACAGGAACGCAAGAATCGAAGATCTTCTAAGAGAGGAAGGCTAGGTCGCGAAGAACACCACAAGGTTTTTCGCATCTACGGGAGCACAAGAGCTTCAAAGGCTTAGGAGGGGAATCCATCCTGACAAGAAGGGGTTTTGTTTCTATGTCTAGATCTCTTTGTAAGTCCAAGAGGCTACGATAATCTAGAGGGGGTGAATAGATTATCTCTATCTTTTCGATTTTACCCTCTTTTTCGAACCGAATGCTCAAAGACAATAATAAAAGTGCGGAATGTAAACAACACACGTCGATTTAAAGAGGTTCAACCCACCTAGGGCCTAATCCTCTACCACCCCAGTATATCCGGGATGGATTTCAAAAAGAAAAAGAATTTTATTAATTACCAAAATTAATACAAATTTAACTTACAACACCTTGAAGAGCACCACACTCTTCAACAACATCCACCTTTGGAGATTACCACAATCTCCCTTTGAAGATTACCACAATCTTCATTCAACTACACCTTTGAAGATCACCACAATCTTCAATCTTGAAGAATACCAATTTCTTCAACACCTCAAGAGCACCACACTCTTGAAACACTATCACCTAGATCACCCAAGTGTATTCTTACCACATGAATACTCATAAGGGTGTCTTGTGTTGAATGATGACCAAAAATCAAGATTACAACTCAATAATGAATATTACAATATGAGTGCAAAGTGTAATCAAGAATAGCCTAGACCTCAAGGATGTGAAAGTGATAAGCTAGGCAAAATTACAACTAGAATAATAACTATGAAGAACAAGTGTTTGCTTGAAGTGTATCTTGTTGTGTTGTATCTCAATTGTTGTGTTGGTTGCTCCAAAACTTCCTCTATTTATAGGACATGATTGATCAAGCATAGGCTCCTCTTGGGGATTGAAAATCTCTGAGAAAAATACAATTAAAATCAAGAATATAGCTGTTAGAAATCAATCCCACAATTTAAGGAAAAAATGTCTCTTTGTCAAATGGTCGAAATTTGTTTGTCAAAAGATAGGCGACCGGTCATACGAAATAGACGTTTGAAGAACACACGAAAAAAATACAGGCGGCCACGGTCGACGTGGACCTCGACCGGTCGAACTCATCCCCAACTGGTCCCCCTCAATGATTTTACAAGAATACAAGTTCTGTTTTCAATATAAACGCCAGTGCACGGTCGGCGTGGGTATCGGCCGTCGACCTGGTCTTTTTCTCCTCCGTCTTATTTTCTGTTTCAAAATTCATCTTCAGTGCACGGGTCGCCCTCTACGGCGACCGGTTGACCTCGAGACGACAGAAATGTTGTCCAATTTTTGTCGAAAATAAAACTCAAGAAATACTCTGAAAATTTAGTAAAAACATTTTAAACCAATCGGGAGTATTTAGACAACATTTAGGAACCTTGTTTTGAAGTAAAAACTTATAAACATAAAATCATTAAAAGTGTTGTCCAATTTTATCTAAAATAAAACTTGAAGAAATACTCCGGAAAATATTAAAACCATTTTAAATCATTTAGGAGTATTTGGACAACAATTAAAAACATTGTTTTGGTGTAAAAATAAAATCATCAAAATTAAGATAAAAACATGTATCAAACAATCTCCCCCTTTTTGATGATTACAAACCAAAACAATTTTTAGAAATATTAGGAGGACAATTTTAAAAACTATTTTTCGGTAAAAACATCTAACTTAGTTTAGAAGCAACCAAACTTTCCAAAATACATAAGCAACCAAGATAAGGGAGTAAATATTATGCAAGAAAAAGCACAAGCTCCCCTATCAACAAGCACATCAAGAATAATGTAAAAGCAATTAACCATAAGCTAAAAGCTTAGCTTTTATATTTTGTTCAAGAGCTTATAAGCTCCCCTGTCAACAAAACATCATTAGACAAGTATATAAGTCCATCAAGCAACAATTGGACTAAATATAATTCATAACTTATGGCTTTTAAGATGCCATAGCTTATAACTTTTATAACGAGTTTTTATTAGCTTCTTTGAGCTAACGAGCCAATTTCCCGTTTCTCCCCTTTGGAATCATCAAAAAGAATGTTAGGATAATAAAAACATCATATAAATTTATCAAAGTGCGCCAACAATACGAATTAAGCTTAGAATCCAAAAAATGGGAGAAATGCATCAAAAAATGTCCATAAGCTCGTTTTGTTTGTCAAAACATGATGTCAACAAGAATTTAATACATTTGAAACTAAGAGAATTATGTAGATGATGAATCTTTCATTGAAACATTTTATCGAACACTTGGGGCGTCAAAATTTGAAGAAAATGTATATAGCCCTTGTAAAAGATATTAAGCCAAGTTTTTCATATCATCACCCAAAAACAATTTTTCAACATATGTCCAACAAATAAAAGGCTCAACAAAGTAAATTCTCAAGGGTTCGACCCAATTGAGATAATTTTAGCCAAAAAAGATCAAGACATTACGAATGCCATCAAGCAAAAATATAAGAACCATCAAGTAATACATGTCAAGCATCAACAATGCATATAAGACATTACGAATGTCCCAAATCATCCATTAAAATGATCAAGGCATCAAAAATTAAGAGAAGCACTTTTACCATCAAGTACTTCATACCAATTATCAAACAATGCAAATAGAGTATTTTTACCATCAAATACTCCATCAATACCAAGTTCAACCAAAAGGCCATTTCACTTGCTATTTTAACCCTTTCAAGATAACAAGCAAATCTCATTAGTGCAATTTAGAGTTTTACAAGATAGTTCATAAAACTACAAAACAACATGAACATGAGAAAATGCTAAGTAATAAAGTGGTGGGGACATCATTCCTCGTCCAAGAGAAGCAAGTTAGGGAATAAGATCTTTGATGAATTTCTTCAACTTGCCGATTGATTTTTGCATTTTGGAGGTCTTTTGCTCCAAAGCCTCATACCTAGCTTCATGAAATGTTCTTAAATCATCATACTCGGCTTGGGTGTACCTCTAGACGGTTGAGCACCGAGTATTACCCTCCAGTTGCTCGGTTCGCCTTCTTCCGCCAATCTCGCGGCCTCGGCATCATCAAAGAAGTCATTTGGATCTGGGGAACCTTGGCCTCTTCCTCTAGCCATTTTAGTTGG
Source organism: Rehmannia glutinosa (assembly GCA_016081115.2). Lineage (NCBI taxonomy): Eukaryota > Viridiplantae > Streptophyta > Magnoliopsida > Lamiales > Orobanchaceae > Rehmannia > Rehmannia glutinosa. The sequence continues at coordinate 333,328 of JABTTQ020002428.1, forward strand.
TCGGATGTCCATATTTTTGCGCATAGTGACCATTTGGGAGATGTTATCAATGTCAAAATCATTTTGAAATACCTCCGAATTACAGTCCGGCGAAGGTAGTCGATTGTATAAGAAGTTTGCAAATCCAATTGCCCATAACAAACTTCTTATTTCCTTCGAGTAATAGACTCAATTAGACATTGAATAAGAATAGCGCCAAAATTAAGCGGTTCCTTCTAGCAATCTTATAAGTCAAAAAATAGTCCATGTTGCTAGGCATTTTTCCGCTTTTCCACATATGCAATAGCGACAATAACCGATATAATCCGGTGTTCAAGAGTCATTGCCAACAATGAATATTTTGGCCACACACTCAAATAAGTCTTGACTTCTTTCATAGAAATCCCCAACATCTCATCATTCCAAATAACACAAGAAAAATAGTCCCAACCACCTTCTCGCACATGTAAAATCCGACAAATGTCATTAGGAGTCTATCTAAAATGACGACCCCTTACAAAAACGAATTCAAAGCAAGAGGCTTCCTTTGAGCATCATATTCAACCCACATATTGGCATAAAAATGTAGAATTACATCATCATATAAAACATAAGGATGCTCCATAAGTACATCCACCCTTGCTCTTCAAAGAATCCTCTAATAGTAGGATATTCATCTGTAAACGAATTAAATCGACAAATTTTCGTACGAGCTATCAATTTTGCACCCATGTTCAAATTTTCATAGTACCACTCCGCAAATTTGTTGATAAAATCTAAAACATTATTAGAGCGAGGAGCTTGCGGTATAAAAGGTTTCTTACTTTTTGCCCAATGACAATTGTTGAATGAAATCGTCCCGCGGAGTTCGGCAATTTGAGGATTGGAGAGTACCGGGTTTTGAATACCGTCACGTTCTTGAGCCACATTCCTTTGGGTAGCTCGAATATCCCTTTGTTCGGCTTCTTCTTGCCGATTTCTCGAAGAACCCTCTCCGCCCTTTCTACGCTTGGAGGTGGGATTTCGACCGGTAGAATTTCTTGGAGGTGCCATATATGTAAAATTCTTTCAAAACTAAGTGGATTAGCAACAAGAATCACAAAGATTGATGAAGAATTGAGTATTATAGAGAAAGGGGGTGAGATTTTCTGCGCTTGCGAGGGTTTAAAGAATTCTTTGTTCTGTTTGAAAGTGAAGACAGATGGGATTTAACCCAAAATTTTTGCCTGGGTGCCGGTCGAGGGGGTGCGCCGGTCGACGTGCGGGCGCTTGAGTGCAATTTTTCATTCTCCAGATTTTTCCAAAATTTAATTTTTCACCCCAAAAGTTTTTAAAACTTTGCAAAAATATAATCGAGGACTAAATTTGACAAATACTATTTACGAGAAAGCATATACTCGAGAAAATCGAGATTTTACGAGTAGTGCTCTTTTGAGAAAAATTCATAAAATCATTTAGAGGCACTTAAGGGGTTGAAATGAAATATTTTGAAAAATATGTGCATGATATGAACACAATATCGAGTACTAAGAAAAATATGAGTGAACATACCTCGATGGTTTAAGAGTCTCTAATATACGATAGCCAATGAATATGAAACATATAACCTACATAATTTTTTAAACAAATTTTGCACAAGATATAATAGCACAAGTGTAGGCCAAGCAATAAGAGATATCACAATAAAATGCTTATGCTATAGAAATCCATAAGTGTTTAAAAACAACATGTAAGTTCTCATTTTCAAAGGATTTTAAAAACATAAATATATATTGAGGACCTTAAGTTTAAAATTATGAAAACTCATTTTGCAATTTAGACACAAATAAAAACATGCATACTAAGTTAAAATGCATATGTAAGTAGGGAGATACGGTGTACCAATTCGCCATTTCCATAGGTTGTGTCGTTCCCATTGTTGATGATATCTTCCCTTTGAAAATCATCTTGTTGATGATAGCTTCTCCAATTGTTCCATTTCCAAGCATTGGGCCTTCCCATTTTCGAAAGTGTCTTTCTCTTGGAAGATCATCTTGTTGATGATGTCTTTGCCATTTCAAGGATTTTGTTCATTCCATTTTTGATTATTTCCTCTTCTTGGAAAATGACTTTGTTGAAGGTGTTTTCTTCTTTGATCAAATGAAATGGTCATTTGATGTCTTTTTAGCGGTATGAATTTTCTTCGATTATTATTTATTTGGGTACCTAATATAACATTGTTTTGTGGTACCCTCAAGTGCTTAGGTCCTTTGGAATTAGCTTTGAGACTTTTAGGTCTCCAATAATAATTTGAGCTATTTCTAGCCCGACAAGTATTTACGGCGTGCCCCTTCTTACCGCAATAAAAACAAGTAATATTACTAACATGCATAGGAACTCGATTCTTTTTCATATGCTTGACAATATTAGGCTCATGATCAAGTTCACTATTCAAATTATCACAACCATTAACATTCACGATATTGGGCAATTTATTGGTACTCAAGTTTGATTTTGATAAATCATTTTTCATGCAATTCATATCCTCAACAAGAGTACTATTATGTTTTTCAAGGTTTCTAACCTTGTCAAGTGTGGTGGTGTGAGCACATGATAGTGATTCATAGGAAGTAAATAAACTATCCTTTTCATTTTTCAAAACAATGAATTCCTTTTTCAAATTTTTGTACTTAACAAGTAAATTTTGGAATTCATTTTGAAGATCATCAAAATCATTTTGCAAATCACTATAATCATTTTGAATAACAATATCATAGGAAGTAGAGGGTTTTAGACATACCTCGTTTTCCTCTTCGATGCCCATAAAACATTGTTCGACTACTTCATAGTTGGAAGTTGTAAAAGGTTTGTTCCTTAGATTTGAACTTGTATCCCTTTGAGAAGTAGATGCTTTTGTTTGACTCCTTTCATTTGCAAATACTCCATAGATGGCTTCTAATTTTTGCCATACTTCATGTGCCGATCGAATTCCTACAATATGTTCATATTCCAAATTAGTAAGTGAACAATACAAAATATTGAGAGCTTTACCATTTAAGGAGATGATTTTCTTCTCTTCATCATTTAGCTCTTTGAGGCCTTTGGAGGTGTGTGGTGTGTCTATCATCGGAATGGATTCTCCATTTATGACGATGTTCCAAATATCGAACCCGCAACCTTGTAGATAACATTCCATTCTTTCTTTCCAAAATATAAAATTTTTGGAATCAAATAGTGGTGGCTTGGTGGTGGAGGAGCGGAAAGATGAGCTTCATTCGTAGCCGACGATCGTTCCAAGACAATAATGAAGGTGCGGAATGCTCAAAGACAATAATGAAGGTGCGGAATGTAAACAACACACGTCAATTTAAAGAGGTTCAACCCACCTAGGGCCTAATCCTCTACCACCCCAAGACATCAGGGATGGATTTCAAAAAGAAAAAGAATTTTATTAATTACCAAAATTAATACAAATTCAACTTACAACACCTGAAGAGCACCACACTCTTCAACAACACCACCTTTGGAGATTACCACAATCTCCATTTGAAGATTACCACAATCTTCCTTCAACGACACCTTTGAAGATCACCACAATCTTCAATCTTGAAGAATACCAAATTCTTCAACACCTCAAGAGCACCACACTCTTGAAACACCTATCACCTAGATCACCCAAGTGTATTCTTACCACAAGAATACTCACAAGGATGTCTTGTGTTGAATGATGACCAAAAATCAAGATTACAACTCAATAATGAATATTACAATATGAGTGCAAAGTGTAATCAAGAATAGCCTAGACCTCAAGGATGTGAAAGTGATAAGCTAGGCAAAATTACAACAAGAATAATAACTATGAAGAACAAGTGTTTGCTTGAAGTGTATCTTGTTGTGTTGTATCTCAATTATTGTGTTGGTTGCTCCAAAACTTCCTCTATTTATAGGAGATGATTGATCAAGCATAGGCTCCTCTTGGGGATTGAAAATCTACAGAAAAATACAATTAAAATCAAGAATATAGCTGTTAGAAATCAATCCCACAATTTAAGGAAAAGATGTCTGCTGTCAAACGGTCAGAAATTTGCTGTCAAAAGATAGGGCGACCGGTCGCACAGAAATAGACGTTTGAAGAACACACAGAAAAATACAACAGGGCGACCGGTCGACGTGGACCTCGACCGGTCGACCTCATCCCCAACCGGTCCCCCTCAATGATTTTACAAGAATACACGTTACATTTTCAATATAAACGCCAGTATCGGTCGACGTGGGTGTCGAAGTGGTCGACACCTGGTCGGCCGGTCGTGTTTGGTCTTTTTCTCCTCCGTCACATTTTTCGTTACAAAATTCATCTTCAGTGCGGGTTGCCCTCTACGGCGATCGATTGACCTCGAGGCAGAAATGTTGTCCAATTTTTGTCGAAAATAAAACTCAAGAAATACTCCAAAAATTTAGTAAAAACATTTTAAACCAATCGGGAGTATTTAGACAACATTTAGGAACCTTGTTTTGAAGTAAAAACTTATAAACATAAAATCATTAAAAGTGTTATCCAATTTTATCTAAAATAAAACTTGAAGAAATACTCCGAAAAATATTAAAACCATTTTAAATCATTTAGGAGTATTTGGACAACAATTAAAAACATTGTTTTGAGATTATGTACCTAAGGTTGCTCCTGTAGTTGTTGACTTGTGAGGTTCGCAATTTTATTTATTTTTCTACTATTTTCAATTTTTACTTAAATTGAATATTCGGTTGCTTCAATAAAATTATAATGCGATGTTATTATAGCCTAAGTGTTTCACATATCAATCCTTGAGGAATACGACATTGCTTGCCATTATTCTATAAACTACACTGTACACTCGCAGTTGTATGATCCAAATATTTTTGGCGAATATTTTCGCAAAATTGGTCCTCTAAATTTTACACCTAAGCAATTTCAGTCCTATAAGTTTTGAAGTATTGCAAAATTGGTCCCCATGTGTTATTTCATATTTTTAAAATACCTAGAATACCCTTGCCTATACATATAGCTTATTTGACTAAGTGTTTTACCAAAAATGGTATCAGAGCCTAGGTTTATTAAGAACTTTAAGTTATATTTATTATATTTATGTAACTAACAATTGGTGAGGAGATTTTTTTCCAAGAAAATAGATCTGGACGAATGTCCAAGATGTATACCTTACAGGAGATATCGTCAAATTTTGACGATGTATGCACAAGAATACCAGGACAAGATAACATATTGGAACAATCAATATATTGAAAAGGAATTCACAGGAGCCGATAGGAAAACCTTGAGACACTGTGATATACAAACAGGATATTATCTGAGTTTTCTCACGGTAAATCAGATATTATATGTCGATCTGATGAATCGTTAGGTAGCAGCCCATCAAAATCATGATTTCTGATGGAATATCGGAATAGAGAGAGATACTTCTAAATACGTCTAAGTTCTCCCAAGATCTTAGAGAAGTCCAGAATACAGTGCAAAATTATGGCAACCGCCATAATCATATACCACACAAGTGCATCAGATCCAAACCCAGATGAAGACGATGGTGAAATATTAGAAGGAAAGCCTCGAAATCCTTCATGATATTCAGAAAACTAGTCAAGAATCTGGAAGACAGACCAAGTTCATCCGGAGGAAAGAAACGTATTGATTTCGGAACAGTACTCTATTTATACCAAAATGGGAAACCGACCGAAGTTATACGATGCATGATAGACAATGAAAAGTTCCTTGCTATCATCAAAGTAAAATCCGTCATAAACTAATAAGTGATGGATATAGAGAAGATTAATCTCAAAGATCCACATGATCTTGCAGAATCCTTCGCAGGATTAGGAATTGTAGATTTAAAGATGAAAGCAGGAGATGGATCACCTTTAGTTACTCTGAACAACATCAAAGACCACCTTTACACCACCAGTTGATCCCAACGTAGCAGAAAGTACAGATTTACATCATGTGGATGAACCAATGCCACATGCTGGAGATTTTACTACAAGAGGAGATCCTATTGTTTCAGGAACTAGACAACATTCCAAAAGGCCAGATTTTTATAATACGTCTTATGGAAGATCACACTCAATTCGATATATCCATATGGATTGATGCTAAATCTGGATATTCCAGATTTTAAAAATTGAGAAGTCCTTATCGACGAGCTAATGAAAGTTTCAAAGATTATAATTGTTGGATGTTCGGAGCATGAAGGCATATCTCAGGGAAGGATGCATTGCTGACGAGGTTCTTAAATGAGCAAGACATCTCATGGAAAACTTGGAGAGTCTAGAACGAGATTTTGTGACGTTATGTCTAAATATAGAAGTTGTGAAGGACTCCAACATGCTGATCAGAAATCCGTTTCTAGTTAAATACAAGCATGCCAGTTCGCTCAATTAGGATAATTGTTCTTAGCACTATAACGGCCTCCAGACCGCATCTCCTATGATGCAGAAAGAAGTGAACAGAGAACGGAGCTCTAACCCGGAGGTAATGGATTCAAATACCATAATCACAAGTGTTGCAGGTGATGCATCCTCTGAAGATGTACAAACTTTAATGAATGTTGAAGCTCCAGTGTCACAACTCGAGTCTTAAAGTCAACCCAGCACCTCTGGGGTTAAAGCGAGAGAGAGTTGAATAGCCACATGCAGGTAAATCTAAGGTTCAAACTGATAAGATTAAGATTTCTCTAATACAGGTTTATCAACTACAATGGGAGAAATTAATTACAAGAAGAGGTATGAACCCATACAAAATAATGGTTGATATCTCAGACAAATAACCAAGAGTTTGGATGAAACCAGGAAGTCATCCAAATGAAGTACAAGAGTGGTATACTTTTGGAGCTTTAGCTTCAATATATATTGTATCACCAGGATTCTCAAAAATTTCAAAGTTACCGAAATAGATTGGGGAAGCAGTTTACGAGACTTGGGTCAATGATTCACATTTGGCCAGGAGAGATAATTTGGAACTGTATTTCATCAGTACAACTCCAGAACCAGCAAAGAAAGGCTTTAATGAAGCTTTTTATTTCATCAAGCTTAGAAGACCAGATGGAAATGCTTTGAAATACATTAAGGCAGCTTCACCGGAAGAGGCACCATTACTGGTAGGAGCAATCTCAGAAAACGAAGCTTCTACAAGGCGAGCATGGGGACTTTGGGTTTGTCTAACTGAAATGAACAATGTTATCCATTCAAGTTTTTCCAAAATTCAGCAAATGGATCTTTCCTACTGAATTCAATGACAGGATCAACGACATGATTTGCAGAGGAACTTTTCTAGACAAAGAGAAGAATTCTCTGGGAGAACAAAATTTCTGCCAGTAAAGAAACTTACCGAATATTCTGTAATATGACGCATATTGGCCGTTGGATCGATTAGATTTATCAAGCATGCCCCGACCAGAAGGAACCCAAGTTTGGGAAAGGATTCCGACCCAAACCCAACCGACAAGACTATACAACTGGAAAGGATAAGGGACTAGCTCACAAGACGCATTATCCTCGGGGATCACACAAACCAAAATTTTGAAAGATTCCCCGACAAACCTAACATGGGTTGAGTCACGCGAAAAAAAAGAAAGACAGCTTACAAAATCGTAATTCTAGATGAAGACTTAAGCAGTATAGTCTAATATTTCAACAATCTTTGGAATCCGCATTTCAATTTCGGATTCAAGTCTATAAATAACGAGAGTTGAAGGAATCTAAGGACTTCGAATATTTCCCTTAGTTTTCTTAGAATAAAAATCTGAGTGAAAAATTTATAATATCTGAGTGTTTTAATTTTCGAAGTTTTATTTATTTTCGAGTGCAAACCTTATTAATGAGAGGCTAAACAAGTATTATTCGCCCAAAAGGAGATTACTAATGTAACAAATATTTCTTCAAGTTCTTAATAAAAAAAAGCTTTTCGCTTCAATATGTGTTCATAATGTATGATTAATTTATCCATTTAAAGAATTATCTTATACGCCTGGAGTAGGAAACGAACTAAGGTTGTGCTAGGGTGTTGTTGAAGGAGTCGATTAACTTGTAGATCATCTTCCCTGTTGATGAGGTCGGACGGTGGCTTCTGTCAAACGGTCTAGGGGCAGTGATTTATCGACTTATGTCTTTGCAAACCATCTCACCCGGTGCAGTTTCGGTCAAAGAAATGTATGAATTTTAAGGGATGCATTAATTTTACGGAAGCATGTTGGGCCTAAATGGTCGTAATGGACTATATCTGTTTTATCAAAGACTTAGTTTGGAATCAGATTATTTATGGGATCTTTGCAAAGTATGCCCTAGTGAGTTTATATATAGGCTGGAAACCTCACAAGATCCATTTTAAAAGCTCTGAATAGTGACTGGATTTAAATAGGTGTAATAATGCCACGAACAAGATATGAGTCACAAAATGCGAGTTCTACTCTATGAAATCTGGGTTTATTTGGATAAATTAGCTATGTTGTATTAAGGACTATAATTGCTAATTCTCAAAAGTTATAGAACTATAATTGCTAACTTTGGAAAAATAAAGTACCAAAAATGCTATTTAGCAATAAAGAAAGAATTGTCTAGGACCAAAATTATAATTTTAAAAGTTAAAGGACTAAAATTGCAACTGGCCTAAAAGTACAGGACTAAAATTGCAATATTCCCTAAATGTTATTTGCTCTTTTCTGAAATAGTAAGGAATAATTTAGCCCTTTTTTTCCCAATTGCAGAGAACTATATATAATCATTTTGGAATTTTACTAGCTAAAATTTGGTTTTCCTAAAGTGGCACGTATGAATGAATAATAAGTTTTAATTTTTAGTACAAAATATTTGACTTTAAGTTTATAAACAAAAATTAGTCTCTCGAACTTAATTTTGTGAGATGGATCGTAAATGGCTTATATTAGCTGACTCATTTGAATTTGGATCTAACTTGCTTTGATTTGTAAAATGAATTAGATTCATCTAGTAAATTTATTATATACTTATTTATTTTTTTAATAAAGGAGGTAACACACATTAATATTAGATCAAACTCAGGTCAATCGCGCTGACAACAAAACTTCTACACACAAGCACGAGATTGATCCCAATAGAATCTCTTTTTATATTTTAGTTTATTTCGATATTTATTTATTTTTAGATTTGATTTACTCCTTTTGTAATGAGGTTTACTTAACCCGCACGTGTGAAATCTAGATAACCACAATCCCTTAATAGAAAACCTTTATAGGTCCTGCCGAAAGTAGTAAACTTGGTTCGTCTCCCGCTCTCTGACAACTGGTCTTTCATTGAAGATTCTGCTAAGCGACAATAGAGGTACATAAAAGTCTTTAATTCATTGTTCTTATTGTTCTTTAATTCAAAGTTAAACGCTTTAAATATTTAAGGCCTATTTCATAAACTGGCTTTTATTTTTTCGGTTTTCTTAATTATCCTGTTTGTTTCGTGATAAATTATGTGTTTCATCAAATTTGCTTGCCCTTTGTTTTAGTCCCCAACTTTTTTTGGTTTCCCCTATTATCCCCGTTACTTTCAAGCACACAAATTAAGTCGTTGTGTTTTTTCGATCTTGAGGATGGCAAAATTACAGTTTATCGTCTTGTAAGTTGGCCTAACCATTAGTCCTTTATGTTTCAAGTGTTCGGTTTGGCGACAACTATCTTTTCAGAACTAGCATATTTGGTCCAATTTTTCAATTGCGAGTCACGTGTCAATTTCATGTGATTTTGCAATATTCTGTTGACACTAGCACTCAAATTGAGCAATTTTAGAACTTACAGAACCAAATTAAAATTTGAAAACGAATTGTACCAATGTCTACCCCCCTTAAATTACAGGACCAATTTTGCAGTTTTGTCTTTGAAATTAAAAGCGTGCCATGATATTTTTAAAAACTTGCACTGATTTTGTAAAGTGTCCAACCCAATCGAGTAGAGCTTCCAAAAATTGAAGAGTTCAAGCAAGATCTGGATCCGCTTGGCAAGCATGGCACAAGTGTCGCGGGACTTGATAAAGTGTAAGAATGCTCAGAACAAGAAGAATGACGACGAATCAACGCCAATCTTTCCGCCAGATGTCATAATCGAGATCTTGAGCTATATGTCCCTCAAGTCCATAAAACAGTTTCAGCTGGTATGCAAAGAGTGGCGGTTATTGATTCATGACCACTACTTCGTAGAAAAGCATTGGGAGCATTGGGGCCGTAGCAAAATTGTTTGTCATTGGTATAATGTTAACCCATCCAGCAACAGCTTGCGAAATAAGCCAGCTGGCATTTCTTCATGCTATATTCAAGGTTGTGATGGCTTGCTACTTATGAGGATGCTTAATAAGCTTTGCGTATGGAATCCAGCCACATGTCGTGTTCTTGAATTTCCTGATCCACGTAAATATCGAAATGACTTTTCTTTCATTCCATTTGAATTGCCTGATGATAACTATGGATTCGCCTTTTCTTTCGTTCCATCCACAAGAAGCTATAGAATAGTGCGCATTTACAAGGATCTAGAATCTGGTGAAAAAGGCTGTGAATTTTTACTCCTGGTCAATCTACAGCCTGGAGGCGCTTAACGTTTCCTGATTTTCTGAATTCTGATCGAAACAGAGAGGAAAAAAGGGTGTCAGTGGTTTCGTTAGAAGGATCTGTTCATTGTGTCCTAGTTAATAAAATTGGCGAGGAAATTGTTGTGGAGATAGTATCTCTAGACCTGGAAACTGAACAATTTACGATAAATCATTTCCCGGAACATTTAGGTCCGACCCCCGATTGGAGAAAATTATGGGATATAGATTGGGATGGTAAACTAGTGTTTGCTACTGTAGTTGGAATGAATCTGGAGTTGATGGAGTTGGAAGATTACAAGAAGCATAGATGGCGTGGAAAGAAGAAAGTGATTCATTTGCCGTTTTTGGAAAAAGACATTAATGATGGTGAGGCAAATTTAATCCCATTACTTGCTAGAGATGGTCGCATATGGTTCTGGTTAAAATATGAGAAAAATGATGAGAAATTATTCATTTACACAATCGAGACTGGAAAACTCACTGATATTAAGAAAGATACATTTGCACTTGCCAATAAAATCTACCCCTACAAACCAAGCTTGATTGGTTTTGACGGAATGGTGCCAGACACAAAGTTTGAATACCTACGGGCTAATCACGTGTTTGAGTAGTTGTTCTCCTAACCTAAAGATGCTTTAGTCACAACTGATCTGGTTAGCTGGTCAATTTTTTTTTTTTTTTTTTGTTGTTGATTTGGTGATGGGTAAATATCCGACTGTTTTATCATTATGGCTATTGTGTTTGAACTTGGTTTATTCATTGCTTTTGCGAGTGGATATGTGTCCATATATTTCCTTCTTTTTTTTTGTTCTTCAGCATGTATAGTCGGGTGAAATTTTGCTCCTTCGAATATGTTATGAGGGAAATTTTGATATTTGTGATTTTCAAAGATGGATTTTTTGTATAATTAGGCTAAACCTCAAGGTAAGTTTTGTAATTATCATTTAGAGTTATGTTGAATGATCATGAGAAACAGTGGCCTAGATTGAAGATTATCTTGAAGCACAATGAAGAACACTCAATATGCATCAGGATTAAATTGAATGATAAGAAGGAATGTTATTGAATCTTGATTCAGTATTATCTTGAATGAATATAGGTAACATTCAAGATTCTTGTTTCCTTGTTATCTTGAAATTTCTGAACTTCTTTTTATCTTGACATAATTATATGTAAAATACCTACAACAAAAGTCCAATGCGGAGTTTGTCTAAGTATGTTTAATTGGTTTGTGCCAAGGCCGTTTTGAACTTCAAATATATCTGCTCATTTGTTATAGAAGAAATTAGCATGTAATTCTTAAGTTTCACCAATCATCTCTACAGAGTGTGTTGATTGGCTACAGAGAGAATTGATTAGTCCTTTTGTATAATTTCTTATGCACTTCCTTATTGTCTATTCTCTCTTTATTTATCTGCTTGACCAGTGCCTCTCATTTATCTATATGTTACTTTTCTATCTTTTCATCAATGATCACTTAAAGCATCCGTTACCTGTTTTAGTTTGCTGGTGAGTTTATCTTCAATCTCTTTTTTTTTTTTTTTTTTTTAATTCCCCTGTTTGCATTGACGCATATTGTGCCAATCGTATGGCGCAAAAAGCTAACTTGAGAGACAGAACGATGACTTGCTGCAGTCGGCACCACACGCAATGAGAGAAGTTATTTTTAGTGATATAAATTATTTTTCGTTGTTTTTGCTTAAGAAATAGAGCATCTTGCTTTTATTTCTAAAATATTTAAGAGAAATGTATGGATGTTTGTATATATTAATTCATAATAGAATTCTTTATAAAAAAATTAGTAAGTTGTTGAAAATATTCTAGAGAATTTGAGACACTTCTCAGAAATCTCTTTCAACAATTGGATAAAGTAAATCTCTACGGTTTAGTTGAAAATTTTAAAATCTATAAATATGATATTAAGAGCTGCAACCAAAATATATATATATATATATATATAAAAGAGAAGTCATTTGAAATAGTAAGCCAAAAAATTTCCCGCTTTTTTTTTTCGTCTAAAAATAGTATTGCAACAAATTAACTTTATTATTATTGAGAAACTATTTAAGAATTGCTTAAAGATAATGATAATTCATTTTAAAGAAACAAAATCTCTTATAATAATTACACCGTCCGAAAACGTGTTGAAAATTTCCAATTTGGTTTTATAACAATTACACCGTCTGTAAAAGCGTTGAAAGTTTCCAATTTGGTTTGTTGATTTCAATTTATTTATTTCAATTAATCAATTAATGATAACAATAATTAAAGTGAGGATATCAATTCAGCTATAACTTTCCGAATATTTCATTATAAATTCAATTTAGAAAATCTTTGTATATAAAAGTGATATATTCTCGCATCAAACGAAAATTAATAATTAATAGTACTTGGCCAACAAGTAAGTTAATATGAATCGATGGAAAATAATAATTAATTATAAGCCCAAAACAATATCTTAAAAAAGAAATAGTTTATATTTAAGGTAATATTAAATTGATTGAGCATTACCATAAAGCAATATTTAGACAACGATTCCACCGAATTATCTTGATTTGCTATGGTAATATTAAAAATCTCTACAAATAAAGACAATAATATTTGAACCTTAAATATCACAAAGCAAATTGGCCTTTATGTTCAAAAAAGAAAACGTTGACTTGAACTTTAAATTATCCGATTTGATTTGAAAATTTTACAAATCTATACAAATAAAGAAAATAATATTTTAACCTTAAATATACCCTGACTCCATTGCCTATATAAATGAGTTGTGACTAAGCAAGTATTTACCGAATTCCATCGCATATTAATTTTCTGCGATTTCTCTGCGAATAAATATTACGACACTTTTTAAGTAGTAATACAAAGCTAATGGCACCTCTCATTACATTGATCAAGGATATCAACATTAATAAGTCCCATTTGGCTATGAAACTGCGATTGGTAAGGCGTATGAGAGGCCGACTTACACAATGAAGCCAAACACGAGTTTGGAGTGCGTATTCCACAATTCCGAGGTATGAACGTTTTTGTTCGATTAAAAATAATTTGTTTAAGTAACCTGTACCACCACACGTTGTAATGTTGTTTCAATTTAATTTTGTTGCGGGGGATAGAATTCACTTTAACTATATGAAAGGCTAACATCGCACCCTTGATTTAAGAATCGGCTAAATGAAGGTTGTGTTTATGCCGTAAAAGACTTTGGCATAGCGTATTATACGAGATAAATACAAAACAACCAAGATAAAAATTCAAGATTCAGCTCCATGGCAAGACGCAAATCTTTCGGTTGGATGACAACCGCATCCCCGGCGTTTGTTCAATTTCAAAAGTTTCTGATTTGTCAATTGTTCGAGAATGTGGATGAAACCATACTTTTTGGTATGTACTGAATTTCTATTTTTTTTCTTTGAGATTGTAAAATTTGAAAATCGAATCTATACAGATCGATGTATATTTTTTTGTAAAACTCGGATATCATAGGAAGAGTTGTGGCTATGCAATCGCTCAATCTAAAGAGCTCGGTGGCAAGATGACGCGTTTCAGCGACATCACGCTAGAAGATTTGGAATAATACATGATTAAATTTATTAATTGTTATAAAAATATTCGAATTTTGTAACTTATTCAAGTATTTTAATATAATGATTGAAAATGTACATTATTTCAGGAATAATCGCATATGTTGTACTCTGTGGGAGGATTACGTTGATGCGATTCTACCGTATCTTCAAGAGCATACTTTTGAACATTTGGTGGTAATTCTTCAGTTTTGTAGGGCCAAGTTTTTTCGAGGTGAGATATAATAATTATTAAATATATTCAACTACCTTAATTATTACAATTTATTTTATTCAGTTTTTGTTATTTGAAAATTTTCGTATTTTAAATTTTTAAATATAATAAATATTAAATATATTCAACTATATTAATTTATTACATTTTTTTGTATTCAGTTTTCGCTGTTTAAAAGATTTCGTATTTTAATTTTTTAAATTTAACATTATCATAATTTAACATTATTTGTGTTTTTGTATTGATGTTGTGTGTTTAATTTAGATGAGGTGAAAGTTTCCAACACATTTTACGTCACTAAGATGATTTTGAACGCCCGACATTCGGGAGATTTATGATTTCAAGCTGAGGTTTGATACTTTTATTTTATTTACTATAAAATTCTTTCGTAATTTTATAAAACTGTTGCACTTACTAACAATGGAAAATAAATTAATTCAGTATTGTGAAAAATGATAATCCTGTCCGTTCCATAAGTCATGTATCATTCCCATCTACGAAAACTGTTCCTGAAGATTTGGCTTCCGGTGAATCACCCTTTAGGTTGATTGATCAATTGTATGCTAATGAAGAGGTAATTCTTTTTTAATTTTATGTCTAAATTATTTCTGAATATATAAACACAAATTAACTGGTTTAGTTTATATCATGATAGGTCGGAAGCTTTTGGATTAGTGCCACCATCTTCTCCTTTATTGGAAATTGGTGGTATTTGTCATGCAAAAAGTGCCCCAAAAAACTTGCACGAGTTGGAGAGAAGTTTTATTGTGAGAGTTGTGACAAATTCTCCCAAAATAGAAATTTTAGGTATATCTATATATATATATATAATTTTTTTTTGTTGTACTTAGCAAATAATTTTTTTGTATTATTAATTTGGTAGGTATAAGATTCAAATAGAAGTTGGTGATGATAGTGGGAACGCGTCTCTATTGTGTTGGGATAGAGAGTGTGAGCTTCTCATTGGAAAGTCATGTGCGGTTTTGAAGGTGAATTAAGTGATGTATGTGAATTTTTTTAACTATACAAACGTGTATTTATATTTTTAAATTATAATTAGAAATGTTAATTAATTTTTGTCATTTGAATTTACATCGAGAGGAGAGGGAGGATTGGCGGGGACATACCGGATGAGTTAACAAGTTTGGTGGATAAAAAAGTTACATTTTAAAGTGCAAGTTAAAGCTACTCAAGTGTATCAGTTTTTGGAGCTCTTTCGGTGATAAGGCTAATCGCAAACCCCGATATACTCAAGCAATATTCGAATTTGGCCATTGAAAGTCGAGGTATTATTTTATATATCGATTTGTTTGTTATTATTGGTTTAAATGTTTGATACATATTAAATTTTTTTTTTTGAGAAGAGATACATTTTAATTAATAAATGTTGAACAAATTATTATTTATTTTATAGGAATCAGATTTTCTATCCAAGTTACAAGAAAAGAATAAAGATCCTGCTAAGGATGAGAATTCTTCAGAAGATGAAGTCAGTACACCAAACAAGTTGGTGAAGAAGATAGATGTAGTGGCTGAGGGTTCTTAATTAAACGAAAACTGTTGGAGGAATTTTTGTCATCAAACAATATGAAGATACCAAAGAAAGAGAAGGTGGATGATGTTTAGAATTAGATGCAGGCTCAGTCTTTTTGAGTATTTTGCTGCTATTTAGCAAGAGTTATTCAGTTTTTGATTCAAACAATTTTATTATTAGGTTTTTTTATTGAGTTATTGAATAATGATCCGTGTGGATTTGGTTGGTATATTTTGCCCAGGATTTTTGGGGGTTTTTAAGTAATATTAATATATTATATTTGTTTCTTATTATTTAAGAATTTTCGATTTTTTTGTACAATTTGTTTAATTAATAATGTGTTCCATTATTCCTTAAAAAAATTGTGTACGATTGTTAAACTTAAAAATTAAATATTCTTATTCTGTTAAAATGTAAATTAAACTTATAAATTATACATGTAACTGAAAAATGAATCTAACACACATATCTTGAATTTGTTTTAAACATTCAAGTAATAGACTTCAAAGTGACAAAACTATGTATATAGAAAAACATTCACCAACTAATAGATAAATTTTATAGGAAATTTTAATGTCTTGAGTATTCTCGTACATCGTTTAGGAAGAGTTGTAAGTTTTTAATGACTAAATTTTTTATTAGCTTTTTTGGTTGAATAATGATTGTTGCGGATTTGGTTGGTACATTTGCCCTGGATTTTTTTGGGTTTTTTAAGAAATAATATTTCATATTATCTTTGTTTTTTATTATTTTAAAATTTCTGAATTGTTTTTGTACAATCTATTAACTTAATAAGTGTGCGATTATTAAACTTAAAAAAGGAAATATTCGTATACGATAAAATTTAAATTAAACTTAAAAATTACACATGAAACTAAAAATTGAATCTAACACAAATATTGAATTTTTGTTAAACATTCAATCCCAGAATTCTAAGGACAAAACTATGTGTACATAGAAAAATTCACCAAGCAATAGATAAATTATATATGAAACAAACAAAACATACAATACAAGGGTAAAAAATTTAAAGTGAAGACCCCAAAGACTAACAGATTCCACTATACTCGTGGTATAGGGTCAAGTGGCTTTTTTAGCTAAAGGTCTTCTTAATTTGTAACTTAAACAAAATTAGTGAATCTATATTGATTGCGAGTGTAATACCACAATAAATTCCTGGCCCTTATCAGTTTGTTAGCACATAAGAAGCCAACCCAAATAGCACGTATTTTTTTAAGAAACACACTTTCCAAAAAACAGACAATCATATAAAAAAGGAGCATGTTTGCATTTTTTTAATTTAAAAGCTCAACATTTCAAAGTTCTATACAACATCATAAAATTTGACCATAGGCTCTATCCATCATATTCAGAGGTTATTCAAATCATACAGTGGTACACATGCAAGCTACCAGAACATGCCATTTATAATATGTATTAGTTACACGCTTTTCTTGGTATCAAGATATATGATTAATATCTTATCTATACTAACAAAATAAACAGATATTTTTTACAAATATTTCAATATTAAAATTTTTTCCTTTTTTACTTTTATTGTTAAATCGTTAATTCACTAAGACATTTGATTTTCTAATTAATTAAAAATATATGGATGGTATGTTAAATCTCATTGATGAAAGATTTAATATCTTTTCTATAATTAAAAAAGAAAAAGATATCAAAGATTCGATCTATGTTTTTTCATTATAAATATGAGAAGTAATAGACCAAAGCTCAAATGAACCATAACTCACACAAATAAAAAGAGTCATCTTAAGCATGAATCTACTATCGGGACGTTCAATTGTGGGAAATAAACGCAGAAGAGATGATGATAATGAAAATGGTATTAAGTTTTTTATGCTTTTAATGTAATTTGTAGTAGTAGTAGTCGTAGTAGTAGTAGTAGTAGCTTTTGTAACTTATCCGTATATGCTTTTCTGTTTTCATGATGTGATGATTTCTTCTTCATTATATAGAGTATGTAGAGTATAATCTGCAACACAATATAAAACAATGTTAGTCAATGAGACTATAATAGATTATTTGACATAAACAACATGACTAATCATTTAAATAACTTATCTTTAAAAATTGTTTTTCATACTTTTACTTGGTGTATCTCGGGTAACCTAAAAAGAAATATCAAACGGTTAATTATAATAATCACATATGAAAAATTAGTTTCAGGGAAAATGTATGTTGTTCAACTTATCTTCAAACCATTTAATTGTTCCTTTAGGTGTCTCAGTATAACCTGGAAGAAGATCAAAGAAATTATATACCAAAAGGAAGATAAGGCAGAAATATTGTTTAGTTAAATATAACAAATGATAATACATAAACTATTTATTACTTAGTTATAAAAAGGAACAAAAATATTTTGCATCTCTCTCGTACATGGATAACAAAAGATAAGTCAAGTATTTTTCATGACCTTTGCGAGAATAGTGGTGAAATTCTCAAAATTTATATTTTCAGTTAAATATCTAAAAATATTTTTACCATTATTTTTCTAATTTACAAAGATAACTCAATAGATATTTAAAAAAGATTAAGAGTCCATAAAATAGATGGTTCCAGACAGACCCTTTAGCAAAACCCATAAATCCAGTTACCAAAATACCAGGTTTAACTCGGATCAGTTGATAATATAAGACTTCCCGTAGAAACACCCGACAACGTATTTTATTTTAGAAATCAACACAAAAAATGTCGAAAGAAAATGATAAGTAGGCAAAATCAACAGAAATCTGTATATTCTGAAAATTTTATATGAAACCGATTATAGAAAATTATCAATTTTAAGTTTAAACATACGATTCTTTTTTTATTTTTGAATGTGTGATATAGTTAGAACCTCTAAATCTGAAAATTATTCCAAAACTTTTCAGATCTAAGGTGGAAAAAAACATAACATGCAAATAAAAAAAAAGAGACAAATACAGATTTAAAATCGAAAAGCTAAACAATATCGAAAAAAAAAACAAAACTTACCGGGCCGGGCGTTGAAAATGAAGACGACCGATACATCATGCAGAGGATATGAATCCTTCGGATCTAGGCAACGGAGATCGAAAATTAGTGAAAAATAGACTATTATTTTTAGATTATTGAATAACACCATATTTTTCTGGATAGATTTTGAGGATAAACAAAAAAATATCGAAAGACAAAAAAATTACCGAATGGGCGTTGAAAATGAAGACGGTCGACGGCATACGAGATGAATCCTTGGATGTAACAGACGAAAATCGAAAATGAGAGAAAATTTTACTATTACTTTTGAGTATTGAAAAAAACAAATTTTTTCGGATAGAGTTTGAGATTTTTTAGAAATGGTGGTGTTGGTAAGATGTGAGAGGAGCGGACGTTTTTAGGAAGAAAACCTAATCGATAGGTTTTCATTTGTGAATGTGAACCACACGATTTTGTAACATGCCTCAAATCAACCATTAAATGTGTAGACGTGTCAATCTCTTGAGATGTGTCAAAGACACGTGTATCGGCCGTGTGTGTAGTCAGAGAAATGGGCCTCAGCTTTTTTTTCTTTTCCTTTGGGTATAAAGAATGGGTCTGTTGTTAATGGATCAAGATTGATCACAAATTTTACAAAATATTTAACAATAAGTTTCAACCCTTTAATTTAGTTGTGCATTTATTTTTTTTTTGACGCCAATTTTAATTGTGCATTTAAATATTATATAAATGAATTGGATTTTTTTATTGTAAACAAATTTGAGATCCTTTTTTTTTGAAATATATGAAAAAACGTTTTTATATTCTCGTTGATTGATTTTTATTAGTTCAATATTATTATAATAGATGTGTGCACAAACACAATATATATCTTTTATTTTATTATTATATATAGATATATTTTATATATTAAATATTAAATATGCTATATATTATATAAGTTTAATTTAAAATAGATAAAAAAATTCTAGAGAATTCGGTTTTAGTCACACCAATTATATTTTGTTGTTTGCAATGAGCAATCACAATGGCTATAAGAAATTTTATAACATATTAAAAAATAATAGCAATGCAATTGTGTATTGATTTTTTCAAGCCAAAATAATTTAAAAAAAAAAACGAATTTAAATATTTTCAATGTACAAAGATTAATACACATGTTTATTGTGTTATTTTTTTAAGGCCCATTGTTCTAAAAGTATCTATCTTATTATTTAACCTTTCAATTGCTTCCACAAGATATGGGACAATCTCTAGGAAAGTGTCTTCAAATGTATCTAAAAGAATTATTTGTGATGTTTCAGTCGAGCGAGAACTATTTCCTTTTTCAAGCTCTCCGCTGAGTGATATCACAAATGCTATACTTTGTCCATGTTTACTAATGATGTAATAAGTTAAATCATTAATGAGTTTTAAAATCTATTTAACATATTTATTTTTTTGTTTTGCACTCAAAGTTTCGACAAGATAATCAAGCCTTCCAACAATTACCAAAAATCATGCACATCAGTGATGTCTTCAAAGGTGAATTCTAACAATACACCCATAATTGATCTCACCATGGATGACTCTGTCGAGACCAATTTAAGTGTCAATAATTTTTTTACAAGTGCTGCAACTATGATTTCGGATCCGCCTATATCTCAATCGAATCATCGACACTTTGGTAAACAAAGGTGAGTATACTTTATGTATATATAATAAAGATTTATTATATTTTATTTTTGCAACCCTAATAAATATTATATTTTTCATCATAAGTCATTAATTATTATTATTCAATTTATTTATTTATAGAGTATTGGAATATCGTGATGCGAGTTATAGATGTCAATTTTGTGCGGCCATATTTTGGTATGAGGAAAGAATAAATGCTCGCAATAAATCCAACAATCCGCAGTATTCTCTATGTTGCAGTCATGGAATAATACAACTTCCTCATCTCAAACAACCACCTATTTTGCTTTGGGAACTATTATCGGGAGATAACGATAAAAGCAAACACTTTCGAGGATAACATAAGATCTTATAATAATATGTTTTGTTTCACATCGATGGGAGGCAAGATAGACACGGATATAAATAAAGGTGGTGGGCCTCCGGTCTTTCGAATGTACGGCCAAAACTATCATCTAATTGGTAGTTTATTTCCGTCGGATGGTTCAACCCCTAAATTGGCACAAATGTATATATATGATACGGAAAACGAAGTTTCACACGGGATAAATCTTTGTCACAGGTTTGTATTCTTTTGATTTAATGATTCATTTTGTAAGTATTTATTTTCAATCTTATTATATATATTTTATTTGTTGTAATCTAAAATTTGATTATTCTATTTGAAAAAAATTTGTAGGCAAGGAAGCGAAAATAATAATCTTCATGAAGATATTGTGCGTGATCTTAAAAATATGTTGGATGAAAATAATATATTGGTGAAAACATTTAGAATGGCGAGAGAAAAGATTCTAGAATGTAGCCAGTCAGATGTTAGGTTACGTCTTATTGGTAAAAGAGGTAAGGATGCTAGAAGATACAACCTTCCATCCAGTTCTGAAGTTGCAGCTTTAATTGTTGGTGATTTTGATCAAGCTTTAGGAGACAGAGACATTTTGAGCGAAACAAGAACTGGACATTTGCAACGGATAAATGAATTGAATGCTTCCTACTTAGCATTGCAATACCCGTTGTTGCTACCTTATGGTGAAGATGGATTCGACATAAGATATCCCATTTTTCGGATCTCAAGAAAACCAAAAGTACAGGAGGAAAAAATGATTAGCGTTCGAGATTTTTTTTGCATATCGGTTGCACGAGAGAGAAAATGAACCTTCGATTATCATGTCGTCGCGAATATTGTTTCAACAATTTGTTGTCGATGCTTATACAATGGTCGAATCAACACGCTTAAAATACATCCGTTTGAATCAAAAAAGTTGCGTTGCGATATGTACAAGGGTCTCAGATCTTTGTTTTTGTGGGGACACCGATCCGAAGACGCAAGGAAAGCGAATTATACTACCTTCGTCATTTTCGGAGGTGCTCGATTCTCGATTCAAAACTACCAAGATGCAATGGCTATACGCAGATGGGCGGGTTATCCCGATTTGTTTATAACATTCACATCAAATCCAAAGTGCTCGAGATTGTTCGCTTTCTTGACAAGAGAAAACCGAATCCCGAGGATCGGCCTCGATATTATTTGCGAGAATCTTCAAAGTTAAACTTGATGCTCTTATCAAGGATCTCGTCGAGAACAATTTGTTTGGTAAAGTTGTATCGGGTTGTGCTTATTTCGCTAAAGTTTTTATAACTTTTATTTTATAGTATAATAATGTATATTCAATTCTAACGTATTTTGTTATTTCTATTAATTTTTTATTTTACAAAGAATATACACCATAGAGTTCGTAAAACGTGGATTGCCTCATGCTCATATTCTCGCTATTTCTTGCCAAAGAAGATAAATACCCAAATGCGAGAAGATATAGATAAAATTATATCGCCGAGATACCCGATGAAAAAGATGATCCGTGTTATTATCTTTGCCGTAAGAGACTTCATGATTCATGGACCTTGTGGGGATGTAAGAAAAAATTCTCCGTGCATGGTAGATGGTCATTGTAGTAAGCATTTTCCAAAAAAGTTTGTTGAGGTCACTTCTATTGATGAAGAAGGCTATCCACGATATAGACGCATAAATAATGGAAGAGTTGTTGACAAAAATGGCATCCCCTTGACAATAGATTTGTTGTGCCTCATAATCGTCGATTCTTCGCTTAAATATGGGGCTCATCTAAACGTAGAATGGTGTAATCTGTCAAGGTCAATTAAGTATTTATTCAAATATGTTAATAAGGGTCACGATCGCAGTAATCGCGCGTTTTATCGCACCAATGGTGATGAAGACACGGAAAAACCTGTAGATGAGGTCAACATGTATTATGACTGTAGATATGTGTCATCCTGTGAGGCAACATGGAGATTATTGGGATACGAATTGCAGTACAAATATCCTTCAGTTGAAAGGCTGAGTTTTCATCTTGAGAACGAGCAGAGTGTTATTTTTCATGATTCCGAAAGAATAGATGATGTTCTCAGCAGAAGCACTGTTAAAGAAAGCATGTTTTTGGCGTGGATGGAAGCTAATAAGATATATCCTAAAGCAAGACAAGCGACTTATGCCGAAGCTCCTACAAAATTTACGTGGAAGCCAGGACATTAAGAAGTGGATGCCGAGACAACGAGGAAATACCATCGGGCGCGTTTACTACGTACCTCCTGGTTGTGGTGACATGTACTATTTGAGGTGTCTTATAAATGTTATCGTGGTGACACTTGTCATAATGATTACAAGAAGGTCAAAGGTGTTCAACACGATTCAGATCGTGAAGTGTGTTGCGCCTGGGTTTGTTAGAAGATGATAGAGAGTATATTGACGGCATCACCTGAAGCAAGTCATTGGGCAAGCGCAGATACTCTTAGGAGTTTGTTTGTATCATTATTATCGTCGATTCTTTGAGCATGCCTAATGTTGTATGGGAAAAGTGTTGGAAATATCTTTCGGATGATATTTTATATAGACGATGACAACTTATGCAACATCAAGGTATGAAATCGACTATCACATATTTTATTTTATTTGTTTAATTTTATTAAATTAATATATTTATAGTTTGCACATAGATTTGTATTTTTTTATATTTATGAAGCTTTTATGTTTCTTTTTTTTCCATAGAGTTGTTCTTTGAGTGAGGACCAAATCAAGAATTTGACACTCTCCGAAATTGAAAAATTACCGATCATGGCGGGAGCCTCACGTGAGTTCGATCACGATGCTATTTCCGGATGTTGATGCATTGATATCAACCAAAATAGATTGATATATGATGAATTGCGGTATGATCGTAAGGCTATGGCCTTAGAACACAATAGACTTGTTTCAAACATGGTGATGAACAACGTGGCGTGTACTCCAAAATAATGCTTATAGTTCAATCCAATGAAGGTCGCGTGTTCTTTGTATATGGGTGCGGAGGTACTGGTAAAACATATTTGTGGAGGGCTCTATCTTCTTCGGGTTGAGATCTAAAGGACATATTGTACTTAATGTAGCGTCTAGCAAAAGATAAAGATCCGTTCTCTTGCCGGTGGAAGGATCGTGACGCGTTCGCTTTGTTATACCCATCAATCCAAATGAAGAATCAACATGTAATATCAAAATGGGAAGTCCACTTGCGAATTGATTATTCATTGTAAACTCATTATATGGGACGAGGCTCCAATGATGAATAAATATTGCTTCAGTCATGGACAAAACAATACGAGACTCGATGCGATTCGAGAACCCAAATAGTTCTCACGTCCCATTCGGAGGAGAGAATGTGTTCAGTGGAGACTTGACAAATATTGCATGTTGTACCCAAGGGAAGCCGTCAAGATATTGTAAATGCCACGATAAATTCATCGTATTTGTGGAAAGATTGCAGTTCTTAGACTTACTAAGAACATGCGACTCCAAAGTGTCGGTCTTGCCGATGAGTATGAATATTTGAAGAGATTTTCTGAATGGATTGCAAGCAATGGAGATGGAACAATTGGAGGAGCGAATGATGGTTGTGCCACTATTGATATTCCTGAAGAAATTTTGCTCAAATCATCCGGTGATCCAATCTCAACTATTGTCGAATACCTATCCAATGTTTAAAGATCTTTTGATGATCCGATATTTGAAGGATAGAGCTATCTTAGCACCAACCCTCGATGTCGTTGAGTCTATCAATCAATATATGACATCCTTAAACTCATCCGAGGATCATACTTATTTGATTTTGATAAAGACTTGCAAGTCGGATGCAAATGTTGACTTCTTGCATGAATTGCACACACCGAGAATTCTTAAACGGTATAAGATGTTCCGGCGTTCCTAATCACGAACCGCATTTGAAGTTTGGGACTCCGTAATGCTCCTAAGGAACATAGACTATTCTATGGGTTGTGCAATGGTACGATGTTGGTCATTACGAGTGCTTAGCACACATGTACTTGAATGTAAAATTCTCATGGGAACCAATCTTTGGTCATAAAGTTTTGATTCCTCGAATGACACTAACCCCGCCTCGATCTCGAATTTCCTTCAAGTTCCAATAAGACAATTTCCTCTCGATCGTTTCTTATGCCATGACAATAAACAAAAGCCAAGGACAATCTCTATCGCATGTCGGTCTTTACCTAAAGAATCCGGTTTTCAGTCACGGTCAATTATATGTTGCTGTTTCGCGAGTAACCAATCCCAATGGGTTGAAAATATTAGTTTGTGCCGATGATACATCAAATGACGACCAAACGAATAATGTTGTGTACAAAGAAGTTTTCCAAAATTTGTATTATATGTATTTTCAAGTTTTATATTACATGTATATTGTGCTTTTATTAAATTTTTTCTGTAGTACATAACATCCGTAGGTCCCAAGGGGTGTAAGTGTAAGGTTTAGAAGGGGGTTGAATAAACCTTACCAAATTTTCGATTTAGTCCTTTTAAATATTCGAGTTGATACTACACATTTGTGTCCTTGATGGACAATCAATTTAGTCACTCAAGAGAGTTAATCTCTCAATGACTCAATCGTTTGTTGATGGAATAACTCATTGTTGGCTCTAAATTAACTCGATTGTGGTTTTGTTTTATTGGAAGACTTAACACCCTTAAGTTTGATTAAGCAAGAGTTTAGTGCTAGGTTTAGTACTAGTATTATCAAGTGGATAGCAAATTTATCGCAGATATAAGCAGTTAAAAATGCAGGAATTAAAGTCTTTGAAATGTAAATGACACAATCAAATTTTTATAGAGGTTCAAGATGGGGTAATTCTTCTACTCCTCTCTTCTCCAACTCCCCGGAGGAATCCACTAAGTAATGATCGGTTTACAAAGTGGTAACAGTCCGATACAAGTCTTGATCACGGTTGACTTGATCCTTTGGGACTCGATCGAGACGCCTTGATCACTCGGTGGCTTCTCGTACGACTCAGCTTCTTCACAGGGCAGCCGCTTTGCTACTACAAACTCACTTGCTCAAGCTCTTTGGATTTGATCACGAAGCCCTCCAAAAGCTTAAGACTTGGTTCGACCTTGAACCTTCCTACAATCCTTCGTGGAATGTAGACCCTTTTTTTTTCAAAGGTTTCCTCTTCAACTGATTGAAGTTCTCTTTCCTTCACAAGTGAGTGTTGGATTGATGTACTTCGTAATGTAGGCTTGAGGATTAATCTTGAATGATTTGAGAGTATTTCTGGTTATAGTTTAAATGATTTCTTGAATGTTCGTAGTTCAGGTCTCCTTCTCTCAGAGTCATTCCTCAGCCTTTTATAGTGATCTTTCAAAAATTTGTCCGTTGAAGAGATAGGCTTATTTTTGAAAGTCACTTGCAGTCGTTGGCTTGTCTTGTTGCGATCCTTGGAATTGCCATTTCCTTGTATGAATTGTTCTTTCACCTTTTCGTAGTTTCGACACGGTGTAGTGCTTCCCATTGGTTCATTCCTTTTGCACGCTCGGGACCGAGCACTCCGAGAATGGTGGTATGGAGATATTACTTGTTTAAGTAAATCTCTTGATTTTGTGCAATGATCTTTTACGATTATCTCGACTTGACCGCATTTCCTTGCTTTCCCAGGTGACTTAGAGTCGCCTTCCAATCATGGATGACTCTTTTCACTTCAACTTGAGACTTGGCTTTTCTCGAGTTGACTTGACCGATACTCCACTTGGTCGCATCTCACCGCTGCTTCTTTAGTAGAGTTCCCGTCTACTCTTCTTTGCCATACTCACTGTCTCACAGCAGAGTCTTCCTTCCGTCTTGATTTGTCTTCTTGCATGTTAGGCGTGGCGACTTGACTGACTCACCTTTGGCAACTCTAATTGTTACAATGCATTTTACAACAAGAATTGGGGTGCCAACTTTCTATTCTAAGTTTTACATGGCATTCATCAAAATCTAAACAATAAAATTCCTAACAATTTCCCCTTTTTGATGATGCCAAAACTTAAACCATTCAAAAATGCAAACAAAGAAAGATACATAGAGATAGTGTATTGACATAGAATGTATGCGCAGAATCAATTCTTTTATTGATCATATCATTATTGTTCTTTTACACAATGTTTACAAGGTGTATCGTGAGTACATATTTGCTACACGTAAAAATAAAGAATTTATAGCTTTATTACGTAAGACTTACATTGTATGTATTTACATAGTGAAATACACGAAGGGTTGACAACAACACTTCATCTCCTTCGATGTCTCCTTCTTTCATCTTGTTCAAGATCTTCTTCTCTTCTTCTCTTTTTCTCGTCGTCACCGCCTTTCTTTTCTTTTCATATGCCTTCTTGGCGCCTTCATCTCTTCTTATTCTTTCCCGTCTCTCCTCCCATAGCCGAGTTTGTCTCTTGTTTTCTTCTTCTAGTCTTTTTACATACTCGGCGTTAGTTTTAGCCACTTGCAAATTTGCTACTTGGTCAAGCCCACCCCAAGAGATCCCCCTCCTTTCTTTCGGATCCACATATTCAATGTTTTTGGGCGGAGGCCCAGGTCTCAAGCTTCTTCCTCCACTATCGCTTCTTCCTCTACCTCGGGGATATCAGATCGGTCTTCTTCTTTCCACGGTGAGTGACCGGCGGAGTGACCAAAGCAGAGCGATTAGGTAGTCGTCACGCTCGTCGCCTTCTTCACATAACGTGAGACCCTTTTCCCAAAGATAAGTCCCAAGCTTGAGCCATAGACATATTTGCAAAGTATCCATCGATTCAAGCGTTTTAAATTCATCAATCGATCGTGGCTCTCCCGACATTTGAGATGGCATAAGTGTCTCGCTTCACCGGAATGCCTCCGTGTTCTTTCAAGATGTTCATAATTCGGGCATCCATTCTTCCTTCCACTTCCTTCATCCCCGCTTCAATTGTTTTTCTCTTATCACCATAGATATAGCAGAGTGTTGGAGTGGCAGAGTCACTGAGTGGGGAGTTTGCCGCTTATAATGTCACCGTGAGGACCTTGTTGGGGGTTTGTGCAATCATCAATGTCACATCGTTGATCCTTCCCCTCAATAAGTTTTCCTTTCTTTTGTTTCAAGACTTCCTCACCGATTTTCCCTTCTCACCGCTTCTCCTTTTTTTCGGCCTTGATTTTAGCGCTTTAAGGTATTCCTCTTCCCCTTTTGGCATCATCAAAGGATAGAGGACCCCAGGAACATCTTTGGCAAGCGCGGGAAGTCGAGCCTCGCGATAGTCGAAGTTCGCTTCAAGTCTCGGCTGCGTTGTAAGCAAAGACGAATTCGGATCGAGTAGCGTTGGACTCTGAAATCGCTTCATCTCGGCCATGAGAAGGTGAATTTTCTAGTCATGTGTTCTTCCAAGTACTGAGATCATTCGTATTTTGCTCACGCAGATAGCTTTATCTCGGCGAGATGAGCTTCATGCATGTGCTCAATATGTTCTCTCGCCTTCGTTTTTGCATCAAGTATTTTCGACTCTCCATACCGCCAGCCTTGTTGAACAATGTCCTGAAGAATCTAACTTGTTCCACACGCATTGTTTGTTTGTTGCCACCATTCCCTTATTCTCGATCACATTATGCCTCTCAAGTCGGGCCGTAAGGTTGGCATCTCTGTTGTCCGCCGCATGTCCAAAGAGGCTCGATGCCTCTCCATCCGTTCAACCTCAAAGCAAATAGTGCCTTGAACACTTTCTCTAACTTCGGTGATTCTTTTTCAAGGTTGCGGTGATGGCCATACAAAGATCAAAGTCATAAGCAACTGGAACAATGGTACTCAAGAGAAAACGGAGCTGGTCCGTGATAGCGTGCGCGTTCATTCTCTCGACTCTTCATGGAGGTCGGGTACCTCGGGGAAAAAGGAAAAGATTCTATAAAAGATTCATCACCGCCCACCGGGATTTGTTCGATGATGAGCGGTGCGCGTGAAGTTCTTTTAGGAATCGATCCCGCTGCAGCCTTGAGGAGCCCGCGCAGCTGGTCTCTTGTTCACCGGGTCTTGTTGTGAAGTGGACCCGCTTGCCGAGCCTCATTGTCTCAACAGCCTTCGTTGGTCTCGGTGATTTGTCCATTGAGTAGACGGACCTCGGCCTTATCGGAGCGTCTTCGGACGATGATGAGATTTCCATTGGTGGCTCATCATCAAAGTTAAAGGTTTGACGAGTAGTCTTGGGATCGACTTGCTCGTGCTTGGAACATCCGTGAGTCTTTTGGATATGGCACGGGGATGACTCGGCCTTCTTCATCGCCTTCCCGATCCCGAAAGGTTACATCGGGATTATCCTGGGAATCATGAAGTGCGCTTATCTCCTTCTCGGATGGGTCGATGATAGCGGGAGGGATGTTCTCTACTTCACCTTCTTTACCCGGGAAGTCTCAACCTCCCGTGGGCCTTCATTACCTCCGGTCTCTCTCTGCAAATGAGGCCTTGGTCCTCCCTTTCGACGTGCTGTCACCGCCTTAGGGTCTTACGTGGTGGCATCCATTGGAGTCTCAACCCCATGGATTGCACTTTCATCGCCTGCAGTGTTAACTCCGGGTGGTTGTTCCTTCCTCGTGCCTCGATCGCATCGCAGCGGCGTCATTAGCCTTCAGAGCGATTGGCACCTCATTCTCACGAGACAGTCTCAATCGCCTCGAGCTTCGTTGATGGCAACTTGCTCAGTTTTTCTTGTGTTTGTGTTTTCTTTCCTTCGCCTCCTTGATTCGTTGTGGAGTCAATGCGCAAAGATCCTCCGACCTTGCCGCGGTGGGGAGGAGTTCTCCCTCGGGCGCACCACCGAGTGACTTGAATGGGGTCACTCGTCTCCAAACTCCCGGCTTTTTCGATTGAATGTTCGGCCGTTGGGGCGGTGTGGTAACACACCTTCAATAGGGGTTGGCTCGACCGGGGTCCCTATTGTCCCGCTTTCATCGCCAAGTCCCTTATCGCTTCTTCCGAGTGAGTGGGAAGTGGTGGCAAGAACAACAAGGGCGATTTGGTGAACCACTCCCATTGGATCAATTTCATTTGTGTGTTCGAGGACTCTCCTCGGTCCCTCCATCGATCTTTGCTCGTGAAGGATTCTCGATTCATGCAATGCTTGCCGCATTTGCAACTCTTCAGAAAGCGAAGAACATTCTAGGATCCTCATCATGTTAGAGAAGACATCAAGGAGAGGATGTGTGTGTTCGTGGGTGCCGGGAGATAGGCGGATGCTTGCCTTCTCGCGTGCCTCGCCTTCCTCGCCTTGCTTTTCTCTCTCCTTTTCCTTGAAAATCTGGCAGGATGTCTATGCGCTTGTCTTCATCAAGTCTTTGGGAGCACGATTTTTAGTCCAAGGAAATTTAGCAGATTCCTCTTCTTCTTCTATAAACTCGTGTCGTTTGAACTGTTCCCTTGACCTACTCAACTTCCATTTCTCCACTCACGCAGACGATTTTGGATGTCCGGGTAAGGTGGAGATAGGATCATTACATCACTATCCGCCGAGCAGTTCTTTGTGTTTCAAATTTGTGTGAACTACAAAGTGTGTCTTTGGGTTGCCTCTGTTGATCGCTTCAGCAGACTTGGCGTTTCATCAACTATATCCGGAGACTCTACTTTCGGTTAGTCTCCAGATCTGTTTAGCCGAGTGGCCGACTCACCGGTTTCTCCACTCGGAGCGCTTGATAATTCGTCTTCGTCTCCTAGTTTGTACCAGAGGGATTTTGTTCTGAGACGGTGTCCTCTAAGTCTTGGGAGGCGGGAGCCGATGTGGTGTCTTTTTCTCGAGGAGCAGCCGTCGTGGCTTCTCGGTTCTCCTCTCTTTTGACGATCGAAGAAGGTATTTGTGAGTCCTTCTCGACCCCGCCGCGGGCGGGAGACACGGATGCTTGGGCAGTGACTCGCTGCGCAGGGGCGGAGCATGTTTGGTTTTTTTTTGCAGCAGGGGCAGCATTCTTCTTAGCACTGCGCAGGGGCAACTTTCTTCTTGGTTGGAGAGGAACAATTTGTGTCTTCGGGGTCAGTGATTCCCTCACCGGTGTCGCTCTCTTGGCGTAAGCTCTCTTCTCGTGCGCCTGAGAGGTTTGCTCGAACATCCTCTTGTTAACATGGAATGCCTTCCCATGTCTAAGAGGGACTCCTTTCACCTCCATGGTCGGCCAATCACTAGGCCATATCCTAGGGATCCTCCAAATGTGCCATCTTCCTTGAAGGATTTGTTCCCCACGCTCGGGCAGAGTCTGCCGAGACAAACTCAAACTCAGTTTATCTTCTTTCTCGATGATGATTGCAGCCATTACAATCGCCTTTGCCTTTGAGATTGGTCAAAGTCGCCAAATTTGATGTCGATACATTTGGCAACTATGTCCAACAACTTGTGATAATCCTCATTCGCCAGCTCTCTTGTTTGTCAGATACACTATTTTATCAAGCAAAGTCGGGCTTGGCTATTTTTTTCCAAGTATCGGCCAGGTTTACATCGGCCGTTAATCTCGATGCTCTTGGGTAGTGAGCAATGTTCGCCAAATCCTCGCGAGATAGTCACCGCTTTCCATGAACAGATGACTTTATTCCTTCATCGTGAATCTCAAGATTCACGTAGAATTGTGCGACTTCCTCCACATATGTCATCGGATATTCTAACGCCGTAAACGGTTTCAAATTTGGGGACGTTTCCAACTTTTCAGCGATTTTCTTCACTAGGGTGTCGTCGGACCCTGTTTCACCATTCCGTCGAAATCCACCGTAGAGCCGGTGTGGATTTGCTTTCCTAACTTGGTAAAGTCATAAGTTGGTGCCATTTTTCAGGATTATATCGAAGAAAAACTCGTAAATTGATTTGAAGATAGATAGGGTTTCGAGAGAATTTTTGCCTTTGCTTTTGAGAGAAAGAAATGAACAGTTTTAGAAGTGTGAGAGAGAAACGGATTTAAAAATGGTTTAAATATGGTTTATGAAAGGACGTGCGGGTGGTTTTTGAAATGTGATCGAAATCAACGGCTTAGATTTTGCACGCCTATTTAGCATTTAATGTCTCGTATTTAATGCCGCAAAGATTTATATCCAATCATAAGCTTGGTGTGCGGCTTTATGTCCGTACACATCATCATTATCTTTGACGTATTCCTTAAAACATTCCCGCTTAGTCAAAACGATGCGTTTTTGTCACTTTGCTCATAAGTGACTCGAAAATTTATCCTTTAGTTGATTTAACTCGCTTCTCACAGTTTCTTAGTGACTCACTATCACCGACTCGGTGTAGTTGTTTTTCCGATCTGGTGATTTATCGTGATTTACGTGTTCACTCTTTTTCACCTCATTTTTTTGCTCCATTTCTTTTCTTTGATTCTTCCGTGTGTCACCAGTTCAATTAACCCCAACTCATGTTTGAGTTCTTCAAATCTTGACTCACATAATGGTTTTGTGAAGATGTCACCTAGTTGTTTATCGGTTGAGATATATTCCAGGATGATATCCTTCTTTTCAACATGATCTTTTATGAAGTGATATCTCGACATCAATATGCTTTGTTCTTGAGTGCAACACAGATTTTGAGTGATTGCAATTGCACTTGTGTTATCACACATGATTGGAATTTCTTTTTCTTCAACTTCATAGTCTCTCACCATTCTTTGTCTCATCCATAGGACTTGGCCTTGTTTGCCGCAGCCTATGTATTCCGCTTACCGGTTGTAGAGGTGGCTATTGAATTTTGCTTCTTGCTAAACCAGAAATTAGCCTGTTTCCTAAAGATTTGACATGTGCCCAAGTGTGCTCTCTTCCCGTCCACTCGCATCCAAAGATAGTCGAATCAATAGCCAATTAGCTTGAATCCTCCTTCCTTTGGATACCATAGGCCCTTCTTGGCTTTCTTTCAAGTATCTCAAGATTCTCTTTAGCCATGTCATATGGCTCTCTTTTGGAGCAGATTGAAATCTTGCACATACACCTACAAAGAAATGTGATGTCCGGCATGCTTTGTGAGATAGAGCAATGATCCAATAAGTGCTCAGTATCTTGTTTGATCTCTGTGCTTGCCATCCGCATCCATGTCCATTTTGACCGATGTGTTCATTGGTATTTTTACGTAAGACTTCTCCTCCATACCAAACTTCTTCATTAAATCTCTCGTGTATTTTGTTTGACTTATGAAGGTTCCATCCTTCATTGTTTCACTTGGAGTCCAAGGAAGAATGTCGCCTCTCCCATCATGCTCATTTCAAATTTACTTTGCATGAGGTTTGAAAACTTTTCACACATGACTCTTTGTTTGTGGATCCAAAAATGATGTCATCCACATATATTTGAACAAGCAAGATACTTTTTTGTCTTGAATTCTGAAAAGTGTTCTATCTACTTTTCCTTTTGTGAATCCATTTTCGGTTAGGAATTGTGACAAAGTATCATACCATGCTCTGGGTGCCTGTTTCAATCCATATAGAGCTTTCTTGAGTTTGTATACCTTATCTCCAAGAGTCTTCTCGCTCAAATCCTCGGAGGTTGTTCAACATACACTTCTTCTTCCAATAAACCATTTAGAAATGCACTTTTTTACATCCATCGATATACAATGAAATCCTTGTGAGTCGATAGGCAAGAAACATCCTTATAGCTTCCAATCTTGCTACAGGGCAAATGTTTCATCAAAATCTATCACTTCTTCTTGGCAATATCCTTTGGCTACTAGTCTTGCTTTGTTTCTTACCACGTAACCTTCCTCGTTCATCTTATTTCTCGAACAACCATTTGGTGCCAATAACATTTTGATGTGTGGGTCTTTGCACTAATTCCCATACTTTATTTCTTTCAAACGATTGACTCTTCTTGCATAGCTTGAATCCAATGTGTGTCGTCCAATGCTTGTGACACGTCTTTGGGCTCTATTTGTGAGATGAAGCATGTGAACATGGCTTCTTGTTGAGTTCGATCTTGTTTTGACACCTTCTCTTATATCTCCAATGACAAGTTTCGTGGATGGTCTCTTAGCCATCTTACATCAAAGGTTGGAGTAAGTTATTTGGATTGATCGACTTGCAACGTGTTGTTGGCCGTGGGTCACTCTCTCGTAATCACTTAGTTGCAAATTTTCCAAATTGTTTTTGAGATTCACTATCTCATCTTCTTCTCGAATTGATAATTCCAAACTTTCAAACTTCAAAGATAGGGACTCTTCTCGTATGGTTGGATGATTCACTTATCACCGACTCTTCAATGTCTTCTCCATTTACATTTAGCTCATCGAATACTACATGAATGGATTCTTCAGTAACCATAGTTCTTTTGTTGAGTATTCTCAGAGGCTTTGCTTTGTTTGAGTATCCTAAGAAGATACCTTCATCGCCTTTTTTAGCATCAAAAGCCTTTAGGTTGTCTTTGCCATTGTTGTGGATGAAGCATTTACATCCAAATATTCTCAAATATGCAACATTTGGTTTTCTTCCAGTCCAGATCTCATAGGGAGTCTTTGTCACCGCTCATTTATCATACATCCTGTTTTGGGTGTAACAAGTCGTGTTGATTGCTTGACCCCAAAATCTTTTTGGTAACCCCGCTTACCTAACATGGTCCTTGCCGCTTCTTTGAGGGTTCTGTTTCTTCTTTCTCGCAACTCCATTCTCTTTTGTGGAGTTCTTTCCGATAGTTCATGACCAATACCATTTTCAATACAATATCGAGTTATTATTCCATTGACAAATTCGGTTCCTCATGTCCGATCTTATTTTGATAATGGTTTGACTCTTCTCGTTTTGAATCCTCTTCATCAATTTGTGGTAGTTTTTGTAGAGTTTCTTTCTTCTTGCACATGAATATTGTCCATGTATATCTTGAGTAGTCATCTACTACCACCAAGGTGTATTTCTTTCCACTTATCTTTGTTGGTTCCACTGGGCCAAATAGATCCATATGAAGATCAGATGCAATATTCTTGTTGAGGATGGGCATGTCTTTTCTTTGAATGACGACTTGATTTGTTTTCCCTTCGACATGCGTCACATATACTCTCCTTCTTGTATCTCGAGTCCTGGAAGTCCTTCTACAAGATTACTTCTCGCAAGCTTGTTAATCGTTTTGAAGTTCAGGTGACTCACCTTTTTGTGCCACAACCAACTTGATTCACCTGTGCTCTTTGCTAGTAGACAGGTCTTTGGGTGTTGCAGATTGACCAATCCACTACATACATATTTTTTGTCTACATCCTTGCAAAGACAACTTCATTTGATTCAATATCTTTGATTTGGCATATACCCATGTTGAATCCAACATTGTAGCCCTTGTCACGAGTTGATCGATGCTCGATGAAGTTGAAGTTGAGCCCTTCAACATATGCAACATCTGTGATCTCTAATCCATTCCTCTTGATGGATCCAATGCCTCTTATTTCGCCAGAGCTTCATTTCCTCCAAATATGACTTTTGCTCCTTTAACTTCCTTGAATTTTGACAGATTTTTCTTATTTCTGTCATATGTCCGGAAAGACCACGATCCATGTACTAGGTTCCTTGGCACTCACTGCTCTTGAACCGCAATCAAGGAATTTAAGTTTTAGGTACCCATACTTGTCCGGGTCCCGAGGGGTTAGAATTGTAAGATGATCTAACCAACTTATAGCCAAATGATTTGACTCTAAGGGGTTGCCATCTATCGCTGCCATAATCATAATTAATCCTGGTAAATTGCTTGGGAATTCTAGGTTCATACAAATTCTCTTTTGTCTCAGATGCTGCGCATATGTGTTTTAGCAATTGCCTTCCTTGGGTTATTGTGGTGTCTTTGAGTGTAGTGCCTAGGTGCATATGTGTGTGCCGATGAAAGCTCTTATGCTTTTGGAATGGCCTTTTTTGAGTTCTAGGCCTTTGCCATTTGGGCTTATATTCCATAAGTCTATCCGATAGTTCACATTATTCCAATCGGCTTGGCTTGGATATTTTCTACCATTCCCATCATATGTATTTCTTTTATGGGTTTTCTGGGGTTTTTGGTAGCTCGCTTCTTCTTTACAGTAGTTTTTCTGTTTGGAGTTTCTTTGAGGACTCGGCCTGAATCTCTTCTCACCCTTTCAAAGACACTCAATCGTTTTTTCTTTTCCTTATAACCAAGGCCGTTTGCTTGTTATTGTGCTTTGGAGTGAATGTGTGTGCAACATTTAGAGTTTTGGATTTTTCGGACTCTTCATGGCTTGAAGATCCTTTTTCCAAAATTACTCTTGAGGTTTGACATAGCACAGAGAATTAAATCCTAAGCCTGTCTTGTCTCCACATTCTCTTTGACTCATAATAAGATCATCCAATGATTTAGATGCCTTAGTGAATGAGGCAATAACATTCTTGAGGCCATTCTCCTCTTTTCTATAGCAGCAATTTCCGCTATTAATTTAGCATTTTCACTTTTAAACTTTCATTCTCATCGCCTATTTGACTTAGAGTACTCGGCTCCTTAGTCGCCTTTGAGTTTTGACTTTTGCGTAGCCGTTGTCCTCATTCAATAGTGTGTGTGAGGATTTAATGTGTTCAAAATCTTTCATCATTTTGCCTAATGAATCATAAAGATCGAGTGGGTGATGAAGTGTGTGTGTCTGAGTCACTATCACTAGTGTCGAGTTTGATGAGTTAGAGTGTACCTCATCTTCTTGGTCAAAGTTGATCTTGTTCCTTGGCCATCAAGCGATCGGGCTTCTTCTTGAGTCACTTGAGTAGTCGCCTTCACCACTCTCTCGAATCATTTGTCTCTCTTGACTGGCTGTTTGTTTCAAAGATCTCTGCAGCCATCATTGCCTTTTTTTTTTCTTGTCTTCTTTCTCTCAAGACCTTTCTTTCTTCTTCATCCTCGTATTTGTTGACTACAGGATATGGATAAATCAATGGCATAGTGACCTGGTTGTCTACAGTTCCAAAGATAGATATTCAACCTTTTGATCAGCTCTTTCCATTCTTGGATTGTCACCCTTTGATACTCAACTTTTTGATGATATGTTCTCTTGGTTGGCCTATCTTCCCTTGATTTGGAGGGAGTCGAGTGTCTTCGGAAGATTCACCCTTTCCTCTCTTGTAGTTCTTATTAAAGAACTTGTTGAATCTTTTAACCATCGGGCTATTATTTCTTCCGGGTCAATGATTCTTTGACCTCACTCTCTTCCCATCTTTGACAATTAGAGTGTTGTTTTGGGTACAACTGTCTCTTCCTGGTCTTTTCTTCTCATTTCAAACTCGTAGGCTTTGAGGTCCGAGAATAACTCATGGTTGGATGTCTTTGATAGGTCCATGGAATGTCTCGATCTTGCTATGACCTTCATTTCCCATTCATTTGGAAGACTTTTAGGATCTTCATACACATTTCTTCGTGTATATTCATTTCCAAGTGCATTTAGCTCATTTGTGATTTCGTGAACCGAGCATCTAGTTGATCCAGGTTCTCTCCCCGAGATCATTTTGAAGTTCTCAAATTTTCAGACAATGTACCATCGATAATTTGTTTTCCTTGATTTGCTCGAGCCTTCACAAATCAATGTCACTTGTCCGCATTTCTTTAGCCGTTTTGCATGATTTGACTTTATTGAACATGGCTTTGTCCAAGGTTTTGTAAAGGATGTCCTTGGCTACATTGTCCAGGTTATATCTTTTTCTGTCATCATTTGTCCACTCAGTTCTTGGTTTTTCAACCATGACAGTCCTGGGAGCAACATCTTCTTTCTCCTTCACCGCAACTCTTCGTAAATGAGTTGTGTTCACCTTTAAGATTTGCAGAGGCCCATCTTCTATCACTATCCACATCTCATCATGTAATCTTTGATAGATGAGCTTCGCATACGAATTTTCCAATCATAAAATTCTTCAATAGTGAACATAGGGATGCGTGTCAAATTTGCTTCCATGATAATAACTTTTAATGATAAAAAGAGTTTTGAGAGTTTAAGTACTAAAGCGAGACTTTGAAAAGTTTGGAGATCTAGTTCAAGAACTGCCATGCGGAGGGTTCAATGAACCAACCGCTCCGATACCACTTGTAGGTCCCAAGGGGTGTAAGTGTAAGGTTTAGAAGGGGGTTGAATAAACCTTACCAAATTTTCGATTTAGTCCTTTTAAATATTGAGTTGATACTACACATTTTGTGTCCTTGATGGACGATCAATTTAGTCACTCAAGAGAGTTAATCTCTCAATGAGACTCAATCGATTTTGTTGATGGAATAACTCATTTGTTGGCTCTAAATTAACTCGATTGTGGTTTTGTTTTCAACGGAAGACTTAACACCCTTAAGTTTGATTAAGCAAGAGTTTAGTGCTAGGTTTAGTACTAGTATTATCAAGTGGATAGCAAATTTATCACAGATACAAGCGAGTTAAAAATGCGGGAATTAAAGTCTTGAAATGTAAATGACACAATGAAATTTTTATAGAGGTTCGAAGATGGGGTAATTCTTCTACTCCTCTCTTCTCCAACTCCCGGAGGAATCCACTAAGTAATGATCGGTTTACAAAGTGGTAACAGTCCGGATACAAGTCTTGATCACACGGTGACTTGATCCTTTGGGACTCATCTGGAGACGCCTTGATCACTCAAATTGGCTTCTCGACGACTGCGACTTCTTCACGGGGCATTTTGCTTTGCTACTCTGACTCACTTGCTCAAGCTCTTTGGATTTGATCTCAAGCCCTCCAAAAGCTTAAGACTTGGTTCGACCTTGAACCTTCCTACAATCCTTCGTGGAATGTAGACCCCTTTTCTTCAAAAGTTTCCTCTTCAACTCGATTGAAGTTCTCTTTCCTTCACAGTGAGTGTTGGATTGATGTACTTCATAATGTAGGCTTGAGGATTAATCTTGAATGATTTGAGAGTATTTTCTGGTTATAGTTTAATTGATTTCTTGAATGTTCGTGGTTCGAGGTCTCCTTCTCTCGTAGTCATTCCTCGGCCTTTTATAGTGATCTTTCAAAAATTTGCCCGTTGAAGAGATAGGCTTATTTTTGAAAGTCACTTGCGATCGTTGGCTTGTCTTGTTGCGATCCTTGGAATTGCCATTTCCTCGTATGAATTGTTCTTTTACCTTTTCGAGTTGACGACACGGTGTAGTGCTTCCCATTGGTTCATTTCTTTTGCACGCTGGGACCGAGCACTCGAGAAAGGTGGTATGGAGATATTACTTGTTTAAGTAAATCTCTTGATTTCGTGCAACGGATCTTTTACGATTATCTCGACTTGACCGCATTTCCTTGCTTCCCCAGGTGACTTAGAGTCGCCTTCCAATCATTGGATGACTCTTTTCCGTCACTTCAACTTGAGACTTGGCTTTTCTCGAGTTGACTTGACCGATACTCCACTTGGCCGCATCTCACCGCTTCTTTAGTAGAGTTCCGTCTACTCTTCTTTTCCATACTCACTGCCTCACAAGCAGAGTCTTCCTTCTAGTCTTGATTGTCTTCTTGCATGTTAGGGCGTAGCGACTTGACCATTTTGGCTCGGCTGCTCTAATTGTTACAATGCATTTTACAACAAGAATTGGGGTGCCAACTTTCTATTCTAAGTTTTACATGGCATTCATCAAAATCTAAACAATAAAATTCCTAACAACATCCGTGCATCGCACGGGTCAAATACTAGTATAAGCTAATAAGCTTCTTTCTCCTTAGTATCTTTTGCCTTTTTGCCTTTGGATTATTTTACTTATATATTAAATAGTCGAGTTTTGAATTTGTTAAATTTAAAAATCAGATAATGGAATTTTCAATTCCAATTATGTATATTCTATCAAGCACTTTGTATTGAAATGTTTATTAAAATTTTCATATTATGAATCATCTTGCAAGTATTATATAATGAAAAGAATACCATCACTGTGCGGTGACACAATTTTTGAATGACATTTTCATATATAGTGGTTTAAGTTTAAGCATTTTGAACAATTTATTCTTACGTGTGGTTCTCAGTTGGAGGAGTTTTAGATGTTTAATTTACCAAAGTAGAAAGATCCTAGTTTTTACTACGCTTATTCTACATCGGTCAAATATAACCGACGTAGAAAGGCCCCCAGATGTAAAAAAGGTTTTTTTGTAGTAGTGTTAAGGAAGAGCTTTGATTTGTTGGCATAGAGAATGGGCGCCTCAACAATACAAAAGATGAGTTCAACAATTTATTAATTTTTATATTTTTGAAAGCAAATGGAGAATGACACGAATGATGGGATAATCACGTTTGCTATATATGAGCTAGCGTTCTTCTTGTGTTCATTTTTGTGACAATTATTGTAACCATCAAAATTTTTAAAATCGGATCGGACATCGCACCGAATTAATAATTTGGTCATTAGATTACTGCTTCAACCTATTAAACTCTTTAAAAGATTAGTTAGCCCGTATACATCAACCCTGTATATTAAAAGAGAAAACGAATATAACACGTGTCGTCACTTCATTAATCTTGTACATGTGTCAACTTCTCATTTTCTCAATTTCACATGGGGCTTAGCCCGTATACATCAGCCCTGTATATTAAAAGATAAAACAAATATGATATATGGCATCACCTCATTAATGTTGGACGTGTCAACTTCTCATTCTTTCAATTCTACATGGGGGCTTCACATTTATTCATATGGCAACCCTATGTACAAATTTAAATATCACAAATTCAAAGATAACAATTAAATAATAATAAATAATCAAAAAATAAAGAATTCTATACGCTATCTTTTAAATTTGTCATCTTTTAAATTATATTATTATATTATACCTATAAAAATAGATAAGTTATTGTTACGTATTTCTTTCTACATTTTTTAGAATATATTCTCTTATTTGAATTACTAATGAGACGTCGTTCCACTTTCAATCAAGGAGTCTAAAGATAAAATACAATAGCAAAATTAAAAGACTTGCTCACAATTAGTTTAGAAAAGTCGATGCTCACAATTGAATTTTATTTTTTAATATTTCTTATTAGTAGCAATTACAAATAAATTCGTGACACTAATATTTTATCTTTGGACAAATCTCGTGTAATACACGGTGTTTTTCTACTATATGTGTACACACACATAAAAGATAAACACATGTACAAATGTAAAACAACTAACAAAATAAAAATAAATTAATAAATTATAATATACAAATATATATATATATATGCATATATGCAAATCGAATATAAGGAGAAGTTATATGCAAAGTTACCAAACATTATTTCCATTAATTTTTGTTTTCATAACAAAGAAAGAAATTTTTAACTAAGAAAAGATAATTTTTTTTTTGAATGTGGTGAATGCATGGATGGGGTTATTGCATAGTTTGATCGGGTGACAATGGTTTTTTAGCCATCCAATTTTAATACATAACTGAACTGGACATGTGGTCGGTTCCCAGTCAATAGCGGAGCCAGGACACATTAATGAGATGGACCGTCTAGTTTGATCGGGTCACGACGGTTTTTTAGCCACCCAATTTTAATACAAAATCGGACTGAGGATGTGGCTGGTTCCAAGTCAATGGCGGAGCCAGGACACAGTAATAGAATGGGCCGATTCACAAAAATGGGGTGAGTTGAATAGAAACCCGAGAAAAATAATATAAATTCTAACTAAAAAATATATTTTAAAAAACATCTCACTAAATTTTTTTATAAAAGAGGAGCGGGCGAGTTGCCCCCCGACTATGCCTAGTATGACAATGGGTAGGTACCCACCCATTTAAGATTATCCATACCCGCATTGCGTTAATATTTATATTATCCGTACTCCATCCCAAACTCGATTAAAAACTACATCTATTATTCATACCTATCCCAAATTCATTTCTCGATACTTGCGTACTACCCGTACCCACCTAAAACCCATTTATTTTATATAAAAACTTATAATTATAAGAATATTTAGATAACTATTAAATGAACACCCTACTAAAAACTAATTATTATATAAAAATGCTAATATGTTACATTCTTAATAAATATAACAATTACCACTTTAATTTTGTAAGTATTACTACAGGCTATCATCCTTTATCAATTAAATCAAAAGTGTCACATAAATACAAATGTAACCAATACATTCTTTAAAATCGTATAATCAACACTAGTACATCATTTAATTTCTAGAACTACACCATCGACATGTAGTTTTATCAAGCTTGGCAAAGATAAAACAAAGTTGATATATATGATCACAGATTCAAAATAAATAACAATTTTATATCTTCTTTATATAAAATAAAAATTAATGTTGAGCTTCTATGAAGAAATATATAATATTAGATCAAAAATAAATGGAAGTCACTATGGAGTAAACGGGTTCGGATAGTGGTGGGTATCCAGGGGTAAAATCATACCCTACCCATAAATGGGTAGTAATTTTTCATCCCATACTCGCCCCAAGTTCGAAAAAGACTAGTCATACCGGCCCCATTAGGGTCCGGTGGGTACGCGTCTACCCGTCCCCGCCGCCATCCCTAACTATGCCATTGTTCCGGTTAAACAGTCGAATCGGGTCGGTCTAGTCCGAGTTTGGCAACATTGTTGACCATGTGGGCTGCAAGTGTGTGCCAAAACAAGAACGGATGATGCGAGAAAATAACAAATAAATGCAAGAAGAGCGACTTTGCACAAGCCCCTCCTCGTTTCTTAGTTTAAATAACCGTGTCATTCTCGTATACTCGCGCGAATTTTTTCATACATTTTCCTTTTAAGAACATGCCTTGTATTTCATGACTTTATTTTACAAATAAGAGAGAACGAAGTTTGATCTTCGTAATAATAAATGGTGGGCATAGAGCCCAAACAGTAAAATCGGCCTAAAATAAGTTCATACACATATATAAAACCATGCAAATTCGTTTACCTAGTACTCATCCAGTTCATTCTTTGGATTATAAATTACAACATGTGTTTATGTTAAATTTTATTTAAATATTTAACATCGCATATGTGAAAACCGTTTTCTGTGATTTGAAAGAGAAAATTAATATGAACCAGCAAGAAGGTTTTATTGTGGTTGGTGAAAAAATGAAAGTGTGTAAACTTATTAAATCTCTTTATGGATTAAAACAGGCTCCAATGCAGTGGTATGAGAAGTTTGATAGTATTATAATTTCTAATGGTTTTTATATCAATAAAGGTGATAAGTGTGTTTTAAATCAAAATTGTCAATGATATTTGTGTAATTTTGTGTTTGTATGTTGATGATATTTTGATTTTTGGTAGCAATATTCATGTTATTAATGATACCAAAAAAAATTCTTGTCTAATCATTTTGATATGAATGACCTTGGTCTAGTTGATGTTATTTTAGGAATAAAGATAATTAAAAATGGAAATTCTATTTTTTTTGTCACAATCTCATTATATTGAAATTTTTTAATTATTCTTATGTGAATCCAATATCTACTACTTATGATCCAACTGTTAAGTTAAGAGAAAATAAAGATGCTAGTGTTTCTCAACATAAATATTCTCAAATTATTGGATTTTTGTTACATTTGATGAATCATACTAGATCGGAAATTGCGTATGCTATTGGTAGATTAGCAAGATACACTCATCGTCCTAATACTTCCCATTGTGATGCATTAGAAAGATTGTTTAAATATTTAAAAAGGGGCTATTGATATGCTATTAACTTCACGGGTTTTCCTGATGTTCTAGAAGGTTATAGTAATTTACATTGGCAGTGGAGCAATATCATGGATCGCTAAATGATCGATTTTCGATCAACCATGAAGGTGAATTAATTGTCTTAGATGCCGCCAGACCGAGGCTAAATGGCTTATAAGTTTCTTAAATGATATTTCTCTATTGCCTAAGACTATTTCTCCTATTTCTTTACATTTGTGATATCCAAGTTTTTATTGCTAGAGCTACAAGCAAAAATTATAATGAGAAAAGAAGACACTGATCGTGAGACATAAATCAATTAGACATCTAATTTTTCATGGTATTATTTCTTTGGATGTTGTCGTCCGAAAACAATATTGAGGATCCGCCACAATGGGATCCGCGCTCGCAAGTTTTATAATCATCAAGGTGAATGAGATTGAGCCTATTAAATAAGTCACCACACTAGAAACCCGTCTTCGGTATGGAGATCCCGTGAATGAAGTTCAACGGGTACAAACGAATCTGTAAAAAAGTGGCTTGGAAGAGCACAACATATTTTAATAAATTATTGCGGTATTTTTCGAGTCCCATTCCTATGGTGTTTAGTGCTCTTTATGGGATGATTGAGGTTGAGTTTAACTCTTAATGAATCCAATCACAAGTTACCGTTGGCGGATTCATCTAAATGAACGTGTAGGCGGGGTCGCCACTGTGGGGGTGTGGGCTACTCCTTAATAATGTTTA
This sequence comes from Rehmannia glutinosa, assembly GCA_016081115.2. Lineage (NCBI taxonomy): Eukaryota > Viridiplantae > Streptophyta > Magnoliopsida > Lamiales > Orobanchaceae > Rehmannia > Rehmannia glutinosa. The sequence continues at coordinate 377,524 of JABTTQ020002428.1, forward strand.
TGATACATGATTCTTGCGCATGACCGGAAAGTGCACCACCGATGGAACCACAATGTTTACTCATATCGTGGTGTGTCATGTGTTTCCATCTAATCACAAGGACTTAGATCAAGACATTCATGTATCTATTGTCCTATAGGTGGTAGTTCATTCACATGAAGTGGGGTTCAAACTTAGAAGGTACCTATACCTATTACACGATATTATATGTTCATCTCAATTCTCAAATTCTTTTTCTTGGTTTTAAATCATGTGGGGGATGTTGGATAAGATTTTTGATTTAAAACAAATATCCCTACATTTTAGCCATCAACGACTAATTCACACCCAATTTCTTATTTTTGATGCAAGTGGTGAAGTGGGTAATTGACTATTAGTTGCTTTAGCTTTAATTATAAAAGGAGCGATTATTTTTCAAGAATATACACTTATACTACTCTTCATTGACAAACTAATATTACTCTTCATTTTTGGTCGTCCATTCCATTTTAACATATACATCGCTTCTTGTTGAAAGATTGTTGCTACCGACTAATAAGAAAAAAATCCAAACCTCTTTCTTTAATTTTCCCCCGATGATTTAAGCATTGAGTATACAAGTGGTTCGGGATTCTCTTTCGTTGTATGCGAGAGTACCAACGGGTTGTCGAATCTTGGGAGAGAGACGTGCTATCAACATATTTACCAAAGATAGTGGGGGAATTTCCTCTCTAAAGAGAGCGTTAAAACGTGCTTCACCCGCACTATTCTAAACTTAACTTCTATTCATTTTTGGCTATTGTTGTTATTATATTGTTACTTGTTCATAAATTAGTAGATAAATTCCCCGGTGTTTTGTGCTTAATTTGCAACATCAACAACGGGTATTACAAAGACGATGGTGAAAGTTCGATAAAATATACGATCGATATGCAGAGGCGATGTTTCTCCGTCGATTGTGGAGAATGCACTGAGAATCCTTCAAAATGTTAAACGTGAATGCGTCGGAAGTAAAAGCGGAATAGTATGTCATAGGTGGTGTTTTATACAAAGTATTTTAACGCGAGTTTCGTGGGGTTTGGGAGCGATCAAGTTGTGAAACATGGAACGGAATGAGTTTGAATGATCGAAGGGCGACAAAGAAAGGGCGGAAATGATGGTGGACTGGCCGCGACGGCCCGAATGAACATGATCCGATGTTGAGGCTATAGACATGTAAATTTTGTTGCCAATTAAAGATTGTCAAATGTCAAATTCTTATAAATCAAGATTTATCTTGATTTATTGTTATTTCTTTTAATAATTATCACAATTTGTGATTAAAGAGATAAATATTAAATCTTGAAGAACCAATCAAATTAGAGTCTTTACCATATGAGATATCCAAGAACCCCTCTCCTACAAGTATAAATAGGGGTCATTTTCAAGGAATTAAATCACAATTAAAAGAGAAGAAATCCAAGCAAGAAGGTGGTGTAGGAAATTCTCTCAAGGCAAGAAGAATATATTCAAGGAGATCCACGGTGTTCAAGGCGAAAGTCAAGGCGTTCATCGCGGAGTCCATTCAAATCACAGTGTTTGATTCTGGAATAAGCTTCCAAGCCTTCGAGTTAACGTCATTGAAGTCAGACCATCTTGGAGGAAGATCAAAAGGTCAATTTCACTAAGAAGTTCATATATTCAAATCAAATATATCACGTTTGATTTGAGATCAAGCTTTCAAGCCCTCGAATTAACAATATTGAAGTTCAAGTTTAAGTTTGGAGAAGATTAAGTTGAAGAATTCGACTCCAAATTCTCAAATTCTAGATATTATGCCCTTGAAGAATAGAATCAGAGGAGAAATAGAGATTATAACCTATATTTTCGTTTTGATTCATATATATTTAATTTGAACGCTTTTTCTTGTTTGTTAATTTGCAGACAATAAAAATTTGTATTACAAATTTTTGGCACGCCCAGTGGGACAATCTCTACCTCTCATCTCTTTTCTTCAACCAAGTTCATATATCAACGAAGATGACCAACCATTCCAAATCCACAAATGTTAACCATTCAATGCCGAAATATGAAACCACTGCTCCAATATATGAGAATAAGGGGGCAAAGAAAGATGGCGAGTCATCGAACCATGAAGTTACTCCTCCAACAAATGAAGGGGCATGGAAACAAGGTGGCAAATATGGAGCTGGAAATATAGAATCATTGGACCTCTCAACGTGCACGCACATTCTACAAGCTCAAGATTTGAAATCGAGCCCAAGCTACTTCACTCGAAGAGCAACTTGCAAATTTGACAAAGGCCAATGAAGGACTTACGAAACATGTTCAATAGCGAGACTCCCAAATCATGAAGTTGATAGATAAAGTTGACCACGTTGATTCAAGTCGTGTGATGGACAAAGAAGTCGAAGCTCAAGATGATGTTGAAACACCCATAAGGCAACAACCAAACGAAAAAGAGGAGTCTCCCGCAAAGTAATTGCAAGTCTCGTCTGATGGCCTGATTCCAATTGACCAACTCAAGGAGTTCATCATGGGGACTATCAATGATAAGATTGATGGAAGTTCCAAATCACGTTTGACTTAAGCCAAGCCGTACACACAGAGAATTGACAACTTGAAGATGCCTGATGGTTATCAATCTCCGAAGTTCCAACAATTTGATGGCATTGGCAATCTAAAGCAGCATATGGCTCACTTTATTGAAATGCGCAATGATATTGGGACTTATGGTGATCACTTAGTAAAGCAACTTGTCCGATCCTTGAAGTGAAGTGCATTTGATTGGTACACCGACATGGGGGTAAATTCAATTGATACTTGGGATGAGTTAGAACAAGAGTTTCTCAACCATTTCTATAGCACCCGATGAACTGTTAGCATGATTGAACTATCAAATTCACGCCAATGGAGAGAAGAGTCTGTTATTGACTACATCAATCGTTGGAGGGACTTAAGCCTCAACTGCAAAGATCAATTGTCAGAGGCTTCAACAATTGAGATGTGTATGCAAGGAATGCACTGGAGTCTATGTTACATACTTCAAAGAATAAAGCCAAAAACTTTTGAAGAGTTAGCAACTCGAGCACATGCTATTGAGATAAGTTTGAACTTTGACCAACAAGAATGCCCAAGTGATGTCAGTGATGATGATGATGACGAGGAAGTGGAGCCATCTTCAACTTCTCAATGCTCCTTGATACGAGCATAAACTATCAATATATCTCAAATTCCAAATAAGGCTCCTTGATACGAGCATAAATTGTCAATAATGTTTATCGACTTGAGTATAAAAGATATATATCCCAATTTTAAATGTATACTCCTTGATACGAGTATAAAATCAATATATCCCAATTTTAAATGTATACTCCTTTATACGAGTATAAACTATCAATATATCCCAAGCTCAAATGAAAACTCCTTGACACGAGTATAAATAAACTATCAATATATACTAAGTTCAAATGTCTACTCCTTGATACAAGTATAAACTATCAAAGATATCCAAATTTCAAACGAATACTCCTTTATACGAGTATAAACTATCAATATATGTGAGGCCCTAGAATCGTAATATAAGGTAATATGTTAAATAATAAATATTTTAAAATTTTGAGTTCATTTTATTAATTTATTTTATATTATTCTTTTTATTTTGTTAGCAACTCTATAATTTGATTCATTCAATTTATTACCCTAGTTAGATCGACTCACATATATTAGACTTTTATAATATTAGTATGATTTAAATTAGAGTCCTATTTAGTAATAGATAATTTTTAGGATTTTTAAGAATTGGCTAAACTTTATTTTTTTACCATATCATTTACTTACCATTTTACTTGGTCTTGAATCACCCATACCTTTCCTTGTACTTTGTCAAGTTGTCCACAATAATAGACTTCCTTATTTTCATCCTTGTAGTTGCCGTAAATTAAGGTTACAATTATCTTGTTGTCCTCATTCTTGTTTCCTTTTCTTCATGATGTGTGGAAGGTGAGGGGCCACATTTCCTTTTTGTGGTAAAAATAAACCCAACAAAACACTAAATAGCACATGTTAGAATTTCCTTTACCTTGTTACTTGGGCTGCCGAATTGGTGAAGGGAGTTAGTGATAGATTTTTCTTTTTTTTTTTTTCTGTTTTCATCTTACCAACTTTCACTTGCAAAGCATATGACTAGTAATTGAATCTCTTATCCACATTAGACTAAACAAAAAACCAAAACTATGTCTCTTTTCAGATACCAAAAAATTACCGTGAGTCAAGGGCGGAGCCACAAATTTTTTTGGGGTGGGCCGATACGCAAAAGTGGGGTGGGTCGAATAAGAAAATCATATAAAAATATTTAAAATAATTTTTTTAAATGTTATAGTGTAAATTTTTTTAAAAAAATGTTGGGGGGGGCGGGGCCAGATTGGCCCCCCTCCCTCCGCCCTTGCCGTGAGTATAGTTTGAGGGAGAGTGATATTTTCTTCCTTTCATTTCACTTGAACATCATCAAATCCATAGAAGAAGTCAAGAAATTATTATTTGGAGAAGAAGAACAAGAAAATACATCAAGCTTCAATTTTAGGCATAGTGGTAAGTTGGAAATGAATTTTTATTAGTTTTGGAATTTTTAAGGCTATTATTAAATCTTTATGGTTCAAGTATGAGAAATTTAGAAATATTGTAGGTGTTGTTAAAGACTTGACTTAAGGAGGTTTTGGAGCTAGCTTGTTGATTGAAAGTTGGATAAAAATCATTAAGGTGGGTAAAATAAAGCTTAAATTATTTTGTTAAATGGTTTGATTGCATTTCAATTCTTGTAAAGCATGTTTAAATTCTTTAAATATCATGAAAATCATGTTTGTTCATGTGCTTGGGTGTTGTTATATGTTTCTTGAATGATTTATAGTCATTTTTGGAATTTAATTGGAGTTTGAGGATTAAAATTGTAATAATTGGTAACTTGGTGCACTAAACTGAAATTTCGAAAATTTGGGGCTGTTTTGATATTATTTTAGATGTTGGCTTGGTTTTGAAAGTACATGGATGTATTGAGCTTGAATTTGGAGAAAAATTAAACTTGGAAGCTACTTTTGCAAATATAGAAAATATAGGGACTAAAATTGAAATTTTTGAAAGTAAGAGGGTTCTAATTTTGTGAAGTACAGAAATTTTAGGGTCTGATTGTAAAAGATTATAAGTGCTTCGGGGTTGATTTGAAAAGAAAATTTGATCTTGAAGTTAAATAGGCGATTTATCATAAAACCGGGACTAAAATAAAATTTCTAAAATTTTAAACTCAAAACCTAAAACCGTCTAGTCTCGGGACTGACTATTATTGTTGGAAAATTATTTTATATTTTTACTAATTTTTTAATGAGATTGGACCAATTTGAAAATTATTTAAAATTTAGGGTCAAAAATGAGATTTTAGATAAAGTAAGGATTAATATGCATTAAAAAAATGGGATGAAGTAACTAGAACATTTATCATAAAAGTCTCAGCAACCTGTACGTACCTTAATTTAGAGCAAAAGATAATTAATGATTAAATTTGAAATTTAATACTAATTTAGAAGTTTAGAAAATTTGTTTAAAAGTGTTGTACAATTATGTGAAAGGTTTAATACTAAACTGAAAATTTTAAAATATGCCCTGACTTATTTTGAGATTTTGATCTTGTTCTCTCGATTAATATATATCGATATTCGATTGAATTCCAACTCCGATTATAAATTACCTTACTCGTGTGAAATTCACAATTCCTATTTTGAGCATTCTTATTTGGGTTGTGAGCTATTTAGAAATTTTTACGTGTATTGTTATACTAGACTTGTATATGTATGCCACAAAAAAAAAAATCAAAAATCAATTTTATATCAATATGGATTCTTGTATTTGCTTGTTTGCTTTGCGGTGTGGTTTGGTCAAACGAGATTGAAAGGTGTCGCGCCGCGTCTTGATTTGACCGGCCATGGTCCTAATCCCACCACCGTAGGACGGAGTGTCCTGTGGGGCGAAGTGGTCGTAGGTTTGGTATATTCCGGAATATGACGATCTCTCGGATGACAGTGTCCTAGCTAAAGAGACGTCGCGCCACCAGGGTAGTTATAAGGTAGTAGCCTGTGACTTGACTTGGCCAATTCTTGTTTGGGGAGTCATAAGGTAGAACGGCATAATTGTAGCCCGATCGGCTCAATTATGATCAAGTAGCACTTCGGTGTTCCCGCTTGCTTGCTCATTCTTGTTTACTCTTTAATGCTTCTACTTTCGGTTGTCCCGAAAACGTTTAAGGTTTTGATAATTTCTTGTTATTGTTACTACTTGTCATTTCTTGTAATCACTTGATTTTATTAAACTTTATTATTGTCAAACTATCTTTTGAAAATCGTAGTTTAACGAAACGTTATATTTTTTTATAACAATGCTTGCTTGTATGTCATCACATGTACACTTATTAAAATTGGTAAATTTTAAAAATGTAAACTCAATTCCTTTGCTCAAGCTTGGGAAAAAACTAATTTAATTTTATTTAAAATATCATTATCACCATTCCCCAACCATCGAGCTCGTTTAGCTCACCCCTACTAATTTTAAAATTTTCGAGAGACAAGTGGATTTGACATTCGAGAGTTCCGATGAAGGGTTTTGATCAAGGTTGAAGTTGGTGGAACAACTTCTAGGAATTATATGGATATTTTCTTTTGTATCAATATTTTGGATATTCAAACTTACTATATAGCGGTACTTAACTCGTACTTGGATTATTACTATATGTTAGACTTCCTGCGTGATTTGTAACGTAGAATGTATAATATTTTGGATGTGGCCTGGCCAAATTTAAGTTTTTATGATTTTTTAGGAGTAGTACTCCGATGAATATTATATTTATTTCTACTAATCAAGATTGGGACGTGACAATATATCTCAAATTTAACTCCTTGATATGAGTATAAACTATTAACATATCTCAAATCCAAATGAAGAGTTCTTGATATGTGTTGGGAAATTTATTGTTTAGATTTTGATGAATGCCATGTAAACTTAGAATAGGAAGTTGGCACCCCAATTTTAGTTGTAAAATGCATTGTAATAAATAAAAAGGGGGTCAAACCGAGTTAAGTCGCACTATGCCCAAACATGCAAGAAGACAACCGGAGACTAGAAGGAAGACTCGTTGCAAGACAATTTGAGTATGGCAAAGAAGAGAAGACGGAACTCTATCAAGGAGCAAACGGTGAGATGCGGTGAGTGGAGTATCACCAAGTCAACTCAAGAAAAGCCAAGTCTTAAGTTGAAGTGACAGAATAGTCATCCAATGATTGGAAGTTGACTCTAAGTCACCCGGGAAAGCAAGGAAATGCAATCAAGTCGAGATAATCGAAAAAGATCCGTTGTACGTAAATCAAGAGAATTACTTAAACAAGTAATATCTCCATGCTACCTTTCTCGAAGTGCTCACCCCTTAAGCGTGCAAAAGGAATAAACCAATGGGAAGCACTACACCGTGTCGTAACTCAAAAGGTGAAGAACAATTCATACGAGGAAATGGCAATTCCAAGGATCGCAACAAGACAAGCCAACGACCACAAGTGACTTTCAAAAATAAGCCTATCTCTTCAACGGGCGATTTTTGAAAGATCACTATAAAAGGCCGAGGAATGACTCGAGAGAAGGAGACCGTAACCACAAACATTCAAGCAATTATTAGAATCAGAATCAAATATTCTCAAGTTATTAAACGCTCAATCCTCAAGCCTACACTACGAAGAACATCAATCCAACACTCACCGTGAAGGAAAGATAACTTCAATCGGTTGAAGAGGAAATTATCAAGAATCGGCGGGTCTACATTCCACGAAGGATTGTAGGAAGGTTCAAGGTCGAACCAAGTCTTGAGCTTTTGGAGGGCTTCGTGATCAAATCCAAAGAGCTTGAGCAAGTGGGTTGTAGTAGCAAGCGCACCGCCTGTGAAGAAGCCGAGTCGCACGAGAAGCCGGTGAGTGATCAAGGCGTCTCTGATCGAGTCCCAAAGGATCAAGTTTGTGTGATCAAGACTTGTATCTGGACTGCTACCACTTTGTATACTTCGATCAATACCTAGTGGATTCCTCCAGGAGTTGGAGAAGAGAGGAGTAGAAGAATTACCCCATCTTCGAACCTCTATAAAAATCTTATTGTGTCATTTACATTTCAAAGACTTTAATTCTTGCATTATATTTGTTTAATTTTCTTTGACATATTTGATATCCATTAGATAATCTCTAAGTACTAAATCAAGCTCTAAATCTCTACTTAACCAAACTTAAGGGTGTTAGATCTTCCGCTGAAAACAAACCACAGTTGAGTCAATTTAGACTTAATAAATTTGAGTTATTCCATCAACAAACTCGTTGAGTCTGCTGAGAGATTAACTAAATTGGTCGTCACCAAGGACACAAATTGTAGTAAGATCAACTCAATTTTTAAAAGGACTAATCAAAAATTTGGTAAAGTTTATTCAACCCCCTTCTAAACCTTACACTTACACCCCTCGGGGACCTACAATATGAGAATAAACTGCCTACAAATTCAAGAACTTCTTGATATGAGTATAAACAGTCTACAAATTCAAGTACTCCTTGATATGAGTTTAAACTATCTCTATGTCCCAAGTCAAGCGAAATACTGTGACTTGATCATTGGATGAAAGAGTTCGAGACTAGTTCACTTTTCACATTCGCCAAACAAATGCACGTAAACTTCCTCGAGGGGGCATTTGTAGATATGTAAATTTTGTTGGCCAAATAAAGATTGCCAAATGTCAAATTCTTATAAATCAATATTTATCTTGATTTATTATTATTTCTTTTGATAATTATCACAATTTGTAATTAAAGAGATAAATATTAAATCTTGAAGGACCAATCAAGGGCGGATGAGGAAAATGGATTTTTCTAAAAGTTAGAACTAATGTTAAACAAAAAATTAATACCGCCCAATAAATTTTTAACCGCCCAAAGGCATATCAATATCCGCCGGTGCAGACTTATTAAACTAAAAAGAAGTGGGCCACATTAAATGTTTAAAACCCACTAAAAACTAATTAAAATAAGAAAGAGAAAAAGACCAAAGGCCAATTGTCCATCAACATTTCTTCCTACTGAAACTCACGGCAATTTTACAAATTGAAACCTAAAACTCAATACGAAGGGATTAAAGGAGTGTGGGATTAAAGGGCGGCAGCCTAATCGAGTTTCTTCTTCTTCGCTTTTTCAGCCTTCAAACAATAAAAATAGGTAATATATTCTAGTCCGGGAGCCTCCTAATTTATTACCAATGCATATTAGGTATGATTGTTTGATGTTTGAAATGAAAAAAAAATTGTTTGGATTGGGAAAATTTGTGTAAAAACTGAAAGCTTGATTTAAAAATTGAATAGTTGATTTGGTTAGGTTGGATGGATTGAAATGGATTTTATGGATTTTATGGATTTGCCCCCTAATTTGTGTAGCTTCAAATAAATGTAATAGTTAATTTGTGTATTTTTTCAGTTGAACTAATTTATGTAATTTGAATTTTAAAATTTTCTTGAGAAATTTATAAATATGGTATGTAGTGTTGGAATTATATACCATTGCTATTTTTGTCTTTTTGTTTTCGAGTCCAACTAACTTTTTAGCCTGATATATTAAATTTTGAGTATATTCAAGCTTTGTAATACATTTGAGTTGAGTTTGCTTACTATTTTGAAAATTTAGAGCTTATTTGATTATTTTTCGTGTTTTTGGTCCGACCCACCCCATTTTCAAGGCGGCTCCGCCTTGGGACCAATCAAATTAGAGTCTTCACCATATGAGATATCCAATAACCCTCTCCTACAAGTATAAATAGGGTCATTCTCAAGGAATTAAATCACAATTAAAAGAAAAGAAATCCAAGCAAGAAGCTAGGTGGAGGAAATTCTCTCAAGCAAGAATATATTCAAGGAGATCCACGGTGTTCAAGGCGCGATTAAGGCATTCATCGCGAGTCCATTCAAATCACGGCGTTTGATTCGGAATAAGCTTCCAAGCCCTCAAGTTAACATTATTGAAGTCATAACCATCTTGGAGAAAGATCAAAAGGTCAATTTCACCAAGAAGTTCATATATTCAAATCAAATATCATCAAATATATCACGTTTGATTTGAGATCAAGCTTTCAAGCCCTCAAATTAACGATATTGATGTTCAAGTTTAAGTTTGGAGAAGATAAAATTGAAGAATTTGACTCCAAATTCTCAAATTCTAGATATTATATCCTGAAGAAAATAATCGAGAGGAGAAATAGAGATTGTAACCTATATTTTTGTTTTGATTCATATATATATTTAATTTGTACGCTTTTTCTTGTTTGTTAATTTGCAGACAATAAAAATTTGTGTTACAATGACATCAAAGACAAATAATGGGATGGGAGGAAAGAGGTACGGTTTGGCACGTGCACCGTAGACCCGCAAATCTTGGATTGTGGAGATTGTTTAAATTTCTTGTTAAAGAACAGGACAAGCATTGCGAACAGAACGTGGTCATGGGATATGTATCTTGTGGGTTGTTTCATGGAGTATGAATATGATGATTATTAATCCTAAGGTAATCCTTGTTTTCTCAAACTTTTGGATGAATACATCAGGTATAGTAAATTTGCGGTAATTCACATGGAGTGTTCCTCCAAGTGTACGATGCATAATGCTTTTTTTTTTCTCAAGGGGGCCTTTGGGCTCACATCATTAATTATTATCATAGTCATTATTTGGTCAACTATATTACAGTAGGTTTTTTTAAGCGATTCCCATCAAATCAAGATATTTTTAACTATCTTTTTCAAACAAATCTATTTTAGCCATTTTAGGGTGTGAAAAACCCAATTTGCCCCTGAGTCAATTTAACTGCACAAAAACACACATCCTCAGAATCGACATTGAGTTATCGTGACTCGACATCGAGTTATCAGAATTTTGACATTGTACAATAACTCGATGTCGAAGTTACCGTGATTCGACGCCGAGTCATAATAACCCTAAGATCCAATTCTCTCACTTATTATAACCCAGCTTATTTTATTTTTCCCCAAAAACTTTGAATTCACATAACGTTTTCGTTTTAAACCGTTTTGCATGTATAATTTATCAAATTAATCCTTCTTTCAAATCTATTATTCAACACCCATATTGCATATTTAAAAACGAAAAATACAGATTTGATTTTTAAAAAAGTTTGAAAGAAAGAGTAAGATTGATACATGTAGAGATAAGTGGATACAGAGATAAGTGAAATAGAGAGAGAAATAATTCAAATATCTAACAAACACGCTAAAAGGGTATTTAATGTCATTTTACACCCCAAAATAAATTTAAAAAAATATTTCTACAAAATATGGCTATTTTTCATCTTTACATTATATTAAATATTTAAGTTGGTCAATATTTAGACTGTAGGAGCGAGGAGACCTCGCTATGCAGCAAACAGAGCTTGGGCTGGCAGATTTTCGTTGTTGATTTTCACTACAGCAATGGCATTTCTGTAAGATCTTCCACCATCTCCACCATAAACACAACAAGACTCAGACATTAAATGGACAAGATTTGCAGCTCTCATTATTTATCATAATTTCAAATGTTGTTGTGTTATTTAATAGATTGGACAAGGATGTATAATAGTTTATTAGGTCAATTTGTGTTGCTCCTGTAAATAAAATTAATAAAAACTTGTTTTGTTGGTACGAAAGTGAAGCAAATTCTCATATTTATTCATTCTATATAGAGTACATCTTTAATTTTTACAATTTTTGTTTTCTGTTGAAAATTTTATTTGAATAAAACTATAGACATCTTCAGAAGCCAAACAAGAGAAATGATGGGAGAACAACCCTTTCTTAGCCTATCATAGAAGCCAAACATGCCCTAGATATAGTAAATGGAATATATAGATACCAACGGTTTCCGGGGTTCTTTGTGCACGAAGGCACCAGGAACTGAAAATTCCACGTGGATGGCCAATTTAAATTCCGATAAAGAATACGGCCTGATAGAGGAGATATTTCTTCCGCCTAGCAACAGATAACTGCGGCGGAAGTAAAAGCGGTGTAATATGGCAGACATGGTGCTTTCTGCGGTATTCCAACGCGAGTTTCTAAGGAGTTTGGGAGAAAACATGTTTTGCGACATCGAACGTCACCGATGATCCGAGGGCGGCGGCGAGGGGCGGGCGATGATGGCCGGACTGGCGGCGGCGGCTCCGGGCGAGAATCTGATGTTTGCGACATCAGAGACAGATGATGGGATGGGTGGGAGAAGGTACGGGTTGGCGCAGTGCACCAGAGATCTGGAAAATTCGGATTGTGGAGATTGTTTGGATAACTTGTTAAGAGTACTATTTGGGAACGAGCATCGAGAACAAACGTTCGGTGGGAATTTATGGGGTGGGTAGTGGGTTGCTATATGTGGTATCACCAGTATCAGTTCTACGGCAAATTAGCAATTTAGAAGTTAATGATAGAATGTTTTGTCAATAATGTGGCTGTAGTTTAGTGGTGAGAATTCCACGTTGTGGCTGTTGAGACCTGGGCTCGAATCCCAGCAGCCACATATTTACTTATTAATTTTTTTAGTTGGGCCAACACCAATAGGCAGCCCATTTCATTGGGCTCACATCTTTACTATTTTAGTTATTGTTAGGTGTACTATATTAAGTTGGTCTTTATTTGGGCTGTAGGAGAGATTAGACCTTGCAATGCAGCATACACATGGGCTGGCCGGTTTGCGCTGTGCACAACTATTTTCACCCCAACAATGGCGTTTCTCCAAGATCTTCCACCATCTCCACCTCAAATTCATAGACAAAAAGATTCAAAACATTAAATTGGACAAGATTTGCTGCTCTCATTAATTATCACGATTTCAAATGTTATTGTATCATTTAATAGATTGGACCAGGTTGCAATAGTTTATCAGGCCAGTTTGTATTTCTCCTGCAAGTATAATTTATAAAAACAAGTTTTGTAGCTACGAAAGTGAAGTAAATTCTCATTTTTCTATTCATTCTATACCGAGTACATCTTTTAATTATTATAATTTATTTTAAATTGAAATTTTATTTGAAAAAACTATAGGCATCTTTAAAAGGAAAACAAAGTGTGGGTATTGGAACTATACTAGAAATTTTCTTGAATCTTTTTGTGCAAGTTTTTCATCAATTGACCCAAACATCACATCTGAGCATGGTGATTGGTGAATATAAGTGTATGTAGTATTCAATCATTTTCTCAGATTGCACAAGGAAAATGAAATTAAAAAAGCTCAATTTTCTTATCTATATATCACCTGGTTCATATTGGAAACATTGTCCTCTTCTATCTTTTCAAGTCTATCTATGACATTACTCATTTCATAAGTACTAACACACATACAGAAAAAAACATTGCAAACTAAATGTAGCCGGTTTGGATTAACATACACATCTTTTAGAGATGTTGCCATATTCTTGCAAATTACCGCGGATATAACTCAGTGGCCGACATATTGTTTTCAGACGAAACTCCAGATACAGCTCCGGCCTTAACCTTTGATGAGTCTGACTCTGTTGAAAAATACCCATCTGGGCCAAATCGACTAGCCATAAAAAACGCAGGCTGTGAAGCAACTGGCAAAGTTACCGTGGAGCTATTGAGCATCAGAACAATTGAAGCCATTGTTGGTCTATCAACAGGATTTTCTTGAACACACAACAAACCGATGTGAATGCATCTCATCATGTCATGTAGAGATCCCATACCGCCCTCAAAACAGGATCTATCACATTTGCAGCTTTATCTTCACACCAATTTTTCCATGTCTGAGAGAATTTGCATTTTTGTTAGTTACATATATTTAACATTAGTTAACAAGCAAGACATCTATTTTTTTTTTCCATGTCCTTACTTACAAAACTCAAGAGGTCCTCCACACTCTCTCCATTTCCGAAAGAACTATTTCTTCGACCGCTCATGATTTCCAGGACTAGCACTCCAAAACTAAATACATCTGACTTAACAGAGAACTGTCCGTGCATTGCGTATTCAGGTGCCATATATCCACTGCAATGTGCAAAGTTGTAGTAATCAGTTAGCGAGGAACCATTATCCAAAAACAAAAATTATTCAGCTTCTCAGTACAATTAATAACAAAGATAGGAAGTCCATATTTTAATATAGGGATGATTATAAAACTAACACTGAAGTTTGGTCAAATTAAAAAAAAAAAGATTATATTTTGGGAATTGTAAATTTCGCTCGTAAGGTGTTACAAATACCACATTAAAGCTGGTATTTTCAAACAAAATTAGCCTATAGAGGGTGTAATTTGTAAATACACTAAACCTGAAGGTATATTTTGTATTTAGTCCTTTGTTATATTTTTGTATGATACTTACTAAGTCCCGACAATCCTGCTAGTATTTCCTTGAGTTTCATCTTGCCCGAATAATCTTGCCATGCCAAAATCAGCAATTTTTGGGTTCATGTCTCCATCTAAAAGTATATTGCTGGCTTTGAGATCACGGTGAATGATCTTGAGTCGGGAATCTTCATGCAAGTAGAGAAGTCCCCTCGCAATACCTCCTATAATCTTGTACCGTCTATCCCAATCCAAGTATGAACGTTTGATTGGGTCTACATATTCAGTTAAAACCATATCATTACTGAAGCTCAAAAAATGTCAGTACGATTAAGAAAAAAACAACTTGTCAGTACTAAAATGCACAACAAGTGATGGTTGATGAAATTAAAATGCAAATTGTTACCAAATATGAACTGGTCTAAGCTCGCATTCTCAACAAATTCATATATGAGAAGCCTCTCGGTTCCTTCAATGGAGAAACCTAAAAGCCTAACCAGATTCCTATGTTGAAGCCTCGCCACCAACAAAACCTCATTCTTGAATTCAATATTGCCTTGCCCTGAATCCCTGGACAACCTTTTGGCTGCTATTTCTTGACCATTAGAAAGTTTGCCCTGAGTTCAAAAGTGAAACAAGTCCAAAAATTTACCAGACGTCGAGTTTTTGTTTGTTCTTCTTATGTAACAATAATGTATTCAATTACCTTATAAACAGCCCCAAATCCACCTTGGCCCAGCTTGCTAGAATCAGCGAAATCATTGGTTGCAGATCTAATTTTGCCAAAATCATATTGCAAGGATTCAACAGTGCTAATCTCTTCATCAGCTAAATTCACAAGCAAACAGAACAGAACATTTCAATTGAAATATCTGCAGAGATAAACTCTGGAATAATCAACATATGAAAAACATGAATTATCAAATGCTTACTCTCAATTGGCCTTTCCCTTGTTTTGTTCTTTATTCTCTTCCTAAACAAGATTCCGATAATAGCTAGTATCACGCATACAACAATTGAAACCAAAACAGCAACTATGATAACAGTTCGATTTGAGTCGTCTCCTGCAAATCCAGAGGAAATTGTTACAGTTCTGTTCGAAAATTCTGAATAATTATGCCATAAAAAGAAAAAAATAAACAGCCAATATCTACTGTTTTCCCAAAATTTCTCAGGAAGACGTCGGGAAAAATTCGAGTTCTATCGACATTAGGAGTGGCAAATCGTGTTTGGGTCGCACTTCACATTTTCATGTGATCTATATTATTTGATCTTAAATATAATGATAATTGTAATTTTAACTGAATTTATAATTTCGTGTTCGTGACATATTTTATCGTGTAATTTGTCTCTACGATAGTATTTGTAATCATGTCGTATCACTGACTGTCAGCTCCAATGAAATAGTACTGTTACTTGAATTAAGAGTTAAAACGATGTCTTTTCACCTGGTGGCAATGGTTCCTGCGGGATTTGTACCATAGAACCACTGAAAAACCGATAATTCTCAAAACGAAGAGTACAACTCGGTCTCAAAATTCCCGCTCCAATTATTCCGCTGCAACACGTCGGAATATCATCAATAGCCTGATTTAAACACTCTCTGCAATCCCGGTCAGATATATCAGGGTGCACTGCTCCAGGGCAAATATCCCCTGAATATCAGGCCTACTTCTATTTCCAGCAGCAACCTTCTGGACGGGCCCACCATTCGCAGCATAGTCCCTAAGACTCTCCAGCAAAGCTCTCTGCTCCCGACCATGTTCTCGTGGGTTCGATACTCTTGAAGTGCTTGGATTTGGAGAGACAGGCTGTGTTTGCAATCTCCCGAATATGGGTTGGTCGGAGTACCGTACCATGCAAGTCTCGTTCCAGAAGATTGCGGCCCTGTTATTGAAACAACGTTGCACGAGCTCAGGGGCGGTGGCGTCGATACATTCGCGACAGGCTGCGAGTGATATATCGCCTCTGCAGAGCACGATGGCGTTGATTTCGTCGGGATTTTGACCGATGGAGGCGTTGTAAAATCCGGTGGTGCCGATGTTGGCGGAGAGGGAGGAGATGAGGGTGTTGAGGTTGGCCTGGTAAGTGCTGTTGTTTGGGTATGTTTCACTGGTTAGACAATTTGGCTGAGATTTGGCTAAAGATAAACATAGGAGAATGTTGAGGAGAAGTGTTAGCCATTTTGGAGAAATGGAGTTTTGGTCCGCCATGGTCCAAAAACGAAATTTTAGATTTAAGCCTGATGTTGGTGAAGTATTATAAAGAAATAAATTATGATGCTTGTGTTCACATGATAAGATCAAATACGAACACGATATGATAAGAATTTATTTATACATGAACACGAACACGAAATTTTTCGTGTTGACACGACATGATAAGTCAAAAATAAAAATAAATTGATCTACACGTTGATACACGATAGCAAATTACACTATATGAGACAATATTACACGACAATACACGATACAACATACAAAATATCAGGTTTTCTTGTCACTAATAGGTAGATGTGTCATTATATCGTGTCACTAACAGATTAATTGGTTTAGTAGATTAATGTTCATCTGCTATTTTTTATCGTGGTTACACGATAAGGATACGTACACGATAAGGCTAAACACTAACCCATTATTTTCGTCGCTTTTTTTGTGTTATACTATCGTGTCAGACGTTAATTGTAACTCTAACTTCAAGTGATAATTACATATAAAAAAACCTAGAGATAGGGCTAATTACAAAAACAAAAAAAACAGAAATTTTTGATAATTGCAAAAATTTCTTTGAGGATAGATTCCCTCTCATATTTTTTCCATTCATGCGAAAAATATTTCAAAAATCTTCCTGACATTTATAATTATATTATAGTTATCTTTTTAAATATAAGACATAATCAAATTTGAGAGATTTTTTGTAATTTTTAAAATATATATGGACTTTTGTAATTAGCCCAAATCTCAGGGGTGTTTTGTAATTATCCAATACTTCATCAACTTACGTACTGTGGAGTGCGTGATGACGAGGTTGTTGATGATAGTTTCAGGTTTTTTCGTTTTTATTTTTAAATTTCGATTTACGTATTTAATGTTAAACAAATGTACAATATATAGTATATTTTGAGGTTGACATTGACATGTATTTAACAATTTACTATAAAACAAAACTATAAATTAGGAAAAATCTAAAGTGGGACCAGTCCATTATTATAGTTTGTTTTCTGCATCACGTGGTGGCAGACAGTTGGGTTGGGTTATTTTGTTTGTTGAAAAGTTTTGCGCTGAAAAAAGTCCTAATTTTGTGACTTCTTGGAATGTCACTAATTTCGTGTTTTACTAAGAATGAAGGGTAACCAATCAAGTATAAACATCTTCGCGGAAGATTTTGGAGAAACGGATTATTGATTTTCGTCTAAAATGTTTTTCCAAGCATGATGCCAAAAAAACAAAAAACAAGAACACGAGGATAATTATAGTTTGAAAATTAGCCCATTCAACAGTCTAGAAAAGGTTAATTATACCAAAAAATAAACAGTTGTAATTATCAAGCTTTGATTATTAGCAAACGGAAATAAATGCTTCATGGTTTCACTATCGAAATCGGTGGAAATTTCTTGAAACAAAATGTATACATAGTGATGACACCCAAACCGAAAAAGAAGAATCACCACGCGCTATTCAAATTTACGAACATGTGGGACCCACAGTGGCAACACAGACCGAAAGCGATGACGTCAAGAACCGACCGATGACGTGTCACGAGTTGGGCTTGGCTCCACCGGAGCTCGATTTTGGCGGGAAATTTAAAGGATAATCATCCAGTTAAGCTAAGTGCCTCATTAGCACAAGAAATCGCCATTTGTCAAAGATAATATCAAGATAAATCAACAAGTGGCAAATACTTGGCCAACATGCATGCTTGGAGAAGGACATGTATCCCTTTGAGATTATTTTAGTATTAAGTGTAATAGGGATTATTAAAAACCCACTAATGAGATGGGCATAAATAGCCTCATTTATGAGGAAAAAGACAAGAGAGAAATAATAGAGGAAAAACGTTTGTAAAAGATGCATTTTGAAAAAAGAAAACCTGAGAAGCTTTCAAATTTCGGTATTTTATATAAAAAGCGAATTAGCCCGAATTAGAGTTTATTTCCATTTTCACATATCACATTTTCGTATATTTTCTTGTTGACCAAAACGCGTCAACACATAGCAAGAATATTCTTTTAACCAAAACAAATTCCCCAACTATGGTTGTAAAAAAAACAGTTTCTTAAGGAAAAAAGAGTTGAGGAAAATCCAATTTTGGCCCACGACTTGGTGAGCGAGTTTAACCAAATTTATGGGCTAAAAACTCTCTTATGTATATGTTCATTTTTATATTCTTGCGCCACATCGATATGTCCTGGTTGGCCATAAACACCGTGGCCCGAATAAGTCGAGAGTTCCACTCAATATCGACAATTCGACTTACGATATTCATGGTGATTGGTGAAGTTGGTCAACACCAAATTCCGCAGCCATATTTCGGTTAAGAGTCCTGGGCTTCTTATTTATAATACCAACGGAATTTCATGTAGTTCTTTTCTTTGGTTGTAGGGGTATGGGATTTGGAAATTAGTGGCTTTCTTATAGAGATTTTTCAACTTTCAAGCAAATTTTCGTGCAGAGTGTCCAAGTTCATGGGAACTCGAACGAGGAATGGGCTAGAAAGGATCAGAGTGAGAGTCGTAGAGGGTATGGATGAGTGTGAAGGATTGTTTGGGGTTGGAGAGAGATGGATGTAATGGATTGGTGCGGTCAAATTTGTGAGGGTCGGGGTAGTTTCTCAAGAGTGGATGGGCGTGGTTATTTGGTGTGGGAGCCGAAATAATGTTAGCATGTGAATGGAGGGAAATTTCCATATCGTAGTTGTGGTATGGATGGAGAGAGATGACTGGACGGGGGGGACTTGTTCGAACATGATGTGAGATTGATTGTTTAGAAAGGGATGACACGAGGATATGTGATGGAGATTTTGAGGAGGATGGAAGGGAAGGAATAATGGCTAGGGATTTACGATTGGGGGATGATATTGGCATGTTAAAATTATCCGAAAAAGAGGAGTATGGAGGTTGTTTGCTTATGGGTGAGATGCAGATGATACAAAGGGGATGAGAGGGGACAAATGCATAGGCAAAGATGTATTTTTCATGGCGAGGAGATGTTGTGTTAGTGTTATGGTGGCGAGTGGATATGGGAGGAGATGGCTAATGAAGCTCAAGCCATGATCCATACTCAGTGTGACTAAGATCCATAGATCACAATCCTTAATAAAATAGCCAATAATGCCGCAATGGAAGTAAAAATGGGAGCCTTTCATATTTTAAGATGATAACACATTTGAGACCTTTAAATCAAAGCATGAAGAACCCATAGAAGTGGCTTAGTAGTATACAAATTAACCTTGATCTATAGGAATTTGCAGATGACTGACCTAGAGGAATCAATTTCCAGTTCCAAGATGTTATCACCCACTCTTTTTTTCAAAACCCTTGTTCATTAAGCCAAGGGGCATCTTATGAAGCTGAATCCAGAAATTACAATGTGAGAATTGAATCTCCGAATAATTAAAATCAAACACTGGTTTCATTTGTAATCAAAAGGTAATGTTTGTTGAATAATTACTGGGCATCCGACAAATCCTCCATCCTATATCAAAGGAGAATAGACATATATTGTCGAGAAGCGGTTGGCATAAGAACGATCCCTTAGGGTTTCACAGATGTTGAAAAAGTGTTGAGATCTGGTCATGGTGGATGATACAGGAGCAAGAATTTTCCCCACAAGACACATATTGAAATCATGGTTTTCTTGACTGAGAGAGTCTGTAGAAATTGGGGTATCTTCATTCGCAACAAGAGAGAGACATGCATATAGTTTCTCCAAGTCCTCCACCATTGACAAAGATATTAACACAAGCAATGAGACACAACTACACAAAATGTAACAATAGAGAGACTGGTAGTCAAACGTCCACGAAATCTATTATCCTACCTTAATATCTGCAAAAAAAAAAAAAGCAAAACACAAGAGCGAGGGTTATGGGTAGAAAAATCGAAAATGATAAACAAGAGACAAAGAATAATAAAATAGAGAAGAGTGGGGATGGGGGAGACTTCTAGGCATAGAACAGATCAATCATGGGCGAGCCCATGAAGGAAAGATCTATGATGTGAACCTTACGAGACTCTCTAAATCAGAGAAAACCCTAGAACGTAAAAGCTTAATCACTTTATACGTATAAGTATATAATATTACAATAGAATATCGTTAATATTAATTATCAATCAAATTTAATATTGTAAAATTTTCTTGCATATACTACCATGAATGATATTTCGCTAGATCTACATATCTTGTTTCCTTCAAGTTAATGTGTGATGTGATTATATTATTTTTCAGTTTGGTCCTTGCAATATTAAATGGTAATTTTTTTAATACTACTTACATATTTTACTTTTATAAAACATTATTTATATGGAATGCTTAAATAAGTCCGTTCATATTTTAATATGAATTCTTCTAATCTTGTGGTTGCAAATCAAGCCAAGGGGTCCATCCATTATGTATATCATATTTCTGATTAAATATCGGGTCATCAGCATTAGAATTGTCCAAAATGGGTTAGTCAGTCTTTTGACCGACCCGCCTAAAGTAAGGAGATGAGTTAAGTATTTAGTAGCCTCACGGGGCTTGCCAAGGGGCCGCCGCTTAAATAAAAAGAAAAAAAAAAAAGGAAAAATTAGATAAAATAGACAAAAAAAAAATAGTATTATTGATATTTTATATTTTTATCTCTTATAAAAATGTATTAATATTTTTATAAAATATGTACTTATTATCCATTAGTATATTTAATTCATTAAAATTTATAATATGAATAAAAAAAAAATTTTTTATTTTTTAATTTTTTTAATTTTGGCGGGCCGGCCGCTTGCCCAACCCTGACCAAGGCGGGTTGGTTGGTTGGCGAGGTTTTCTTGGCCCGCCACCTCGGCCAGCCAACCCGCCCGCCAAGTGGCGGATTTTGGCGAGCCACGGGCGCCCGCCCGCCCGCCTGCGTTTTGACAGATTCTAATCAAGATCGATATCAACCCCAATCAAAATAAGCGGGGGGTCATAGCCAGCGTGGCGTAGCCACCACGAGGCCCAGTGTGGTCGATGGACCGCATGAATTTTGGAATCGCTTCTATTAAATTTGGGTTGGACCGCACTAGAAGTACTCGGTGTGACTGTTAAATTTGGGTTGGACTATACTAAAAATTCGGCCTATAAAAAAATTAAGTTGAAATTCAAAAGGCCAAAAGAATTAAGAATGGTCTAGCCCAATTAAGGCATTGAACTCCAAAGTTGATAATATACAACTTTTTGGGAATAATTTTCAAATAAGTTTTTGTATCTAAAAGTCAAATTTTCATAATAATAGTTGTTTGTTTATTAATTTAGATTGACTTTTGAATGTCACTTCTCCAAAACGTTCATTCAAGATACGTAAAATTAGAAGTATGAAAATCGGCAAAAAATTTGCTAAAGGTGCTACCTTGATTTGCTTTTTTATTGAAATATTTTTTTTTATTTTTAAAAATTTTGGGTCGATAATCGCAAATTGAAATGATTTTTTTTTACCGCACTAGTTAAAAATTTTGGCTACGCTCATGGTCATAACATACTGAAAATCGTTAGTGGAATCGTGCTAATTATATGCTAAACATAACGAACTAAGTAGGTTAACATAAAGGAAAAGGGAAAAAAAGGTATTATGCCTACAATTCATATTTTACTTTTGATTATTTAAATATTTTTATTTAGAAAATACGAATTATACATTAAAAAATAACATATATAATGTAAAAAAATTGACAGAAAATTCAAAAACGCAATAAAGGCCAACTTGTACTTTGCTACTTTCTAGTTTCCTCCATTGACTTGGGCGTAGACTCCATCTCAGATTTTATCAACCTTTGACAGTTCAAACAATTAATTTATTTGGACTAAAATTCACCCGTAACGAATACGATAGGGACTCCATAAAGACAAAGGGAGCAACGACAGACGGGTAGTGGATGGAAATGACTCATTGTTGACCTAGTAGAAAGAGTTCCTATTTCATTTTGTTATCCAATAATCCTGGGGTCAAGGTCTCGTTTTGCTTTTTCTTAATTCAGACTATTTTTCTTGTGAGCTTTTAGGATTATATATTGATTTATGTGTAAAACATGAAAAAAATTATGTCAGAAAAACTGCATCAAGAAAAAGTTAAAGAAAATAGAATTGGTCTTGCACTTACAGGGTCTAGCAAACATGGTCATTTCCGATTTGCTTTTGGCAAAATAGCCATGTAAACTAAAAAAATCCAAGGATTGAGTATGATTACTACCAGAAATTGAAAAACATGACCCCCTGAATTGACATGTGACTTTGAATTAATTAGGACCTCCACAATGCCAGTTGCAAAATTAATTTTCTTTTAGGTCCTATGGTTCCACGTCCACAAAATTAAATATGAACTATTACTAACTATCTACAATGTTATCTACAATGTTAAGTTCAATTTCGTGGTTTAAAATGGATTTTTCTATCAAATAATTTTTAGAGCAAAATACATTATACCCCCTGAACTTGACCTAACGTATCAAACACCCCCTGACTTACCAACGTAACACTTACCCCCTCAATCAAAAGTATATGGACAAAATTACCCTTAATAATAATAGTTATTATTTTTTAGCACCCTAACCTTGATTTTATATTCTTTATTTAAATTATTTTTTAGAAAAAGCAACTAGTAACTTAACTAGTTCAAATTTTCAAATATTTTAATAATAGATAGTATAACAAATATACAAAAATATTGAATGTAGAAATTATTTTGATTATTGATCGAGTTCAATGTATTAACTCTTTTTAAATAATACGAATAATGTATTTTGCCCTAATTTTTATATAATATGTATTTGTTGTTAATTTTGGGTATAATTTTCCATAACATATACTAAAATAATTATATATGATTTATTTAATACTCATCCATTATGATAAAAATTGTAATACAAACTTTTTGGAAGAATTTCAATAATTTTGAGAATTGGCAGTTTGTAGAGAACGAATGAATTGAATGAAAAAATAAGTGGCTAAATGATATATTTATAGATGAGAAATACAAAGTTTAAAAAAAATGTTAAACAGTCAAAATATCAAAATCACACCATGTAATCAATAATAAATAAATAAAATTTTGTTAAAAAAAGTCCAAAACAACATTTCCAAAATAATTAGAAAACTGCCATAAAAGATTTTAAATAAATTACAAAGAAATAAATAAAGCATTAAAAAAACCGATTCGATATATTGAACAAAAAGCGTGAAACTTACAACTATGAAACCTCCTGTTGACATGCGTCTTGGATCAATAAGAAATTTATGCAAATATTATGACGTGGAAATCAAGCTAACACTTTTTAAATATATGAAGTGGTTGGTTCTGCCTTTCTTTTTATTAAAAGCCGAGCAGCAAATCTATGGTAGGTTTTTCTTGTACAGTTCGAATTGTTACAAGTATTTCTCTCGATTATTTCTCTCTTGTCTTTTTACTAATAAATGAAACCTATTTATACTCATATAATTAGTGGATTTTAAACATAATTACATCTAGTAATAGAGTGATTACAAGGGGACACATGTCCTTTCTTCGACATGCATGTTGGCCATGTATTTGGCATTTATTGACTCATCTTGTTAGTTTGTTGACAAGTGGCACCAGACACGACTTGCTAAGTAAAGGTATTGACCTTACTTAACAAGATGGTTATCTTTGGACCACTTGTCGTTAGAGCATTAGCGACCAACCGAGCCCATTTTATGCCACATCATCACTTCTCGGTTGTTGACATCATCGGCTCGGTCCACGTCATCTTAGTGGTCCCACATCACTATTAATTTGAATGGCCACGTGGACTAATTTTCTTCAAGCTCGGACGGTAAAGCATCAATGACCCCCAAGTTTAATTCCGAGAAAAATTTCTTTTAAATCGGATTTAAACTTAAATACTAATCATGGACTTTAAATGAGGAAGAAAAACCTTAAAAGTCTGCGAAATACCACGACATCTGTCATTCATCAATTAATGCCTGAAACGACGCATTAATTGGGAGTTATGATGGCAGACACGTGGCGCCCGATTGTTGGACCATTCTGCACAGGAATCAAGGAGACACGACCGTTTTGGCAGAGAAATGCAGGGAGATGACGTTTTCTGCAGCTTTTTTGAATTTGAAAAGACGTGTCTCTTGGGTTGGTGCATTACTTATAAGGAAGTTAACCTATAAATACCCCTTCTTCTTCCTTTTCATACTTTCGCATCCGTTATCTTCTGAGCAGCACCCACAGAGACCGAGCAGGAATTTCAGGTCGGCCTAAAGTACAGAAGTCCCAAGAACACTTAGGTATTTTCCAGATTTTTCTTTCTTCCATCTTTTCTTTTCTTTTTTCCTCAAAGAACATGTCAGGTTCTGAGGATAGTCAAAACCGAAACCCTAGTGTTGAGGTTGAAATAGGAGACTCTCCATCTGATCCTTCTGTTCCTTCTTCACCAGAGAGAGGAGTACCACCTGCAAGCTCGAACATCATTGATCTTTCAAGTTTGGAACAAAGTCCCGAGACAGAGGTACCACTTGAAGAGATGCACGTCATCTTCGACCCCACCCCGTCACAATATACCGTGAAGGTACGTTACCCAAGAGGAGCCTAGTGAAGAAGTTAGGAATTGGACCCTCGTAAAATCGGCAAGAGGAAACCGATATGGAGCCGGAAGGCGCGAACTGTTAAGTCGGGGTAGCCGAGGGCGTGGAGGCCGCAAGACCGCCGAGGAAGGCCAGGCGTTGATGAGCGGGAAGGACATAGAAACGGGGGAACCCGAGACGAGGAAAGGGCCCCGTTGCGTGTAGTAGATGGGTGGAGACCATCCGACCATAACGACAGTCGACATCATGCCGATGCAAAGCAGAGTTTGATGCTCTCCACGAGACCTACATGATTCCGTCAATTGTGAATTTCTCGGTTGCGGACCACACCGAGGTGTGCCCGAGCACCCACCGGAGGGGGTGCATGACCATATACGCCCATAGCCTTGCTATATGGGTTGAGGTTCCCACTGCAGCCGATCGATCACCAAATGGTTCCAAAAGTGGGACCTTCCCCGTCCCTAGGTGCACCAATTAACCGGGGCCGTATTATCGGGCTTCTCAATATTTTTTATCGAATGGAGTATGAGCGCCCCACTTTGATGACCCGAACGAGTTGCTCATGTGGAAGGCAATCGCGATCGACCCGTGCCGGGGCAACTCGGGTGGTGGTATATGTGGCCAGACCACGGTTACTCGGCCACTCGGACGGCTGGTCTTAGCCTTCCGCAATCCCCCGAAGGAATGGAAGGAAAATGGTTCGGGTAGGAGGCGAGTGGTCGGCTCTCCAAGGGGAGGAGAGTCGATCCTTCTCCCCCATCTAACTTTCGATATGACTTAGTAAGTACACTTTACTTTCTCTTACTCTTTAAAGTTTTCCTTTTCTTTCTCAATGTTTGATTACTAATTTTCCTTTTTTGTGCAGGGGAACCGTCCCCTCTTGGGTTATCTTTGGACGCCATTGTCCTCCTACCGAGAACATTCAAGCCTGGCTCGGTCGGATAGAAAAATTCAAGTCTTAGCTAACGAGGCGGGATTGTTTGAGGTGGTTTGTGGCGGTTGCCAACCGAATCCGAGGCCGATGAAGTGGCCGAGGAGGAGGAGGAGCGAGGTTGAGAAGCCCTCGACAGGGCAAACCGGGTTGTCCCCGATGAGGCCCGACCTCGAGAGACAAGTGCCCCGGTGATCGAGCGGACTTCGGGAGACCAAATGGCGAAGCGGCATCGAGGCCCGAGGTACATGTGTATTCAAAGTATAATCTTGGGATCCTTTTGTCTTTCGATTATTGTCTTTGTTTATCACTTGGTTTATTTTTTGCGCCAGCCCGTGAGTGGACGTCTTTGCTCGCCTTCCGACGTAAGTAAGACAAGCTGTTGCCGTAGAGAGTCGGGCGGCGCATGGTCGGACCGCCAATGCCGGCGCGGCAAGAAGAGAGAAATTCATCAAGGCAAGCGCTCGGGCGACGGGAGGAGGAGGAAGAGCCCCACTACCAAGAAGTTGGAGGGTGGAGTGGTCATTAACAAGCCTCGGGCAGACTAAACAGATTGGGCTACCCCGCGCGGTACCCCGGATACATGTTCCCGCGGGTGGAGCACAACGGGTCTTTTCTGATGACCTGGGGCGAGAAGGCCACTTTATTCCTCCAAATCGGGAAAGGGATGAGGCGTGTGAGGGAATGGTAGGCCTGCAGCCCCAATGGTTCGTGGAATTCGCTAAGTGTTCCACGCCCACTAAGGAGCAGTCGCGGCCCCTACCGGAGGTCTGGACAAGCAAAGACGGGATGTGCCGGCCGGGCTTGACGACATATGCATCGGCGATTCTGTCAGGAGACTGGATGGGAGGAACAAGCCCAATATGATATGGGAGTGTCCGTTAGAATTATCGGCATCTTGTGGCATATGATTGGTGGGGCGCGCGACCTGGAAAAGTGCCATGCCAGTCTCCAGGACGCTCATGCCACTTTTTCGAGTCCGAAGTCTTTGGAGACTCAAAGCAAAGAGGCCGTAGCCGCGTCCAATGCTGAAAAGGAGTCTGCCGCGAAGGCCAGGGTCGATCGGGATCGGGCATAGAAGGTCGAGGAGGAGCTTCATACGTAATTTGTCGAGCTAAGGAGAGTGGCCACTGCTCATACTCGGGAGCTAGAAAAGCGCGAGGCTGAAGTCCGGAGGGAATCAGAAGAAGCCTCCCGGAAGTGGGTAGAAGAAGCTCGGGTGAAGGCTCGGTTGGAGGCCATCCGAACTTATAAGGAATCGAAAGAGTATGCCTACATGTTGACTTGTGGGCATGCTACCAGCATTGGAGAGATCCTCCAGGATCTTAAAGAAGGAAAGTCCGTGGCCGAGCTAGAGAAGGAGCTCGACCAACTGAACGCGGACTCGGCTGCTCTCCGCCACCGGTTTACTGACATTGCCGGCGAGTAGGGTGCTCCTCCAGCCCATGAAGAAGAAGTGTCCTTGATTGACCTAATTGAAGTTCCTGCCCCTGGTGGGGTCCAACCTCCTACTCCTTAGAGCGGTTTTTGTACTTGTTGTTTTTCCTTTTTTTTGTGAAGTAGTTGGCCTCGGGCCTTTGAATGTACTCGGCCATGGGCCCCCCTTGTATGTATTTTGCTGTTGAATGAATGAAATTTATTTTTCGACCATCTATTTACTCTGTTGTACTTTACATTCCGAATTTTTTGCTAAGTGTTGGGCTCGGCTCCCTTTGGATAAATGTATGATCTAGGCTCAAATGATGAGCTGAATGCCTTAGTATATTTTTACCAAGTATTGTGCTCGGAACTAGGCCGAGTCTTTGTTTGAGGCCGCTCGATGCTAGGTCAGTTTCCCCTTTTTGTAACGTGCTCGACTTTAGGCTAAGACGAATAGTCTGCGCTTGGGACTTAGGAGAGGTGAATTGAACTGCACTCAGGACTTGGCCGAGGTGAATTGAACTGCGTTTGGGACTTAGCCGAGGCAAATAGAAAATTTAAACAACCAACTTTTTGCTTGGAAGTACTGGGTTTTACTGATAATATTTCTTCAAATATGATACATTCCACGGATGATTGAATTTTCTCCGCTCAAATATTCGAGCTCGTATGCCCCGTTCAACAAGATTTTACTAACCTGAAATGGGCCTTCCCAGGTCGGCTTCAGCGGGCTAGGCTCGGGCCCAATGACCCTTTTTAGGACTAGGTCGCCGACCCAAAACTTTCTTTCATTTACTTTTGAATTATAGTACCTTTCACTTCTTTGTTTGTATACAGTGTTCCTCATCTAGGCAGTACACCGTTTTTCTTCCAACAAATCTAACTCAGCTCGGAGGGTCCTCATTTTTTCCTTGAACAAATTTGCAACTCTAAATGTTGGGGCTCCGATCTCCATAGGAATAATAGCCTTGGCCCCGTAGGCTAATGAGAAGTGTGTTTCCCTCGTGGCAGCTTGGTGTTTTGTTCTGTAGGACCATAACACGCCGGGTAGTTCCTCAGGCTAATTTCCCTTAGATTATTCTAATCTTGCCTTCAATGTATACTTGATTATCTTGTTCATCGCCTCGACTTGACCGTTGGGTGTGGATGGTATGGGGTGGAGAAATGATTCTTGATGTGAAAACTTTCGCAAATATTTTGAAATCTCCGATTATTGAACTGTTTCCCATTATCTGTTTCAATCGAGTATGGTATCCCAAATCTGCATATGATGGACTTCCAAACAAAACTAACGATTCTCTCTTCGTCTATCTTCCCTAAGGGTTCGGCTTCAACCCATTTTGTAAAATAGTCGACCGCCACAATGGCATACCTCATGCCCCCTTTGCCAGTGGGGAGTGGTGATGTGAACCGCAGAATAACAAGCGTGCATACGATCCAACAACAATATCTTTGTTAAACCAAAATCTCCACTAGTTCGATTAAAGATGGTGAAAACCTCGACCCGTTGCTTAGCAAAGCAAGAACCTCGGTATGCGTAGACACCACAAATGAATGTGTAAGTTCACTTGATAAGTCGATAATCGCAACAAGATGAACAATCTTGAAGCTCTTGGAAAAACCCAAAGGGTTGGAGAAAAAATCTCAATTCAATATTCAATTTGAAAAATTCTTATGAAAAATAAACAAGTGTTTGCCTTATATAGGCGACTCAAAACAAACCCTAAACCAACTAGGAATCAACTCAAAACCAAAAAGGAAATGAAAAACTGAAAAGACTCAAAAAAACGCGGCCACAAGCAGCATCGCCGTGCTTCCGAACACGGCCAGATCGTGTTTGTTGACGTCTTTAACGAACACGGCCCGTGCAAATAAGCACGGCTAGGCCGTGTTTTTCACGTAATTAGTCCCCGGGGTCTTCATGAAAATTGTAGCCCTTTTTCTTACCTTTCCATATCATCTTGAATCAACTTAATTTCAAGTCAGAGAGAAAGTAATGGTCAAAATACTAAACCCGCCCGAAAAACTGTTGATGCGCTTGGGCGTTTTTGAACGTAATCTCTTGTTCTTCGATCGTCAATGCTTCATTTTGACCCATGATTAACTAACATGACTCTAGACTCAATATACTTGGCCTCTAACATCAACTTGGCCACTCAAATAACTCAACAAAGTGGAAATAAACAAATACAAGAACTCAAAAACTCAATTACATAGTCTTCAAGAACTCGAGATAGCTTGCATTTGGTGTTGCTCGGATCCTTCGGATCGGATTCTCATCATTCCCCTCCTCTTGAAAGTGATTCATCCTCGAATCCAAACGTTGGATCCCAAAGGTTAAACAATTATATCAATCCACCCGGATCAAATGTGAAACGACACGCACATTCATCCGGCTGCCCAAATCCCTGCTCATGAGAAACAATAGAGCTAGGCAAAATATGATGAGATATGTTAGCATTCAAACACTCATGCCTAATGTCTCTCATTTTAATCATAAGCACACATTTTCTCTCTTGTTTTACCTCATTGGCCTTTCCCCTCATATTTTTGGCCCACTCAAATTTTGTACTCTCCTTTTCTTGGCCATCTCTCGAATCTCACAACTACCCTTGGCCAAACTCTCAAGCTCTCTATTTTTCTCGGTTTTTTAATTTTGTTGTCACTCACTGGACGAATTTTCTATCTCATCAGCCCCACCAACTTCAACTTCTAATGAATCATCAGGTTCAATTGTTGGATCAATACTCAACATATCATCAAAATCCAATGATAACAGATCCCCTTTCACCGGATAGAGTACTTCAGGAACATCCTCCGACTCCAGCTTTACAATATCTATCTCCGGCTTGACAATTTCTAATCTCGAATCGACAACTTCTGGAACTTCCTCCAACTCCGGCTTGATTACCTCTACTGAGGGGTTCTCCGTGGTTTTAAAAATCGATGCAACACGCGAATCATTGACAACAAAATCCCAAGCATTGGTACTAATATTGGAGGTATTCTTTGTGACACCCCTCCTCTTGAGCGGTTCCTCAACTTTTGTACCCTTCCAACCAACACGAGTCCTCCTTCTATCACATGGTTTTCCATACATCTCTAACATCATCTTCTTCACAAGACCCTCAATTACCTCCATGTGTAATTTGTTGGTCAGATCCAACGATTCGCCCTTTTCTTCAGGCATGATGTATAAAAAGTGCAATAATACCAACAACAATCCAAAAGAAAATCTCACGCTCCCAAAATATCACGAAATCAACTTCCTAGTATTTTTTTCTTCTGAATTTCGATTCTTTCTTATTTTTTTTTGGTAACCCTTGAAGAACTAGGAATTATAGATAAAAAGAAAATCTGGAAAAACAAGAAAACAAGGATAAATTTAACCATGCTAGATGGCTCACGATTACCAATCGATGTGAACCGCAACAACAATCGTGCATACGACCCAACAAAGAATATGTTGTTAACCCAAGATCTTCACTAGTTCGATTAAAGATGGTGAAAATCTCGACCGTTGCTTAGCAAAGTAAGAACCCGGTATACATAGACGCGCTACAAACGAATATGTAAGTTCTCTTGATAAGTCGATAATCGCAATAAGATGAACAATCTTGAAGCTCTTGGAAAACCCAAAGGGTTGGAGAGAAAATCTAAATTCAATATTCAATTTCAAAAATTCTTATGAAAAATAAACAAGTGTTTGCCTTATATAGACGAATCAAAACAAACCCTAAACCAACTAGGAATCAACTCAAAACCAAAAAGGAAACGAAAAACTGAAAAGACTCAAAAAACGCGGCCACAAAGACGATCGTCTTCCGAACACGGCCAGCCGTGTTGTTAAGACGTCTTTGATGAACACGACCGTGCAAATAAGCACAACCAGGCCATGTTCATCACGTAATTAGTCCCCGGCGTCTCACAAATGTTGTAGCCCTTTCTCTAAGCTTTCCATAGCATCTTGAATCAGCTTAATATCAATTATGTAGAGAAAGTTATGGCCAAAATACTAAACCGCCCGATCTTGAAAATCGTTGACGCACTTGGACGTTTTTGAACGCAATCTCTTTTTATTTGATCGTCAATGCTTCCTTTGACCCATGATTAGCTAACATGACTCTAGACTCAATATACTTGGCTTATAACATCAACTTGGCCACTCAAATAACTCATAACAATGGAAATTAACACCTAATCTATGATAAACAAATACAAGAACTCAAGAACTCAATTACATAGTCTTCAAGAACTCGAGATAGCTTGTATTTGGTGGTGCCCTTGATCCTTCGTGGATGGATTTTCATTAGGAGTGGTTCGATGTGGTCCATTCCCTATTTGGCAAACGACCAAGGACTAAAAATATAGGTAAGCTTCTCGGGGTGGTACCTGATTTGCGGTGCGAACCGTTGACATCTTTCATACTTTTTGACTAATGAGATGGCATGTCGCTTTAGGGATGGCCAGTAATATCCTTGTCGGATCAGCTTGTAAGCAAGCGTCTGGCCCCCAGCATGATTTCCACATATTCCTTCGTGCACCTCGCGAAGAGCATAGTCGGCATCTGTTTTTGACAAGCAATGGAGGACTGGGACCGAGTACTCATGTTT
Organism: Rehmannia glutinosa; assembly: GCA_016081115.2. Classification (NCBI taxonomy): domain Eukaryota; kingdom Viridiplantae; phylum Streptophyta; class Magnoliopsida; order Lamiales; family Orobanchaceae; genus Rehmannia; species Rehmannia glutinosa. The sequence continues at coordinate 409,639 of JABTTQ020002428.1, forward strand.
ATATAGGATTCCATCTACTAGGGTATACCGAGCAGTCTGAGTTCGCAATGTCCTGGCCTTGGCTTTGTCTTCTAGTTGAACTCCGTCCTCCAAGTATCGGATGATTGGGGTCATCCAATTCCGCTCGGCGGCTTCACCGACATTTATCTTCTCGTGTATTTAATGAAGGAGAGGCTAGCTAAGTGACCGTAATGCTTGTCTGCATTAAGTCGGTTCCGGAATGGAGGCTAGCCTCGCCAAGGCATCACCGCATGTTGTCGCCTGGGATGTGTATTACTTACGCCCGGCCGGGAAAGTTTTCTTTTCACCACTCTAAATACCGAGCAATCTTTTGCTTATTTGCCTCGTAGTAAATCGTTTATCGATGTGTTAGGAATTTTATTGTTTAGATTTTGATGAATGCCATGTAAAACTTAGAATAGAAAGTTGGCACCCCAATTCTTGGCTGAAAGTGTATTGTAACAATTAGAGAGCTGCCGAGTTAAGTCGCCTACGCCCAACATGCAAGAAGACAATCAAGACTTGAAGGAAAACTCTGTGAGAGGCGGTGAAACGTGCAAAAAAAAGCGGAGACAGAACTCGATCAAGAAGCGGTGAGATGCTGGTGAGTGGAACATCATCAAGTCAACTCAAGAGAAGCAAGTCTCAGGTCAAGTGATGGAAGAGTCATCCATGATTGGAAGTCGACTCTAAGTCACCTGGGAAAGCAAGGAAATGCGTCAAGTCGAGATAATCAGAAAAAAGAACCGTTTACGTAAATCAAGAGATTTACTTAAATAAGTAATATCTCCATACCACCTTTCTTGGAGTGCTCATCCCTCAAGCGTGCAAAAGAAATGAACCAATGGGAAGCACTACACCGTGTCGAACTCTAAAAAGGTGATAAAACAATTCATACGAGGAAATGGCAATTCCAAGAAGCGCAAGCCAACGATCGCAAAGTGACTTTCAAAAATGAGCCTATCTCTTCACACACGTGAGATATACAAGCTTATCAAAAACAAGCTTATCAAAATCGAAATATACAAGCCAACGACGAGGAGGTTGTTTGAGAAGAGCATGAATGACACACACGTGAGATATACAAGCTTATCAAAAATCGAAACCTCAAGCTACATTTCAAGTACATCAATCCAACACTTACCTCGTGAAGGAAAGAGAACTTCAATCGAGTTGAAGAGGAAAATATCGAAAACAAAGGGGTCTACATTCCGGAAGAATTGTAGAAAGGTTGGTGAACCAAGTCTTAAGCTTTTGGAGGGCTTCGTGATCAAATCCAAAGTGCTTGAGCAAGTGAGTGAGTAGCAAAGCAAGGCGGGCCGCCGTGAAGAAGCCGAGTCGCACGAGAAGCCGGTGAGTGATCAAGGCGTCTCGCATCGAGTCCCAAAGGATCAAGTCGGTGTTGTGATCAAGACTTGTATCGGATTGTTACCACTTTGTAAACCGATCATTACCTAGTGGATTCCTCCAGGAGTTGGAGAAGAGAGGAGTAGAAGAATTACCCCATCTTCGAACCTCTATAAAAATTTTATTGTGTCATTTACATTTCAAAGATTTAAATTCCCGCACTTTTAATCGCTTATATCTCACGATAAATTTGCTATCCACTTGATAATTTATAAGTACTAAATCAAGTAGTAAAATCTTGCTTAATCAAACATAAGGGTGTTAAGTCTTCCAATGAAAACAAAACCACAGTTGAGTCAAATTATAGCCAACGGTGATTCTTTATTAATACTCAAATTTCGAGTGATTTGAGAGATTAACTCTCTTGAGTGACTAATTCGATTGTCCATCAAGGACAATTTGTGTAGAACTCGTAGTTTTAAAAGGACTAAATCGAAAATTTGGTAAGGTTTATTCAACCCCTTCTAAACCTTACACCTACACCCTTGGGACCTACAAGTGGTATCGGAGAGCGGTTGGTTCATTGAACCCTCCTGACCAGTTCTTGAACTAGATCTCCAAACTTTTCAAAGTCCGCTTTAGTACTTAAGATTTCAAAACTCTTTTCTATCATTAAAAGTTATTATCATGGAAGCAAATCTAACACGCATTCCTATGTTCACTATTGAAGAATTTGATGATTGGAAAATTCGATGCGCAGTGCTCATCTATCAACATTACATGATGAGATGTGGATAGTTATAGAAGATGGGCCTCTCGCAAATATTAAAGGTGAACACAACGGCTATACGAAGAGTTGCGGTGAAGGAGAAGAAGATCTGCTCCCGGACGATCATGGTTGAAAACCAAGAACCGAGTGGACAAATGATGATGAAAAAGGTATAACCTGGACAACGTAGCCAAGGACATCCTCTACAAAACCTTGGACAAAGCCATGTTCAATAAAGTCAAATCTTGCAAAACGGCTAAGGAAATCTGGGAAGTTGACTTTGATTTGTGAAGGTTGAGCAAATCAAAGAAAACAAATTATCGATGGGTCTTAAGTTTGAAAATTTCAAAATGGTCTCGAGGAGAGAACCTGGATCAACTGGATGCTCGGTTTCGTGAAATCACAAATGAGTTTGTCTACACTTGGAAAGGAATATACACGTATGAAATGTGTATGAAGATCCTAAAAAGTCTTCCATTTGAATGTGAAATGAAGGTCATGGCATTGAGACACTCCATGGACCTATCAAAGACATCCAATCATGAGTTATTCTCGGACCTCAAAGCCTACGAGTTTGAGTGAGAAGGAAAGACCAGGAAGAGACAAATTGTATCCAAAACAACCGCTCTAATTGTTAAAGATGGGAAGAGAGCCGAGGTCAAAGTCATTGACCCGGAAGAAATAGCCACGATGGTTAAAAGATTCAACAAGTTCTTTAATAAGAACTACAAGAGAGGAAAGGGTGAATCTTCCGAAGACACTCGGCTCCTCAAAATCAAGGGAAGACAGCCAACCAAGAGAGAAGATCATCAAAAAGTTGAATATCAAAGGGACGACAACTCAAGAATGGAAAGAGTCGATCAAAAGGTTTGAATATCTATGTTGGAATCGTAGACAACTGTGTCACTATGCCATTGATTGCTCATATCCTGTAGTCGGCAAGTACATAGATGAAGAAGAAAGAAAAGTCTTGAGAGAAAGAAGACAAGAAAAGAAAAAGGCAATGATGGCTACAGAGAGATGCCGAGAGACCAAGTCAAGAGAGATGACTCGAGAGAGAGTAGTGAAGCCGACTACTCAAGTGACTCAAAAAGAAGCCCCGATCCGCTTGATGGGCAAAGAACAAGATCAAGAAGATGAGGTACAATCTAACTCAACAAACTCCATACACTAGTGATAGTGAGTGTGACACACACACTTCATCACCCATCGATCTTTATGATTCATTAGGCAAAATGATGAAAGATTTTGAACACATTAAATCCTCACACACACTATTGAATGAGGAAAACAGCCTACTCAAAAGTCAAAACTCAAAGCCGACTAAGGAGCCGAGTACTCTAAGTCAAATAGTGATGAGAATAAAAGTTTAAAAATTTGAAAATGCTAAATTAATAGCAGAAATTGCTTTGCTATAGAAAAGAGGAGAATGACCTCAAGAATGTTATTGCCTCATTCACTAAGGCATCTAAATCATTGGATGATCTTATTATGAGTCAAAGAGAATGTGGAGACAAGACAAAGCTTAGGATTTAATTCCTCTATGCTATGTCAAACCTCAAGAAAATTTTGGAAAAATGATCTTCAAGTCATGAAGAGTCCGAAAAATCCAAAACTATAAATGTTGCACACACATTTGCTCCAAAGCACAATAATAAGCAAACCGGCCTTGGTTACAAAGGAAAAGGAAAACGGCCGATTGAGAGTGCCGAAAGGATAGTGAGAAGAGATTCAAATGAGTCCTCGGCTAACTCCAAATAAAATACTCAGTAAAGAAAAGGCAGAGCTACCAAAAACCCTTAAAATCCATAAAAGAAATACATATGATGGGAATGGTAGAAAATATCCAAGCCAAGCCGATTGGAATAATGTGAACTATCAAAGATAGACTTATGAAATATAAGCCCAAATGGCAAAGGCCTAGAACTCAAAGAAAGGCCATTCCAAAAGTATAAGAGCTTTCATCAAAGACACATATGCACCTAGGCACTACACTCAAAGACACCACAATTACCCAAGAAAGGCAATTGCTAAAACACATATGCAGGCATACAGACAAAAGAGAATTTGTATGAACCTAGAATCCCCAAGCAATTTGCCAGGATTAATTATGATTATGGCAGCGATAGATGGCAACCTCTTAGAGTCAAATCATTTGGCTATAGGTTGGTTGGATCATCTTATAATTCTAACCCCTCAGACCCAGACAAGCATGGGTACCTAAAACTTAATTTCCTTGATTGCGGGTTCAAGGAGCAGTGAGTGCCAAGGAACCTGGTACATGGATAGTGGGCATTCAAGACATATGACAGAAATAAGAGAAATCTGTCAAAATTCAAGGAAGTCAAAGGAGCAAAAGTCATATTTGGAGGAAATGAAGCTCCTGGTGAAATAAGAGGCATTGGATCCATCAAGAGAAATGGATTAGAAATCACAGATGTTGCATATGTTGAAGGACTAAACTTCAATCTACTAAGTATCACCAACTTTGTGACAAGGGCTACAATGTTGGATTCAACATGGGCATATGCCAAATCAAAGATATTGAATCAAATGAAGTGGTCTTTGCAAGGATGTAGACGAGAAAAATATGTATGTAGTAGATTGGTCAATCGCAACACCCAACACAATCTACTTGCAAAAAGAGCACAAATTGAATCAAGTTGGTTGTGGCACAAAAAGCCGAGTCATCCAATTTCAAAACGATCAACAAACTTGCAAGAAGTCATCTTGTGGAAGGACTTCGGACTCGAAGATAAAAGAAGGAGAGTATATGTGACGATGTCGAAGGGAAAACAAATCAAGTCGTCATTTAAAGAAAAGACATGCCCATCCTCAACAAGAATACCGCACCGCCTATATGGATCTATTTGGCCCGAAAGAGAACCCTGCCAAAGATAAGTGGAAAGAAATACACCTTGGTGGTAGTAGATGACTACTCAAGATACACATGGACAATTTTCATGTGTAAGAAGAAAGAAACTCTACAAAAACTACCACGGTGATGAAGAGGATTCAAAACGAGAAGAGTCAAACCATTATCAAAATAAGATCGATGGAGAGGAACCGAGTTTGTAAATGGAATAATAACTCGATTGTATTGAAAATGGTATTGGTCATGAACTATCACAGCAAAGGACTCCACATGAGAATGGAGTTGCGAAAGAAGAACAGAACCCTCAAAGAAGCAAAGAAGGACCATGTTAGTCAAGCAGGTTACCAAAAAGATTTTGGTCAAGCAATCAACACGACTTGCTACACCCAAAACAGATGTATGATAAATAGACGGTGACAAAGACTCCCTATGAGATTTGTGAAGAAAACCAAATGTTGCATGTTTTAATATTTGGATGCAAATGCTTCATCCACAACAATGGCAAAGACAATCTAAAGGCTTTCGATGCTAAAGTCGGATGAAGGTATCTTCTTAGGATACTCGGTGAAAGCAAAGCCTACTGTAATACTCAACAAAAGGACTATGGTCGCAGGAAGAATCCATTTATGTGGTATTTGATGAGCCAAACATAAATGGAGAAGACATTGAAGAGTCGGTGATAAGTCAAACATCCAACCATACGAGAAGAGTCCCTATCTGAAGCTGAAGTTGGAATTATCAATTGAGAAAAGAAGATGAGATGGTGAATCTCAAAAACTCGCTGGAAAATTTGCGGTTAAGTGATTACGAGAGAGTCGACCCAAGAACACAATTTGCAAGTCGATCAACCCAGCTAACTCACTCCAACCTCGATGTAAGATGGCCGAGAGACCATCCACCGTAACTTATCATTGGAAATATAAGAGAAGGTGTCAAGACAAGATCCGAACTCAACAAGAAGCAATGTTCACATGCTTCATCTATAAATAGAGCCAAAAGATGTGTCACAAGCATTGGACGACACACATTGGATTCAAGCTATGCAAGAAGAGTCAATCGGTTTGAGAGAAATAAAGTATGGGAATTAGTGCAAAGACCCATACATCAAAATGTTATTGAACCAAATGGGTATTCGTAAATAAAATGAACGAGGAAGGCTCTGTGGTAAGAAACAAAGCAAGATTGGTAGCCAAAGGATATTGCAAGAAGAAGGGATAGATTTTGATGAAACATTTGCCCCTCGTAGCAAGATTGGAAGCTATAAGGATGTTTCTTGCCTATGCACTCACAAGAATTTCATTATATATCGATGGATGTAAAAAGTGCATTCCTAAATGGTTTATTGGAAGAAGAAGTGTATGTTGAACAACCTCCAGGATTTGAGCGGAAGACTCTTGGAGACAAGGTATACAAACTCAAGAAAGCCCATGCACGGTTGAAACAGGCACCCGTGAGCATGGTATGATATCTGTCACAATTCCTAAGCGAAAATGGATTCACAAAAGGAAAGTAGATAGAACACTTTTTTTAATTCAAGACAAGAAGAGTATCTTTTGCTTGTTCAAATATATGTTGATGACATCATCTTTGGATCCACCAACAAAGAGTCATGTGTGAAAAATTTTCAAACCTCATGCAAAGTAAATTTGAAATGAGCATGATGGGAGAGCCGACATTCTTCTTGGACTTCAAGTGAAACAAGTGAAGGATGGAACCTTCATAAGTCAAACAAAATACACGGAGACTTAATGAAGAAGTTTGGTATGGAGGAGAAGTCTTCACGTAAAAATACCAATGAACACATCATCAAAATGGACATGGATGCGGATGGCAAGCCAGTAGATCAAACAAGATACGAGCACTTATTGGATCATTGCTCTATCTCACTAAGCGAGCCGACATCACTTTTTTTCAGTAGGTGTATGTGCAAGATTTCAATCTGCTCCAAAAGAGAGCCATATGACAAAGACTAAAAGAATATTGAGATACTTGAAAGGAAGCCAAGAAGTAGGCCTATGGTATCCAAAGGAAGGTGGATTTAAGCTAATTGGTTATTGATTCGACTATCTTTGGATGCAGAGTGGACAGGAAGAGTACCTCGGGCACATGTCAAATGCTAGAAACAGACTAATTTTCTGGTTTAGCAAGAAGCAAAACTCAATAGCCACCTCTACAAATTGAGGCGAGAATACATAGGCTGGGGTTGTTGTGCCCAAATCCTATGGATGAGACAATGGTGAGAGACTATGAAGTTGAAGAAAAAGAAATTCCAATCATGTGTGATAAACAAGTGCCATTGCAATCACTCAAAATCGTGTTGCACTCAAGAACAAAACATATTGATGTCGATATCATTTCATAAGAGATCATGTTGAAAAGAAGGACATTATCTTGGAATATATCTCAACCGACAAACAACCGACATCTTCACAAAACCATTATGTGAGTCAAGATTTGAAGAACTCAAGCATGAGTTGGGGCTAATTGAGCTGAAATGAGACACGAGAAGAATCAAAGAAAAGAGATGGAACAGAAAAGGAAGTGAAAGAGAGTGAAAACAAAAATCATTTCATAAATTAGTCAGATCGGAAAGTCACTATACTCAAGTCGGTGATAAATGAGTCACTAAGAGAAATGTGAGAAGAGAGTTAAATCGCCTAAGAGATGTTTGAATAACATATGAGCAAAGTGACAAAAACGTCGTTTTGACTTAGCGGGAATGTTTTAAGAAACACGTCAAAGATAATGATGATGTGTACGGACATAAAAGCCGCACACCAAGCCTATGATTGGATATAAATCTTTGCCGCATTAAATACGAGACATGAATCGCTTCAATATGCGCGAAATCAAGCCGTTGATTTCGATCACAATTCAAAAACCTCGCACGCCCTTTCATAAACCATATTTAAACCATTTTCGTCCGTTTCTCTCACACTTCTAAAAAACTGTTCATCTCATTCTCTCAAAAGCAAAGGCAAAATACTCTCGAAACCCTATCAATCGAAAATCATTTTCTCGAGTTTTTCCTTGAAATAATTCGAGAAATGGCACCAACTTATGACTTTACCAAGTTGGGAAAGCAAATCCACACCGGTTCGACGGTGGATTTCGACGGAATGGTGAAGCGAGGGTCCGACGACACCCTGGTGAAAAATCGCTGAGAAGCTAGAAACGACCGGACTAAAACCATTTCTAACGCCTGGAATATCCTATGACCTATGTGGAGGAGGTCGCACAATTCTATGTGAATGCCGAGATTCACGATGAAGGAATCAAGTCATCATGCTCACGGAAGCGGTGACTATTACCGCAAGGATTTGGCTGAATATTGCTCACTACCCATGAAGGAGCAAGCGAGATTAAGGAAGCCGATGTCAACTTGGTCGACGCATGGAAAGAGATAGCCAAGTCCGACTTTGCCGATAAAATTATATACACAAAGAAACAAGAGATCGCTAAAGGAGGATTATCACAAATTGTTGGACATAGTTGCCAAATGTATCGACATCAAATTTGGCGACTTTTGACCAATCACAAAGGCAAAGCCGATTGTGATGGCTGCAATCATCGAAGAAAAAGATAAGATAAACTGGCCTGAGTTTATCTACAGCAGACTCGCTTAACGTAGGAACAAGTCCTTCAAAGAAGACGGCACATTTGGAGGATCCCGGGATATGGCCTGGTGATTGGCCGGCTATTGGAGGTGAAAGGAGTCCCTCTTAGACATGGGAAGGCTTTCCATGTTAACAAGAGGATGTTGAGCTAATCTCTCTCGGGTGCTCGAAGCGAGCGTACGCCAAGAGAGCCGACACCGGTGAGGGGGAATCGGTGACCAAGACACACCTGCTTCCTCTCCGATAAGAAGAAAGTCGCCCTACCTAATGCCAAGAAGAAGACGCCCCGCAAAGAAAGAAAACAAACATGCTCCCGCCCCCGCAGCAGCGGCTCGCCCTGGGGAGCCGTGTCACACCGCCCTGCGTTAGCGGTCGAGAAGGACTCACAAATTCCTTCTCCGATCGTCAAAAGGAGGAGAATCGACAAGCCAAGACGGCGCCTCGTAAACAAACACCGCAGGCCCCGGCCCAAGACTCGAGGACACCGCCCCGAACAGTAAATTCCTTGGTACAAACCAGAGACGAAGAAGACTTGTCAAGCGATCCGAACAGAGAAACCACCGAGTCGATTACTCACCTAGCACAAATACCGGAGACTATCGGGAGAAGTAGAGTCTCCGATATGTAGTTGATGAAATTGACAAGTCTGTGAAGCGCGTCGCCCAGAGGCAACCCGAAGACAATTTGAAGCACAAGAAGAACCAGCCAAGCGGATAGTGATGTAATGATCCTTTCTCCACCTTACCCGGACATCCAAAATCGTCTGCGTGAGTGGAGAAAATGGAAGTTGAGCAAGTCAAGGGAACAGTTCCAACGGCCCGAGTTCATAGAAGAAGAAGAGGAATCGCTAAATTTCCTCGATTAACTAATGTGCTCCCACTCTCCGGATGAAGACAATCGCATAGACATTCGCAGATATACAAGGACAAGGAGAGAAAAGCAAGTGAAGAAGAAGCACGAGAGAAGGCAAGCATCCGCCCTATCTCCACACCACGAACACACACATCCTCTCTCCTTGATGTCTTCTCCGTGTGGAACGAGAGAATCAGAATGCCGCCACGGAAGAATTGCAAATGCAGCAAGCATTGCATGAATCAAGAATCCTTCACGAGCAAAGACTAATGGAGGGACCAGGAGAGTCCTCCGAACACACTGAAATCGATCCAATGGGAGTGGTTGACAAATAGCCTTGTTGTTCTTGCTACCACTTGACTCACTCGGAAGAACGCTTGATAAGGGAGTGGCGATGGCCAGGCTAGTGGGGACCCCAGTCGAGCCAACCCCTATTGAAGGTGTGCTACCACTCGCCCCAACGACCGAGCAATCAATCGGCAATGGGAGTTTGGAGACGAGTGACCCCATTCAAGTCACTCGGTGGTGCGCCTTGGTGGGAAACTCCCTCCACCGCGGCAAAGGTCGGAGGATCTGCAGATGACTCGACAAAGAAGCAAGGAGGCGAAGAAGAGAAATTACAATCACAAGAAGAAAAAGCAAGTTGCCATCAACGAAGCTCGCAGGCGATTGAGATGTCTCGGTGAGGTGCCAACCGCTCGAAGGCTAATGACGCCGCGATGCGGTCGCGGCTGAGGAAGAATGCCCTGGGAGTTAATACTGCAGGCGAAGAAAGTGCAATCCATGGAGTTGAGACTCCAATGGATGCCCGGGTGTAGAAGACCCTAAGACAGTGTGTTTGTCGAAAGGGAGACAAGGCCTCGCAGAGAGAGAGCTTTGGAGGAAATGAAGGCCCACGGGAGGTTGAGACTTAGGGTAAAAACAACAAGTAGAGAACATCCTCCCGGTATCATCGACCCACCCGAGAAGGAGATCGCACTTCATGATTCCCAGGACAACCCCGATGTCACTTTTTCGGGATCAAGGCGAAGAAGAAGCCGAGTCATCCCCATGACAAATCCAAAGGACTCGGTGCGGATGTTCCAAGCACGAGCAAGTCCGATCCCAAGACTACTCGTCAAACCTTTAACTTTGATGATGAGCCACCTATGGAAATCTCATCATCGTCCGATGACGCCGGATAAGGCCGAGGACCGATCATCGAAATGGAGAAATCACCGAGACCAACGAAGTTGTTAAGACATGTTGAGGCTCGGCCACCGGTCTACTCCACAACAAAACCCGGTGAACAATGACTCATCGCACAGGCTCCTCAAGTCGCAAAGCAGGATCGATTCCCAAAAGAACTTCACGCGCACCGCTCATCATCGAACGCAGATCCCGTCGGCGGTGATGAATCTTTTGTGGAATCTTTCCTTTCTCACCGGAGATACGAGAACTCCACGAAGAGTCGAAAATGAACAAGCACGCTATCACAAACCACCTCCTGTTCTTCCAATGAGACACCATTGTTCAGCCTAACTATGACTTCGATGTTGTATGGCCATCAATCGCAATGGAAGAATCGGTGAAGCTCGAGAAGTGTTCAAGGCACTCTTTCTTTGAGATTGAAAGGATGGAGAGGCATCAGGCCTCTTTGGACATGCGATTGGACAACAAGAGATGCCACCCTTACGGTGATTTAAGAGGCATAACTTGATTCGGATAAGGAATGGTGGCAAAGAAAAACAATGCGTGTGGAACGGTGAGATACTTCAGACAATTGTTCAATAAGTCTTTGGTGTGGAGAGCTGGAAATGCGATGCAAAGACAAAGCCGAGAGAGCACATTGAGCATATGCATGAAGCTCACACCGCCGAGATCAAGCCGCTGCGTGAACAACATACACATGATCTACATCGTTTGGAAGAACACATGACAAGAAAATTCACGCCTTCTCATGCCGCTGAGATGAAGTCGATTTCAGCAGAATCCAACGCTACTAGATCTCAATTCCGTCTTTGCCGCATACAACGCAGCAGACTTGAAGCAGTAACTCAACCATCAAGACTTCGACTTCATGCTTGCCAAAGATGTTCCTCGGGGTTCCTCTATCCTTTGATGATGCCAAAAGGGGGAAGAGGAATACCATAAAGCAAAGAAAATCGTTTCGAAAAGAAAGGAAGCGGTGAGTCGGGAAAATCACCGAGGAAGTCCTAAAACAGAAGAAAGGAAAACTTGTTGAGGGGGAAGGATCGGCAGATGTAACTTTGATGATTGCACAAACTCCCCAACAAGGTCCTCCACACATTGACATTATAAGCGGCAAACTCCGGTGACTCGCCACTCCAACACTCTCTTTGTATCTATGGCCGAGAAGAGAAAATCAATTGAAGCGGGGATGAAGGAAGTGGAAGGAAGAATGGATGCCAGGGTGATGAACATCTTGAAAGAACATGGAGGCATTCGTTGGACAGAGACACCTACGCCATCTCGGATGTCGGACAGAGCCACGTTCATCGATGAATTCAAAACGCTCGAATCCGAGGGATACTTTGCAAATATGTCCATGGCTCAAGCTTGGGACCAGTCTTCGGGAAAAGGGTCTCACATTATGTGAAGAAGGCGACAGCACGTGCAGACAACCAAGCAGCGATCACTCTCATCGGTCACTCCACCGGGCACTCACCGAAAGAAAGACTCGATCTGATACGCCTGCAGGTAGAGGAAGAAGCGAGTGAGTGGAGGAAGAAGCTTGGACTCCAGGCCTCTCCGCCCAAGAACATTGAATACGTAGATCCAGGGAAGAAAGGAGGGATCTACTGGGCTGGGCTTGACCAAGTGGCAAATTTGCGAGTGGCAAAAACTAACGCTGAGTATGCAAAAAGAATAGAAGAAGAGAACAAAAGACAAACTCAGCTATGGGAGGAGAGACAGGAAAGATTAAGAAGAGATGAAGCTGCCAGGAAGGCATATGAAAAGAAAAAGAAGGCGGTGATGACGAAGAAGAAAGAAGAGAAGAAGATGCTGATCAAGATGAAAGAAGGAGACAGCGAAGGAGATGAAGTGTTGCTGTCCAACCCTTCGTGTATTTTATCTTGTAAATACATACAATGTAAGTCTTCTGTAATAAAGCTATAAATTTTCTATTTTGTGAAGACAATTATATACTCTGATACACCTTGTAAACAGTTGTGTTAAGTACAAGAATGATATGATCAATAAAAAGATTGATTCTGCGCATACATTCTATGTCAATACACTATCTCGTATGTATCATTCTTTGTTTGCATCTTTGAATAATTTAAGTTTTGGCATCATCAAAAGGGGAAATTGTTAGGAATTTTATTGTTTAGATTTTGATGAATGCCATGTAAAACTTAGAATAGAAAGTTGGCACCCAATTCTTGTAAAGTGTATTGTAACAATTAGAGTGGCCAAGCCGAGTTAAGTCACTACGCCCAACATGCAAGAAGACAAATCAAGACTTGAAGGAAAACTCACGAGAGACAATTTGAGTACGAGCAAAGAAGAATGACAGAACTCGATCAAGAAACAATTTGAGATGCAACGGTGAGTGGAACATCATCAAGTCAACTCAAGAGAAACCAAGTCTCAAGTCAAGTGAGTAAGAGTCATCCATGATTGGAAGTTCGACTCTAAGTCACCTGGGGAAATCAAGGAAATGCAGTCAAGTCGAGATAATCAGCAAAAAGAACCGTTGCACGTAAATCAAGAGATTTACTTAAATAAGTAATATCTCCATACCACCTTTCTTGGAGTGCTCGACCCCAGGCGAAGCGTGCAAAAGAAATGAACCAATGGGAAGCACTACACCGTGTCGAACTCAAAAGGTGATAAAACAATTCATACGAGGAAATGGCAATTCCAAGAATCGCAAGCCAACGATCGCAAAGTGACTTTAAAAAATGAGCCTATCTCTTCAACGGGCAAATTTTTTGAAAGTTCACTATAAAAGGCCGAGGAGGTTGTTTGAGAAGAGCATGAATGACACACACGTGAGATATACAAGCTTATCAAAACCGAAACCTCAAGCCTACATTTCAAAGTACATCAATCCAACACTTACCCGTGAAGGAAAGAGAACTTCAATCGAGTTGAAGAGGAAAAATCAAAACAAGGGGTCTACCTTCCGGAAGGATTGTAGAAAGGTTCAAGGCCAACAAGTCTTAAGCTTTTGGAGGGCTTCGTGATCAAATCCAAAGTGCTTGAGCAAGTGAGTTTAGTAGCAAGGCAAGCGCCCGTGAAGAAGCCGAGTCGCACGAGAAGCTTGGTGAGTGATCAAGGCGTCTCAGATCGAGTCCCAAAGGATCAAGTCGTTGTTGTGATCAAGACTTGTATCCGGGATCATTACCACTTTGTAAACCGATCATTACCTAGTGGATTCCTCCAGGAGTTGGAGAAGAGAGGAGTAGAAGAATTACCCCATCTTGAACCTCTATAAAAATTTTATTGTGTCATTTACATTTCAAAGATTTAAATTCTCGCACTCTTAATCGCTTATATCTCACGATAAATTTGCTATCCACTTGATAATTTATAAGTACTAAATCAAGTCAGTAAAATCTTGCTTAATCAAACATAAGGGTGTTAAGTCTTCCAATAAAAAAACAAAACCACAGTTGAGTCAAATTATAGCCACAAAGTGAGTTACTCTATTAATGTACTCAAATTGAGTCTTTGAGAGATTAACTCTTGAGTAACTAATTCGATTGTCCATCAAGGACACAATTTGTGTAGAACTCTGTAGTTTTAAAAGGACTAAATCGAAAATTTGGTAAGGTTTATTCAACCCCCTTCTAAACCTTACACCTACACCCCTTGGGACTACATGATGGATGACCAACTGGGAGTCACTATGAACGAGCAACTTCTTCAAGCCCATTAATGTTGCCATCTCCGTGACCGCCAAGAGTGCCTCATACTCTACTTCATTATTAGTCGTCGGGAACTAAAACCGTACGACCAAGCAGTAACACTTGAGTTTTAGATCGATTATCACGATCCCACCCCCTGCTTGGCCTGGGGTGGAGGAATCATCGACAAACAGCTTCCACTCTTGGTCCTCAATGATATCCAGTTGAATTGATGGTGTAAATTCGGCGATGAAGTCCGCTAATACTTGTCCTTTGATCGTTGTTCTTGGCTCATACGAAATGTCAAATTGGTTGAGCTTGATGACCCATTTAATCATACGACCCGAGGTCTCCGCCAATGTAAGACTTGCTTCTTGGCGGATAATTGGTCAATTACCACGACTTTGTGTTCCAAAAAATATGGTCGCAATTTGAGCTGAGATGACCAACGCGTACGCTAGTTTCTCCATAGACGGGTACCTGAGCTCAGCATCATGTAGAGCTTGGCTGGTGTAATAGACTGGATGTTCAACAGAGATGTCCAATAGATGAGTACCGATCTGACGGCATACCGGGAAACTGCGAGATATAAGTATAAGTCCTCACCTCGACTCGATTTTTGTAAGACAAGAATTGATGCTAAGTGTTGCTTTAGTGATTCAAACGCGACCTGCGTCTGCTCGGTCCATTCAAAATCCTTATTTTTCTTGATTATTTTGAAAAAATGTTTACATTTATCCATGGATCTCAAAACAAATCGATTCAAGGCGGCTAGGCGTCCCATTAGGCTTTGTACCTTTTTAACAGAGTTAGGGGTTCCAGGTCTATTATTGCTTTGATTTTATCTGGATTAGCTTCTATCCCTCTTTGACTAACCATGTATCCCAAAACTTTTCCTGAGCTAACCCCAAAGGTACATTTTTTCAGGTTTAACATCATCTTATACTCACGCAAAATTTCGAACATTTCATTAAGATCGGTAATATGGTCAGTTGCATACAAAGATTTTACTAACATGTCATCTACATAAACTTCCATAGTATGTCCTATTAGTTCATCGAACATTTTGTTGACTAACCTCGACGATAGGTCATCGCCTGGATGCATTCGGATCTAATTATAACCTGAATACGCGTCCATAAAACTCATGAGCTCATGGCCCGCTGTGGCATCAACCATGTAGTCTATGTTTGGCAGGGGATAACTATCCTTCGGTCATGCTTTGTTCAGGTCGGTGAAATCAACACATAAGCGCCACTGCCCGTTACTTTTCTCCACTAAAACAGGGTTGGCCACCCATCGAGGGTAAAGGACCTCCCTTATGAACTGATTATCTAACAACTTATTAATCTCAGCTTCTAAGGCGGCCTGCCTATCCGGGCCCAGCTTATGTCGCTTCTGGATCACCGGTCAGAAGGTAAGATCGATATTTAGATGATGGCAGGCATGTTTGGGGTCGATGCCTGTCATGTTCGAGTGCGTCCACACAAAAACATCAAGATTGTTGCCGAGGAATTCAATCAACTCTGACCTGAGCGGTTCTGGAAGGTTATGACCAATTCGGAGTTGGCATCCCTCTTGCTGCTTATCGACATCTACTATGTCGATCTGTTCCACTGGCTCAGCGTGCTTTCACCTTTTACTCTGCCCTTCTTTTTTTTGTAGAGATAGCTCTTCTTCAACCATTGGTTCTTTCCCGGGCCGCCTGCCCGGGTCGGTTTTTGTTGTAGCAGACGGAGTGCTCGACTCAACACTTGGCTTGGGATCAACAACCGTCTCAGGGTGCTCATCTTCACCGACCTGCTGGACTTGCCTTTCTCAATAACTAGGATTTCAAATGGTCGAAGCTTGAGGAACATTCCCGAGACTCCTTTGGTTTCCCTTGTGGACGGTCTTTCCATCCTGGGGTCGGGAACTTGATCTGTAAATGATATATGGAGATGATCGCTTTGGTGGTAGAGCGTAGTGGTCTTCCAATTATAGCATTGTACTGAGTCGAGTTGATTATCTTAAACGTGGTGATCACGGTTCTTTTGTGCACTCCTTGTCCCATTTGAATGGGCAGGTCCACCTCTCAAAGTGAGATTATTCTCCTTCCTCCAAACCCTAAAATATTGTCATTACGCGACTTGACATAACTATCATCCACATTCAACCTCCCGAAGGCTCGGATGTAGAGGCCGAAGAGTAATCGCCCGAATCGACCAAGATTCTACACCAAAATGCCTAGAATTGGTTATGTGACGACCAAGGGGTCGGAATGAGGATGCACTAACTGGTCAATATCCTGGTCGAAGAAGGCAAAATAGCCCGTCGGGTGACCCTCCCGGATCTCTGCAACCCAGACCTGCCTTTCCGCATTAGCAGCCTCCCTAATATCGGCCTTCCTTTTATGATTGGAATGACTATCTTCAGCCTTGTTTGTTTTTATCCTGTTAGTATCAGACATCATCAAAATTTCTCACCCCGGGTTCTCGTTGGGAGGTAGCGGCAAGCGAGTGGATTCCCCATTCGCTCCGAATTTGTTCCGGAGCGAGTGCCAATGGTGGTGGTAATTCATGGACGCACCGCTTGAGGCCACCTATCTGTACTATCCGCATGATTTCACGGATGAGATCCCTACATTCATCCGTCTCGTGCCCGATAGATTTGTGGTAACAACAAGACATGTTGGCATCCAACTTAGAAGGATCGACTTTTAGAGGACGAGCTGGTGGTAATAAGTTTAAACCCTATATATCATTCCATATAGTCGATGGAGTATGTGTCAAAGTACTTCTCCGACGCAACCCTCGACACGGACCTCCCGGTATGATTTCTACCCGGTGGTTGGGTTCCCTAAGAAAGACTTGAACCCCGATCCCGAACTAGAAGCGAGCCTTCCTTCCTATTATCCTTCTTAACGCCCCGATCTTCCTCGCTCGCCGGGCCGATCGCCATGGCCTTCTCGGCGCATATATGCCGTTTGCATGGATGAGGAACTCGAAATGAAGTCGCCCGACTCGTGGATAGCATAATTGAAATGAGTTTTGGGTGCAAGCCCTACCATGGCCGCGATGAGCATCGCATCATCCAAGATGGGCTCCATCTCTCGGACTTGTTTATTAAATTGGGCAATATAACTCTTCAAAGGCTCATCCTTGCCTTGCTTGATATTGACAAGGGAGTCCTTTGGTGCTGCACGAATTTTAGACGTCAAGAAATGGGTAGTAAATGTGGGCATCAAATCACCCCAGGATCGAACTGAACCCTGTGGTAGGGTCTGGAACCACCGATGGACTCAGTCACCCAAGGTCAGCGGGAACGCTCTGCACAAGATGGCATCACTGGGGCTATATAACTCCATCCATGCCAGATACTTGTGGATGTGAGTTGTCAGGTCGGTTTCTCCGTTGTACATGCCAATTTGAGGGACTTTGAACTTTGTTGGCAAAGGAGTTGATAAAATATAAGAAGCAAATGGTGACACGACACCTGGCTGGCCTGTCATAAGGCTTGGCCGCTGATATTGAACGTCATCAGGACTTTCTTCCAATTCATCTAGGTGGCGATGGAGACATAGTATCTCCGCCTCTTGTTCATTCATCGGGCTAGGATCCTAAACCTGATTGGTCCTAATCGGCTCCCTGTCGTTTGGAAACCAAAGCCTAGAGTTAATTGATTGAGGGGGCCGAATCGGATTAGGCCCTAATCGGCCGGCAAAAACTGAATGGGCACGACGGGGGTGCGGTAGCATTGGTAATGATTCTGCCACCCGACTTTGCTTACCCGCATCGTCCCGTGGTATCCTTCTATCTCGCCTTTCGACGGGCAATCTGTTATGTGAACTGGCTTCGTGGTTTTCGTTATTTAAGGGTGTTGGGACTTGTGTATCGACATTTAGTGGTGGATCGACTTGAGGAGGATTTATGGGTGGAGGGAGTTGTATTTGTGGGGGAGTATTTGCAAGGGTCTGGGAAATGAGCTGGTTCATCTACTGAACAAAGGTAGGGTTCATGAAGAGCTGAGTAAAAGGTGAAAGAAGGCCGCTCCCGGCTCGTAGGGTACGGTTTGGCTATTGGTGTTTGGCCAGTTTGATTGTTTTGGGGTGGGTCCTCGGTCCCACGCGTGTTTCTAGAAATCTGACTCATTCTTCTATAAAAGTCAAGTTAAATTTACCTTAATTGGAATGACGTAAGTATCTGGAAAGGATGACTGGACCAAAACGGGCCCTCCTTCTAGCGCCAATTTGTTGACGTGCATCTTGGATCAACAAGAAATTTATGCAAATATTATGACATGGAAATCAAGCTAACACTTTTAAATATATTAGTGGTGATTCTCGCTTTTCTTTTTATTAAAAGCCGAAAGCAGAAATCTCCGGTCGGTTTTTCTTGTACAGCTGATTCAATTGTTACAAGTATTTCTCTCGATTATCTCTCTTGTCTTTTTACTAATAAATAAAACCTATTTATACTCATACAATTAGTGGATTTTAACCATCATTACATCTAGTAATAGAGTGATTACAAGGGGACACACGCCCTTTCCTCGGACATGCATACTAGCCATGTATTTGACATTTATTTTTATTTTTTTTGAGAGATGTATTTGACATTTATTAACTCATCTTGTTTGACAAGTGGCACTTGACTTGCTAAGTAAGGTATTGACCTTACTTAACAAGATGGTTATCTTTGGACCACCTGCTATTAGAGCATTAGCAGTTTAACCGAGCTCGTTTCGCGCCACGCCATCGGCTCGATTCTGCCGACATCATCGGCCGGTCCATGTCATCTTAGTGGTTTCACATTACTATCAAATTTGAATGGCCACGTTATGGGTATCATCACCTCCCACATAGCAACAATCAATTTCAAATTCAAAAACTTGATGCGCCCATTGTTATGGGTGCTCATAGGGATTGTGCTAACATAGACTTTTTTTTTTGTTTTTGAAGAGTAGGCTCATTTACTATCTCGAATTAAAAACAAAATTTGTAACGATAAACATGTACAAATCGCGGATATAACACAAGAATGGTCGTGTATCAATTCGGGTTTGGATATTCAGATGTATCTATCTAACTCAGATGTTTTTGTTGGAGTTCAACTCATTCACATTGTACTTTTGAAAGAGTGAAATGTCTGATCCATCAAAGTCTCAACTTGTTAGCATTAGACAAATCATTTGTTGCAGTTCTAATTTGGACAATATCATATTGTATGGATTCGACTGTGCTAATTTCTTTTGCAGCTAATTCACCTAGTAGAACACAACACTTTAGTTTAACATATGCAGCGGTTAACTTTTGTAGATATCAAAACAAGAGTATGAATACTTACTCTCAAGATCTTTCTTGGCTTTCTGTTTTATTCTCATTCTTAACAAGATGCCAACAGTGAAAGCTAGCATCACGCACGCGGCAATTGAAACAACAACGATGATAGCAGTTCTATTTGAATTATCATCATCGTTTCCTGCACTAATTAAAAAAATTAGAACACGATACGACTAATACATAGTTCTATATATATATAAAGACAAGAAAAAGGTCTCAGTTGTGACAGACATGCATTGGATGAATGTGAAGTGTACAAGATCTGATTCTTATTTATGTCTCGTATTTGGAAACTTTTAATATTTCAGGTAAGCAATAAACTAAAGCTTAATAATCAAATAGCTTGCACTGTTCTCTTACTGAGGAAAAGCTCAACAACAGCAGCAAGTATGAAGAAAACAGATAGGTTGCATTTGGATTGGAAAGATTTGGATTTGAGAGGGAAATTTCAAATGACTTCATATAATTATGGATTTGAAATCCACTACAATAGTTCAAAAAATTACTCAACATAAGATTTTAAGAATTTGAAATTCATTGTATCATCAGATTATCCAAAGTATTCTGCTATATCATTGGATACATCCGTGTAATGATGCCCCATGTATGCCCTAGTGCAAACCCTACTTTTAGGAATTCTTTGGTAAAACATGCTAACCCTACTTTGGATTCTTTGATTAAACTAGCAAATTCCACTTTTGCTAATACTTTCGCCCAGGGTAATAGTATTATGATTGAACTGTTAAGAAAGTGGATTATTTTCTGTTTTTCAATTGATGAAAATTTGTATCAACAACGTTTGAGGGAATTCTCGTGCTCTTTAATTGGTCGTGTTTTTATTGGTAAAGGAATAAGCCATGGCCATTGTAACCCCTCCGATCTAGACTCTAGATCGAGTAAATTGTGGAAAATTCAAAATAGTTGGAATTGATTCCCCGGGCATGGGATACTTTTGCCTTAAGTTTTTTCTCGATTCAGATCGTGCTAGGGCATTTTTACGTGTTACATGGCAAATTAATCCTAGTACGATTCGCCTTTTTCCATTGGTCCCTAATTTTAACCCATATAAAGTCAATACTTCTCATGAGTGTGTGGGTGCGTTTTTGAGTTAAGCATTGAACATTGGCTTCGAGTATTATTATGGGAATTGCTAAGGCAACAGTACTCCAGTTCAAATTGATGAAAAATATCTTAATGGATCTCTCGGGACACTTTGTGCGGGTCCTGGTGGAAATTGATTTATCTACGCCCCGTAGGATTCCGTGATGGTGGAACACCCGGCATTGTTCTTTTGTGTCATTAAGTTATGAGAAAGTTCCTGGGTTTTGTTCAAAATGTGGTATTACGTGACATTTATTAGCGAGTTGTCGTTGCAATATTGTTACGGCCACAGTTCAAACTGATCCTAAACGACCTAATTCTAGACATGGGCATTCAAGGGTTCATAAGGAATATCGTGAGGTGATCCGATCTCTATCAAAGGATAAAGATAAAGTTTTTGCTTCTAATATTGTGGAACCTTTTCATTCATCTAAGGATAAGGGTAAGTCGGTGGATAACTCGATGGAAGATAAGGAACCTCCTCCCCCTCCAATGGCTTCTAATAAACGGTGGGCCGACTAGGCTGAGGATGATCACTCTATTGTTGAGGACCAACATCCTAATGGGAAATCTTTTGTTCTGGTCCAATTGCAGATGGACAATGACGGATTTGTGGCCGTCAACAAAAAATCGCCTAGTAATGGTAAACATACCACCTCTTCGCGTCCTCAACAAAACATCCCTACCGCAATCAATTTGATGCTCTACAGAAAACGACAAGTTCGGCTCACATTTGTAAATGTATCTTGAAATGATTACAAATGATCATACCGTACCAAAGACGCAAGATAATCCGCTAGCTATTGTGGTTTATTCTAATGTTGTTGAATCAAGTTCGAATCGAAAGAGAGTGATGAAATGGCTTTGGCTTCAACTCATGATCGATTCAATATCTCCAATATCAAGCTATCCTCTTAACTTTGATTTTCATATTGATGTAGATAAATTAGAAGCTTTAAAGACCAAGCTAAGTGACTCCTCAACTACTCTATTTGATATTCACTCATGTGATTCCTCAAAAGCTATGAAAGCTATGACAATTGTGGCTCGAGGATCATAGGATGACATTTCACATGCTATATCCGATCAAATTTATCTTATCATCAAGATGATACTCGAGCGCATGCTAAAAAGAAAAATACAATTGCTATTCGAAAATCCTCTAGAAAGAGACGTCATTCATTTAAATTGCATTCTTAAGTTATTTTTGTTTTTTTTTCTACGATTTAGTATTGTTTTTTCCATTGCTACCTGATCGGCTTGTGATCAGGACTTTTCCTTTATTTTTATATATTTCTATTTATTTAAAAAATATTCTTAAATTCAAATCAATCAATCCAGGATGAAGCTTAGTGTTGGTACCATTCTCTTACATCGGGAGTTAATGAAGCATACACATGACTTCTTCTTCCATAAATATTATATTTGATAAGTACTATAATTAAGTCGTGTTGTGGATATTATTATCAATCCGATTCCAAAGAGATTTAGATTTCCGTTCAACTTCATATTTTATCATATGAATGAAATGCGTAGAGAAAAAATAAATACATATTTATCTAAATTGAATGACACATGTTATTCATCAAGTTACGAGAAGAAATTAATCTTGATCCTGGTGACAATGGTTCTCGCGGGACTTGGACAATATCAAAGACTGTGTAAAATTGATAGTTCTCAAAACGAAGAGTACAACTCGGTCTCAAAATTCTCGCTCCAATTATTCCATCACAACACGTCGAATATCATTAATAGCCTCGATTTAAGCACTCTCTACAATCCCGCGTAGATATATCGGGGTGCAATGCTCTAGACAAAAATCTCCCGCAAATCGGGTGTCTTCTATTTCCAACAAAGAACTTTCTCGAATGAGCCACAATTTGCAAAGCATGTCCCTTTAGACTCTCCAAGAAAAACTCTCAACTCTCGACTATGCGCGCGTGGATTTAGGACTCTTGAGGTGCTTTGTTAGGAAATTTATTGAGTAAATTTTGATGATACCATGTAAAACTTATACTAGGAAGTTGGCACCCCATTTTCCTTATAATTACTATTCTAATAGATAGGGTGGAAAAGTTGAGTCAAGTCAGCTATGCCAAGAAATACAAGAAGTCAATCATGGATCGATTAAGGACTCTGTGTGTGTCGGTGAGTATGGCTAAGAAAGAAGTCAAGGACTTGATCAAGGAGTGTCGGTGAGGAACAAGCGTAAGAAGTGTCGATTAAGTCAACTCAAGAAGCCAAGTCTCAAGTTGAAGTGACGGTTGAGTTATCCAATGACCGAGCCGACTCAAGTCACCTATGGTAAAGAAAGACAAAGATCTAGTCAAGACATCGACTTAGATCCGTTGATTAAAGTCAAGAATATTACTCAATATAGTAATATGTCAAACATCCCAGTCTAAAGTGTTAGTCCTGCATTATGCAAAAGGAATAAACCAATGAGAAACACCGCACCTCGTGTTAGGCACCTACAATGTTGCGAAGACATTTAATACGAGGAAGGGTCAACATCAAGGATCGAGATCAAGACAAGCAAACGAACAAAAGTGATATTTGAAATTAGCCTATCTCTTCAACGGGCAAAATTTCAAATGTACACTATAAAAGGCTGAGGAAGTTATTGAGAAGAGCATACCTGAACCACGAACAAGTAAGCAATATTCAAGCATTTAACCTGTAATATTCTCATAAACATTTAAGCAA